>JAPTGZ010000009.1:35544888-35555068 GCA_029814645.1 Fowleria isostigma | reverse complement strand
AAATGTGTGTACTATTTTAATTAAATTAACGACTCTTTTCATACACACACAAAAACACGCAGCTTTTTCAAAATAAAAGCCCCATTTCAATGCTAAATAATTAGTATTAATATTTCTTTTTATTTCAATAATGCTAAACTCTGTACAATTTCAATTCAACAAAAATTATCATCACACACACAAAAACACACAGTAGGCCTTTTCAAAATAAAAGCCTCATTGGTAAGATGGTTTCAGCAGTGGGGTGCTGGTATTCTGAAAAGATGTATTGAAAACGGACGCAAGAGCCTGGGGTCTGGAGCCTGGTATGAGTAGAGCTGGGGTGTCGATGGTGTCAGGATGCGGTACGCACGGGGCGAGGTCCCGCCCAATGCTGCTTGCAGCTTTAATTCAGTAAGTATTTTTTAAAATCCATTTTAATATGTGTTCCCTTTTATACATGTTTGTCAAATACATTTTTAAATAAACTAAGTCATAAAATCTGAACAGTGAACATTATTATTTGATTGTCCTTAACTTAATTCACCATTTACACATTTGATGTTTGTCAGTTTAAATAATTATTTTTCAAAACTGCCATTTCTGGTAAAAAATACCTTAAATATCTACTTTAGTGTTAACTGCTGAATGGACTGAGTCTCTTGCATATGTTACACATTACTATCACCAAACGGCTGTTGCATTGGCACATTTTACCTCGATCTTTAAGAGCGAGGTGAAAATAACTGCAAGTCTGGTCATGTAGAAACTGCAGAAACAACTTCAGACTCTGAACAGACCACAGAGGAACGGCTACAATGACGCAACCTAACAGCCTAGTTGCCTTTATGAATTTTCAGTCTATTTCAGCAGTTTCACAAGAAACGAAGAGCTTCTCCACTTGTAAAATTATCTTTTACTATCTCATTTATACAAACATATTTATAAATGAGTGTAATTAAACAACATAAAAAAAGCTAATCTCATATCATTGACAAATCCTCATTTAACTTTTTTTTTCTGACACAAGACCAAATGGAATGGACCTCTAGATCTGGCTCCATTACCAAACATTTGACAGCATTTATAGAAAGCCATCTCACAAAACTTCAAAAAAATGTCACCACTGAATAGCAAAACCTGGGAGTAAACATGTAGAATATTCCTATATTATTGGAGCTCCACTATAAAATGCTGGTTGGAAAAGGATACTTTTTATAGAATATGGACAAAATGGTCGGCATATGTCTAGCTTGTGAGATCTGACTTTTCCTAAGGACTGGTTTTTGATTTATTATTCATACCCTTTTTATTTATCTAAATACTAAGGAAATGAGTGACTACACCGCTCCCATTCAGGTTGGTTATCTTTGATGTTGTTAAATGTCAAAAATGGAAAAGGAAAAGTTTTGTAAATCCTTATATTAAATTGTAAAATGAATGCGCTTTTTTCAATAAAAATGTTGAATATATATTTTTTTTAAAAAAATGCTGGTTGGATATTATCTAGAGATTCTTTGTGTAAAAAGTATGCCTTCAGGATTGATTTGATACATTGATTTTTTAGAAATACAACAAATTCAGGGTTCATACACATTTTTTAAGGTCATACTCAAGCACTTTTTGGGGTAATTTTGTAATTCTCCAGCACAGCACCATATATCTGGGGTAATACACATCTACAGGAATAAATATAATCGTGATTATGGTATAAACACCAAAAATTATGTTTCATAATAACACAAAGTTATATTCCAAAAAGCAGGGAAGCCACTTGGTGCTCTCCAGGTAGATTCACACTGAGACAAAAGGCCCGTTTCCACCAAAATATCAGGAACTTTCATCACCAGGAACTTATTTACCTGGGTAAAAGAACATCTGAAAATCTGTGTGGTTTGCGTTTCCACTGCACCCCAAAGTTCCAGGTTTTGTATCCGATGGTCGGATCAGCTGCAACTGTTGTGGTCTTTTAGTTTCTTATAATCCTGCTCAAGTCGCTTCAGTTTTTCTTATATTTGTTCAGGCGTGTCTTACATTTATTCCTTCAGCTTGTTGACTAATTTTACATAAACTCTACTGTTTCGAAACTGTTGATTCAAAGTCTCTGAATTTCCTCCTCCACAAATACGCTCAAAATGCATCGGTCCACCTGTTGTTGCTTCTCTTTTGGACCATTTTCTGAATTATCAAAAGACGAAGCTGGTGGAAATGAAAAAAAAAAGTCGACTGCTGCACAATGGCTTTATGACGGGTGAATGGAATGCAGAATGCTGAAAGTGTAGTCCACCAATCAGCATTCTACAGCAAACAGCCCCACCCCTCAAAAATCCTGGGTAGTCGGAAAAGTACTACTTCCTTACCAGGAACTTTTTCTGGGAGAGTTTGGGGGCGAGAGAAAGATTTTTACCTGTGAAATTTAGGTGGATACGCACCGAGGTTTTTCCAAGTTCCGGGTAATGCTAAACATTTCTGCAAAAGTTCCTGCATTGGAAAAGGGCCATTTGACCAAGATAAAAATGTACCTGGAGTTGACCTGAGAGCACCAGACAATTTTTTTTGACATTAAGTTTTATTTTTCAAAACATATCCCTCTCTAAGTAACTTTGGTTTGCACTCTAACCAATCAGAGTTAATGTAAAAAAATAAATAATACAGAGTTAAAATTTCAAGCACTTTTCAGACCTTGAAAAATGCAACATTAAAATTCAAGCATTTTCAAGGACTTCAAGCACCCGTACAAACCCTGCAAATTGCAAAACTTACTGTTAAGTTGTCTCTCAGTAGCTGCATGATGAGGGTACTGTCTTTGTAGGAATCTTCACTGAGCGTGTCAAGTTCTGCAATGGCATCATCAAAAGCCTGTAAAAAACAAAACACACTTTAAGGCATTTTAAAGCAAACGGTTTAACTCTTTTCCCCCTTGGACACCTACATGAACAACCCATATATATGTCAGTAGGCTACCCATAGAACATATTGTTTTTCTGGTGTGCTTCTTTTTCCAGTAGCTATAATCATCACTACTTTGGGGGGGAAACAGTGAAAATTTATCATTTAATCCTGTTGGTTGACCTTTTATCGGTAGTGGTCACCTCCATCTATCACAGCATCTTTTACAGTTGAAAAACTGGAACCTTTCTAATGGTCGTCAAATTATATCTGTAGTGATATAACGGAAGTGTGAAAACTCGCCACTAAGGGTACCGGGGTGGGGGTGGGGGGTGTCATCAAATGCCGTCTTTAGGTCTCATTTATGCTTGCTTTATGTACATAAACAGGTACGTTAGTTTCTAATGTTGTCATGGATCACTGCCTTTATACTTTCATGCGTCCTGTACATTGGGATAAGTATTTCTCAATCAATCCACCACTCATGGATTGCCACTCGTGATTACCATACCGGCCGAACACCACCAAAAACAGTTAAGTTTTTTAGAAAAAGTCAATGACAAAAAACACGGCGATGACAGGAGGGTTTATTAATGTGGACACTAATGTTAATACTGACAAGGGTAGTTGTTAGGGCTGCAACTAATAATTTTAATTATCAATTAATCTGTAGATTATTTTAATAACTAATCGATTCATAGGATAAACACAAAAGTCTCAATATGCAGACGAGTCATGTGACGGAGCAGCTGGGAATGTATTGCTCGAAGCATGTGTGTCACTCATGATAGCTAGAGATTAGCAAGTTCTATTCTTCAACCAGGTCCGGTTCCAGTCCATCAAACTAGTGTTGTACATATTATTAGTTCAATCAATGATAGGTAACGTTAGTCTGGTGGATGATAAACACAAACATTCTAATTATGACAATAGTGTCTAACTAGCTAGCGGTCTAAAGTAATCATTACACGAGAGCTATCATGACCTAATATTTACATTATATCCACAGTGGACACAGCAGCCCTGTTTGTCAAAAAGTATTGCGCTGTGGGATTTAGTCCATTTTTTTCCCCTCCATGTTCAGGTTTTGTTCCATAAACAGTCACTATGTTTGGGCCAAATGGGGCTGATGGGACACCAGCATCCGAAGCCCCATCCATGTTACTCTGTGTTTTCATCTGTCACAAGACACGGTACATATCTAACCGTAACCTAATGTGATCAAGAACCAACAAATCAACTGATAAATTCATTGGCAACTCTTAAGAATCAATTTTAATAGATTTAATTGATTCGTTGTTGCAGCCCTAATAGTTGTCATAAATATGTTGGTAGTTTTTTACCAATGCACACAGCCGGTCTTTGGAAACCACTATTTATGGATATTATTCTGATCAAATCTCAACAATGCCTCCACTGCTCCCAGTGGTACTGCTCCATTTCGTCCATCCGGGTACACATCTGCAATCTCCCGAAAAACGGACAAAATTACACATGAAATGTAGACAGGGGATGGACAGAATGCTCAGTCTGTATCCGTCTGCATCTAACATAGAGCATACATGAGCTAAGAAGGGGCGAAGAGTTAAGTAAGCCTGAGGACTGTTTGTGTATTTCACGTCACTTTATGTGCACTGGTTTTATTGCCTTCTTAGTGTGAACTGAACAACAGCTGTAAGCAGTCCTGGCAAAACTATGTGAAACATTTAGTGGTAAAATGTCCTCTTAGATGAGAACAGGTGTGAGTAGATGCGTCCTTACGCATTTGGCCAGTTTGCAGGCTTCCTCAGGTGAGTTGAAGATCTCGTAGAAGCAAACGGAGTAATTGAGGGCGAGACCAAGACGGATTGGATGTGTGGGAGCCATTTTTTTTTGGCTTTCCTCGTAGGCGCCCTGGTAGGCCTTCTTTGAATTTTCAGAGGCACCTAAAGGGAAAAAGAAAGGTATTAGATATAGTAAGTACACAGTGGGAACGCTCATGGCAAGACAAAAACCTTGTTAAAGTGGCGGAAGAAAGTTTTTAAGACACTATGCGTCTGTGAAGTACAAACTGACTCTGACGTTACCAGCTGAGGGTGTGACCTCAGATTCCTGCCCTGGCCTGAACCAAGAGGAGCGGAGTTTTACTTTGGGATGAATTGGTGAAATACAAAAATTACACTTAAGTAACAATCAAGGATGTCAAAATAATTTTAGGTCAATTCAATTTAATGTGGGTCAGACCAGTAAAATGCTATTATAATAAACTATAAATAATGAAACTCGCTAATTTTTCTCTTTATTTTACTGTAAAAAAGTACAATTACACAAAAATATTTACATTTACAGTAGCCTTTTACAAAAAAATGATTTAAATGCAATTTTAACCATATTGGCCGGTTATTAAATGTTTTGTGTTTTTTTCGGTCCACTGTGATCTGTAAGTTGTAATGAACATGTGAAAATGAGAAGCCAAGGCAAAATAATGGTATAACTTGCTAAAATTGCACTTTTTTTTCTTGATAAATTTCATTTTGTTTATGTTTTACACATTATTTAAAAAGGTGGTTTCACTCTAAAACATAGACGTTAGATATACAAATGTTGGAATTGACATTATTTATAAATTATTATGTTATTTTAATGAACCGGCCCACTTCAGGTCATAATGAGCTGTATGTGGCCCCTGAACTAACATGAGTTGACCCCTGAACGTGACCCCTGATGTAGATGCTTGACCAAGAAAAAAACTATCAAATCTAAAAGGTTGCAGCTGTGGAGTTTTTCTAATCCAATCCTTGCATTGCAGTGAAAGCAAAAAATAACTCGGTGCCTGTAAAACTGTTATGAAGCTTCTCCTGAAAGTTCTACATGTCATTTCCAACACCAACTTGACATAAAGCAGTGATATTTTGCTAAACCCACTTTTCTTATCCTTTGGTTTATTTATTTGTGCATTTGGGACCCTAATAGTTCATAAAGTTTGAGTTTGAACCCTCCAGGTGTTGCTGATCTATCTTCATATTCATTTTGGCAGAAATCAAGTGGATTTCTACAACCCGTTTAAATTTCTTCATAATTTGTTTCACTTTATCAGAAGTTACATAGCTACATTTGAACAAACAAGGTCAAGACTTCCGATGAGCACCGCTCCGAGTACGACAGCAGTGGTGGTTGTAGTCCATTTGGCTAATTCCCGGTCCGGTTTTAAACACATCTAAAGCATATTTACAATTCAATTAATATTTCTACACACCTGTCCATTAAAGACATGTGTAGATCTTTAAAACCTTAACTGGACGGTCTGATTATGGTTTTAGTGCATTTGTAGGGATTCCCAGGTTCATTTAGTGGACTTGAGTGACCATGGTAAAGTTAGTAAGTCCTGGTTCTTCCCAGTTCTTCTCTGTCCTCCTCCAGGTCAGACTCAGACCTATGAAGCTGAGGGACAGTTTCCCATTGTTGCCATTATTAATTATGAATAATAATTTGTCATTATTACTAAACCAACGTACTGTATCCCGAAAACTACAAAAAATAGCTGAACAGCACAGTCAACATCCTGGAGGGGAGCGTGTGTGAAGTAGCTCATTGTATTTAAAGGGCCAGCGCTCAGAACCACCTGTCTGCTGTCACTAGTCATAAATAGACTTGCAGATGGACCTGTGGAGTTGAATTAATAAAGAATTCAGACCCAAACGTAGCATTTACAGTTCATGTGGACCACAAGGAAATGTTTTAAAATGTAAAATTCCATTTAAAAAGCATAATATCACTCCTATAGACACTAGTATCATTATTCACAAATTATCACCAGCAAACATCAAACCATAACCAGCTTTAAAAAGCGTGTAAATGGCTTTGAGTGCAGTAGCAATAACCACCGACTAATACCCAGCCACACCTCTCTGTGGTATTAACAAGGGCCTCTTTTTTCAGTTTCAGCTGGGTGTGGAACACCAGAGACGAGCAGTGTGTAGTGCGTTGGGAGATTGAATACGCGCATTTTACCTAAATAAACTCTGTCAGAACACAATGTGAAAACGCCAAGCTGTGCATATTTTCTTAGACGAGCTATTTTAGTGACAGACCAGGAAACTAGTCTTCAAAGTGGAGGGGAATTGCAAAGCAGAAGTAGTGGCTGATGCAAGAGGTCGGTAAAAAGGCATTGCAGATCACATTCTTAACTTCCAGAAACTGATTCCTGTTAAGTGTTCATCAAATATGTAAGGGAGCCGTAAGATCCAGTTTTGTTCAACCACATTTTGGTTAAGAGTAATTAATTGGGTGTAGATGGAGCATTTAACAAACCATCAGTCTAGGCTGAAGGTGAGCTGTCCAACAGATGTAAAAAAAGAAATACTAAACTCTAAATTCAGCTCCAAATGCAAACATTTATAAATCCAGGTAAAAAACTTCCTTTTTATATGCTAATGAGTAATTTTTTTTCAATCTTGTCTCTTAAGTGCATTTGTTTTTTATTTTAATGTCTCGTTTTACTCTATTTTAATTTGTTTCTTTTATTCTGTGAATGCATTTTAAAATCACATTTTATCTATGATAATTTTGATGTCTTTCTTCCTTTTTGATTTTAATGTAATTTCAATGTCTTGCTTTTTTTGTGATTTTTTTATGCCTTTCTAAAGCACTTTGAGGTACCCTGTGTATGAGTAGTGCAATACAAATAAACTTGTCTTGCCTAAATTACAAAACTAAAACTTAATTGAAAAAGCCCCAAGTAAACTCCCTAAACTCCATATTCTTTTAGGTCAAAGCTGTCAAACTCATTTTACTTCAGGAACCACATTCAAGCCAATATGGTCTCAAACTGGAATGAATGAAAACGGTAAAATTACATTATAAAAATGTTTCTATCTATAAACTATCCATTAAAATTGTGAATTACATGAACTTGAAATTTCTTAAGAAAAATTTGTAATATATTATGTCTCAGCTTTACGCATTACAAGTCACAGATCTACAAAAACAAAATATTTAGAAAGAGGAAGAATATTGTTAAAATTGCACTTGTCTTCAGCCATTTCATGTTGTTCGCATGATTTGTAAAAGGATAGCTGGGAATTGTAAACATTTTCATGCAACTGAAGTATTTTTACACTAAAACAAAGGTTCGAGTTCACATCATTTACAAATTATTTTAATCATAATTTACTGGTATGACCCACGTGAGATTATGTTTGACTTTATATCTTTTGTGTAATTTTTTGTATTTCGCAAAATCACAGACCAGATGGAATCCTTTGGTGGCCGGATTGGTCCGTATATTTTACACCCCTGCTTTAGATACTCAGAGTTAGAGGCAGACCGATAGATCAATTTTTTCAATATTGGCCATCATTTTTTTTTTCCTGGAAAGCCAATATTTAATCAATAGTAAAAATGTTTGAAGATATTTGATCAGGCACCTGTGTGGGCAGCACTTGAAGTGCAATACATGTTAAAAGAGAACTATGTGAATGTGTATTAATAATTTCATTTATAAAAGTTTTAATTATGTGAGTGTTTTAATTGTATTTTACAGTCACTGTTTAAAAAAAAAAAAAAAAGGCTGTAGATGTTGGTCACTGGCTGACCACATTGTTTTGTTGTTTTTTAAAAATCGCTATTGGCCTTAGAAAAATCCCCATCAGTGGACCTCTAATCAGAGGTGAAAGGAGCTGTATGACAATTAAAGTTGTCCCATACATATTTAGCAACTTTTAACATGTCTGATCAATTAAATAAAGTTGATTCCAAAACAAATTAAAGAAGGCACTAGAAATAAAGTACATTTATTTCATATTTTTGACTTCTGGTATTTTACTGTGTCATGTTAAGTCAAATGGATCAGATTATTAGGAAATGAACCATGAAGACAGATGATACAAAATGAGAAGTATCTTACCCGTTTTGCAATCTCCTGTAGACACTTCAGCCAGGTAGCGGTGATAGTCTCCCTTCATTTTCAAATAGAAGACTAGACTCTCCGTGTCTTCTTCAGCTGCTGGAATCAGATATTTCTCCAAGAGATCCTGATAAAGAACAGATCAAGGCTTAGTACTAAAATTAAATTTTGTGTCAACTGTAATAGATTTAGGGTTATGAGGGGTCATATTAGACATAATTGATTCTGTGTCTCACACTCAAACATTTTCACAAACGACACACATGCAGACATTTCTTTCTTACATAATTGGGTTCGAGCATGTACGGGAAGTAAAATTTCTAAATGTAAGAGAGAAGGTATGAGGAAAAAATAAGACAGAAAATATAGAATGTTAGAGTTAAAATGTATGAATGTGAAAAGGACAGAACGAATTGCCTTGTATGACCCTAATTAGAATAGAATTGGGTATACATCTTGTACACTGGCAAAAAAAAATTAAGAAAAAAATTGGTGTGTAACTGCAAATTAAACCATACAAAACTACATCTCGCAGCAAAGCTCAGCGGCGCTCGCTGCGCGGCTTCGCCATGACTCGGCGCTCGCCGCGCGGCTTCACCGCACACACATCACACCATTGCAGGAAAAAGTGGACGCCCTCTCAAAAATTCCTAGCTAAAAGCCTGCATTACTGAAGATAAAATTCCAGAGAAAAATAATTTGGGAACTGACAAAAATGACACCGGGTCCTTATAAGTTAAAGGCAAACATGCACTCACTTTTCATTTTTATGAATGCCATAAATGCAGATGTTTACATGTTCAGCTCCAGAGTTACCATGGTTACACATCAGTTCAAATGTTAATGACTGAAATGTTTAAAGGGTGCCAGTAGTAGTCAATGTTCATTGCTATATCTAAAGTTACAGGACCAAACTGCTAGTTTTATAGGTGATCTTTTGAAATGATCATGAAAATTTACGACCGGTACCCTTTAATTGTTAAATTTGTGTTATTCTTAGTTATTGTGAGGATGCACAATGTCACTGTGTTGAAACCAATGACTGCCTTTGCTTTATTTTGAAGGTCTGTCTCAATGCATTGAAAACAATAAAGTCAATGTTTTTTCTATATTTTTGCAGTCTGCACTTGACATTCATTCATTTTCTGAACTTGCTTTATCCTCACTAAGGTCATGGGGTCGCTGTTTTGTTTGCATTTCTAATTCCCTTGGGTGAGTCATTTATAGATTTGTTTTAACCGTACTCACTAATATTAACTCAGAAAGTGTCAAAAATGACTTAATTATTTGAGCATATTCATGATGTACTACCATTAAATGTTTAATATTTGTGCCAATAGATGAACAGAGGTTTGGATTTTATTACAAATAATCCATTATTTCATATTGGTTCAGTTTTTCTACTCTTACCATAAAGAGTTGAACATG
>JAPTGZ010000009.1:35468332-35480452 GCA_029814645.1 Fowleria isostigma | reverse complement strand
AGGAAACCGGAGTACCCGGAGAAAACCCACGCAGACACGGGGAGAACATGCAAACTCCACACAGAAAGGTCCCACCTGTCATGGTGCTGGAATCGAACCCAGGACCTTCTTGCTGTGAGGCACAAGCGCTAACCACTGCACCACCATGCCGCCCATTGTTTTTTAATTTAACTTTATTTATTTTAATTGTTAAAAAAATTATTATTGTTATTATTATTATTTTTTGGTAATTATTTATTTATTTTTCTCTCTCTCTGTGGTTTAATTTTTGGTATTCTATGTACTATTATTAGTCCTATATTTTTTACATTGTCCTTGTCACAATAGCTTTGCTATAAAAAAGTTAAATAAAAACATGTTTGAAAGAAAAAAACAGACCATAGAAAACACTAAAAAACCCCCACTAGTTTCACGATTTATAGGCAGACATTTGAGTAAAACAGACAATTTTGCATGTGGCGACATTTCAGTCTCTAAAATTCTGAATAAAAATAGTCAATATGAGCTAAAATCACAACAGGACAAAAAACAAAAATAAATCTAATCCATTAAAAAGTTGTGGTTTGAGTGACTGTAAACGCTGGTTTTGTGTGGATGACAGCCCTATCTGATACAAAAGTTTTGCTGATACGATGGAAGCCGTCTTCATATGGACAGGGCCTCAGACATGGACGACACATTCCACCTTTCCTGACTTTTAGGGATGTAACGATATGAAAATTTCATATCACGGTTATTGTGACCAAAATTATCACGGTTATTATTATAATCGCAGTGTTGTTGAAAGGTACTGAAAATGTCCAAAAAGTACTTATATACAAACTGAAATAAATTAAACAAGTTTTATTTTGAAAAAAAAACAAATAAATAAAATAACACACACAATGCACTTTGTTGCAGAAACATTATTCATCTGAGATTAAAATGTAAAATGTCACATATTTACTTTGGTAGAAATCAAATGCGTATACACCAACATTAACCAAAGTAATGTGGATATAAGAACAATACAACCACATGGAAAGAAATCCTTAGTGCAAGTATTTAAATATTACTGCAAGTTTTCAAAGTGTGGTAATCGATCGCAGTTTTTATGATAATTAGAATTGAAACAGTAATACTAACCGTCAGGAATTTTACTGTAGTTTATCATCATACCGGTAATCATCACATTCCTACTGACTCCATATAAAAGTTATGTCCAAGTTCTGGATAGTGCTGATCTTACCATCCACGTGGATCTACGCAAATCCAAAGTTTACATTTTATAAAAACACCGAAAAAGTGTAAATTTTACATAAGAGACCAGAGGAGGTGCCAACAAACACAACACCTGTCAAATCCCACACGTGGAGGCTTTTCAAAACAAGAGGCCTGTTCAGCACAAAAACACCTTCTCCAAAATAACAGACCAACACCTACAACATCTCTCATGTCAGTCCACAAACTACAAATAATCCTAAATCAGGGCCGCGGTGGTTGACCCCTCCCACATCCTGTTGGCAGAAGAACCAGGCTCAACCTCCTCCTAATGACCCTCGGTGGAGCTCACACTCGGAGCAGGCTCCTGTTCTGCTGTTGCGGTGTGTGTTTTATAAATTGACTCTGTTTACCCCTCTGGGCTGATTATGCCGTTCTCGGTGTTTGGTTTTTGTTGCAGGTGCAGATTGCGAGGATGAGGCTTACAGTTTGTGTTGATGCCTCCGGTTTAGAACTGTCCGGCGCTGCTGGGGTCGCACTGCAACAGGCGCACGATGGAGGGGTCGCTCTTCGCACCTTTGATGAACTCCTCCAGGGACAGTTTACCTGAAACGCACACACACGGACGTTTGGATGAATGAATGAATTTTTTTTATTTTGGTTTGTACATTAATCAATGCACTCAGCACAACAATCACAGTAAACATAAAAAATCAAAAAAGGAACAGGTCAGAAACAGAAGCTTATTTTGTGCCTAACCCCCTCACCCAATTACTGCTCACATTAAATTAAGTGTGTACAACATCAGTATCTATTTAATTTAATTTTATTTTGAGCTCATGCACTCCATGTAAAGTGGTAATTACATATACATTTAATATTTAATACTGTTCATATACATTTCATACGTGTACACACGGAAGGATTGCTAAAAAAAAAAAAAAAAGAAAAAATAGATGAGAGTGCCATGTGCACAAAGTATACACAACAAGAACCATACATGAAGAATCTACACATAGAATTATACATCCAGAACTATATTGAAGAATGTGCATATGAAAGCATATGTAAAAAAAAAAAACTAAGTAGACTTGTCGAACGTGCATATAAAACTATACATAGTAAATTTTACAGGGAGAGTATTCATGTAGAAATACACATATACATGTAGAATATACATAAGGGACATACACTGAGAAGCATCCATTACAAAATACACATAGATATACCAATTGTATCGCAGAACATTGTGCGTACACAGTAAGTATAACACGTCATCCTACAACACGAGTCCCCACTAGTGTACCACCCCTGAAGAACAAAAGCCTGGAAGGGAGTGAGAAGAAGCAGAGCCTATTTACTCCCACCCCCAGTTTCACCACTTAACACTTGGTTGATATTTGAGTTAGAAGTTTTCTGTGAAGACACATTATTACTAGTTACCAACATGCGTTTTTTTTTTCATCCCCTTTCTGTCTGGTGAAAACATCTCCAAGTGTTTTGATTTTTACATAACTGCAATAAACTGAAGAATTATAAATGCTCCTGAATGGGTTGAAGAAAATTCACCTCTAAATCAAACTCAGTAAACTCTGTTGGAATACACAGAAAATGTTTCAAAGATAAAAACAGGCCTTTTTCCCTGAGCTCATGGAAACATCAGTACCAGTCAAACACCTGGATTCAATAGTTTTCCTTTATTTTTATTATTTTGCACATCACAGATGAATATTAAACTCAAAAACTATCATGTAAAATCGAACAAAAGGACATATTTTATATTCCTTCAGAGTCAACACTAGAGGTCGACTGATATGGGTTTTTCTAAGGCCGATGGCGATTTTGATAAATATCCTCAGCTGATGGCCGATATCTACAGCTGATTTTTGAGGCCGATATTTTTATTTATTATTTTTCTTAAAGCACATTGACTATAAAATACAATTAAAACACTCAAATAATTATGATGTTTATGCAAGAATATGAATGAAATTATACACACACGTACACATAGTACTCTTAACATTAACTGGACTTCGGGTGCTGCCCACACAGGTGCCTGATCAAATATCTTATAACATTTTTACTACTGATCCAATATCGGCTTTCAAAAAAAAATTAAGGCTTTTGGTCAATACTGAAAAAAAAAATTAATATATTGCCTGGCTGATAAACTGGTCTATGTCTAGCCCATACTTTCTGCTTTGTCACATATTTACATACAATACAATTCCATGAGCTCCATCACAGATATATACTCCGTCATATGATGCCTTCAGCATTAATTGAAAATTAAACATTTTCAGTCACTATAAAATGTATTTTATTTATCTGTGCTACATGAAAGCTGTTGGTTCGTTGTGTTTTTTTTGTTGTACCTATGTCTGTGTCTTGGTTGAATTAATCTTCAGAGATTTTAATCTCATTGAGTATTCATCTGATCAAATGAATAATAAAAATGAGTGAAATGACAATGAAAAAAACAGAAAAATGAATCAAAATCATCATATTTCACTACACTGTGACTGCATTGCATCTTACTTTTAATATTTACTCACATTTACATTGGAATGTTTGTCGATTACAGATTAAAACTTTTTTATCCCACAACATATTTATAAAATTTTCATTATATAAAAGACATTCAAGAACAAATAACAACGAAGAAGTGTGCAAAACAATGCAGAAGTGCACCAACACTCATCGTCAGGCTCAATTTTTCATGCTCTACACACTTGGTCGGTACAACATAACCAACAAAATGAAATGAATGCAAATTTTTAAACTGTTACTTCATCTATCATTACTTTTCCTTACGTAAAGGATTAAAATACTTGGTAAAGCTGTACTTTATGCCACCTCTCTCGTCTCTGATTGGTTAATTACTCAACTAATCCAAATGTGACTGGTCTTTTCTGTTTTAGAGACTTCACTGTGAATGAAAATCAGTGTTGATCCAAAACCAAATAACAAGAAAAATACAACACAAGTGACGATGGAGCTCTGCCTTTCACCAACAGGTGGCAGTGTTGAGACGTTTCTGCTCTGTCTATAATGGAGACATTGGAGGAAACTGGTGCTCTGTTGTTCTTATTCACACAGGAGTGCAGGCAGTTCTCGTGATTCTCATCAGAGGAGCCCGATGTCAGAGAGAACATTTTCTGCTGCCTCGGTTCAGCTCTCACTTCATTCCTCCTCCTCGTCCTCCTCCTCCTCCTCACTTACCTCTTATTTCCGTACTTCCCATGTCCTGGATCCCATTAATTGCAGAGTAAATGTACACTGTGAGCGTGTGTGTGCATTTGTGCGTGACTGAAGTGTGCGCTGTGTGAGGAAAAGCCCATGTCAGGTGTGAACTCTATTGTCAGTGAAGAGCTCTGCAAGAGCTTCTGAAATGGAAAAGCAGCCCGTCTGTTTAACAACCAGCCAACCAGGTGGCACTGACACGCCGGTCACAAACATCTGTAATGGAAATGACTGGTGCACCTCGCCTCCCTCATATCAGACACTTTTAATGGAGCTTTACTCAGGTGCATATTTTACAGCCTCCAGACCAGTAGTGACAAAGTCATTTTACTACAGGGGCCACATTCAGACCGATGTCATCTATGAACTATCCTTTAACCCATAAAGACCCGGTGCTGCTTTTGTGACAGTTCCCAAATACATTTTTCCATCTATTGAACAATTCTTAATTGATTTATCACTATTTACTATAATATAATCCCTCTATATTTTGTGTTTTTTCAGTGTCAATCATGAATTTTCCTATATTTATTTTATTGATCATGTAGATGTTCATAAAGACTCAGAATAAAGTTGTATTTTGTTATATCAGAAACAGAGAAAACTGAAGAAAAAGTGACTTTTTCCAACAAAATATAGCATTATTGAACATAAACCCAGTGTGTGCATCCACTGTCATTGATCCAACTCCATGGGTTTTACTGGTGAATCAATATTGTAGAAGATGACGGTGTTTCCACGGTGACTATGGAGCTTCTGAACATCCAAATGGGTCATATCTGATGACCATGAAAAGATAAATAACTGTATTTTATAATAATTATTTACATGTATTGATGGGAGTAGTGGATTAGTAGGTATTAGACAGTTTAGATCAGTAGATGCTTTTGGCTGACCGTGGCTGTTTGGGTTTTATTGATTTAAAAAAAATGTGAATAACATGAACAACCTGAAGTTTCTTAAAAAAAATATTAACAATGTGCCTCACCTTCTCATTTACACATGTGCATTAGAACTTACAGATCACAGTGGATCTACAAATGTATTTTAGCAACAGCCATAATTTCATTAAAATTACCCTTGCTCCTCTTAAGACATTTCAGGTAGTTGATTTTTTTCTTTTTTTCTTATTAAATTTGACATCTTTTACACTAAAACAGACAAATTTGGAGTTGCTATTATTTTATCTGTTATTATGTAATAGGTCAGGGGTCCTCAAAGTGGGGTACATGTACCCCCATGGGTATTTAGAAGAAGCCCAGGGGGTACTTGAAATTTTTTGGAGAAAAATTTATTAAATAAGTCATCATGTACCGAATAAAAAAAATAAATAAATAAAAATTAATGTTAAAATATAAAACACAATACATACATTCATATAATAATTTTATTATCAATCATCTTTTTTAAGCTTTGGTAACATTTTAAGAACATTTATATTTTATATTATTCTAAATTAGTTTATTTGAGAGGTTACGTAATTATTTTTTGTTGATACAAGGTTCATTTATTAATTAATGACCAATTTATGGCATTTTTTAGTTTATGTTTACCCACATGATTTAGTTGAAAAATATATAGTTTTTTAATATTGCATTTAAATATATATTGCGTGTTTACAAAGTTTTGAAAATATAAACAGACACCTTTGGCAAAAAAACACATTTTGCTTAATTTTTTTTCAGTCAAAAATGCTGAAGTGAGAGTTGGGGGGTACTTGGATAAAAAAACGTATATCTCAGGAGGTACTCCACTGTAAAATGATTGAGAAGCACTGTTATATTCAGAATGGTCTGTATGTGACCCCTCCTCCATCAATCAAATCAGATATATTTTATTGTCCCTGAGGGGAAATTTGTCTTGGGCAAAGTTTAAAATTTACACACATACATTAAAACAAACGGTGAACCAGACTATGGTGCAGCATACTGACTGACTAATATATAAAATAAACCATGATAAAAACTGAGTCAAAACTTAATCAACAATCAGTGCAATAAGATCAATAGAAAAATAAAACAAACTATGATTAAACCAAAACCAGCCGAGCTAAAACCTAATCATAACTTACATAAAATCCATAAAAACAACCTTAACAACCGAATAAAATGATATTAAAACAAGCGCTGAAGTCTTACCGTCTCGGTTGGTGTCCATCTGTCTGAAGATCTTCTCCGTCCTCTTCTCAGGCGTCGACTCGTCCTCAGGCATTTTCATCACAGAGGAAACCATCTTATAGATCGCCTACATGGAAAAAAACAGAGCATCAGAGGTTAATCCACATCATTTATTTTACAAACTGAAGGTGCGGTTCCTCTACGTCAGAAGTAAATGTTCCTCCATCAAACTAAATTGTTTGCAAAGACGGCGGTTTGATATTTTTTAGTCTGAACCCGTTTCATTCTGCAACAACATCCATAAAAACTCTTCATTCAACATAAATAAACATAAATAAACGCAATAGCAGATGATTTTTATTCCAATTAAAATACCACTAATGTACATTTGTATACTTTTTAATGTAAATGTTAATTTGCCTAAACAGATTTTTTGTTCTTTTCTTCTCCATCATTTTTATTAACAATATAGTTAGTTAATATATGTGCATATCTGTATTTTTAATCTATTATTTCGTGTGTATACTGTTAATTTTACCTGTCTATTAAATTAATTCTACTTTTTATTCATTTATGTTGAAAACTCAAACATACTGGTGAATAATGTTGGATGAATCATCTATGAAATACAAATTATTCACAGGTTTGTTTCTAATTTGAGTAAAATACATAAAATACGTTGTTTTTCAGAGTCTTTTAAATGTTAAATGTTTTATATTTTTATTTATTTGTCATGTTTTGCATCTATCTGTCCGTGTCTTAGTTGTCAATTGTTTTGCATTTTAATGATAATTTTATTTTATTTTTATTTTAGCATCATTGTTGGTTTTATTTGGATTTGTATCTTTATAAGTTCAATTCAATATTTACTCAGACTTAAAGGTTTGTTGTATTCACACACACTCAGTTTATGAGCAAAGAATAATGGCAAAAATCTTAACAGAATTATATATTCTAAAAAAATCGATACAATGATATATTTATTTTGTCTTTAATTTTATTTACATTGTCATTCCTTCTCACACAATGCTTCAATCTTTTTTTTAAGCTTGATTATGCTATTAATTGAAGTTTTTAATATTTTTAAATTGTCATAATTGTTCGACCTCTAGATTTCTATAATATTTGTCATATTCTGACCATAAATAAACATTTTTAAGCCACAAGGTTGGTTTCTTCAATCAACCTTTAACCATTAATAAATATTAATTCCACATTTATGGTGATAATTATTGATAAGTGAATTACATTTCCTGTGGAGAATGTGAAGTCTTATAAGTGTAGGTGTGATGTGTCCTATTATTTTTGTCCAAACTGTGAATGTAAACCACATTATTCTACGTAATATGCTCCCTTTAGACTCAACCTAGCAAGAGCCTGCAGAATAAATTCTTTCATATTAAATTCGATCATATTGTAAATATGACTCATACAATATATGTGAATAAAGAAATTAAGCCAAACAAAGTATCTTTATCTGTGGTTTTACTGTTTCAGCTCATTAGAAAATGTTTTGACAGCAATGTCTATGTTTTATTGAGACCTGAAAAGTAAGAACATCGACAGAAAATCAGTTCAGGTACAGGATTTATTTGCAGTTTGTGTTCGTTTCCATCTCCGACTAAAAGGAGAAAAAATAGGAATGAGGCTCCTGTAACCCAACGGCACATTTAAAGACATTAGTTGACATCTGTGTAACTTTTCAAGGTCAAAGGTCATGGCACCAAGTAAAAGGCCATATGTGACTTCCTATCTGTTGTCATATCCACATCTTCAACTGTTTTAAAGTTATAACACTTTTAATTTTTTCCCATTACAAACTATGGGGATTTTAAAAAAACTTAAAATTCATAAAAAATGTAAAAAAAAAATTAATATTTCCAAATTCGTTGAAATCACTTGGTACACCATGCGTGAAAAAACCTCTGCTATAAATTTCAACTGATTCTGACTGACGGAAGAAGAAGTTCCTAGAAATCTGGACATAGATGACCTTGGGTTTGACCTCTCAAGGTCAGTCAAGGTCAAAGGTCATGGCACCAAATGAAAGCCCATATGTGACTTTCTATCTGATACCAATAGTAATTAAGTCAATATCTTCAACTGATTACAAGTTATAGAACTTTGAAATGTGTCCCATTATAAACCAATGGGGGATTTGTAAAATTAAAAAAAAAAAAAAAAAAATCATATAAAATTCAAAAATCAATATTTCCCAATTCTTTGAACAAGGTTGGTAGACCTTAATGCAAAGATGTACCACAACAAACATCAAGTCATTCTGGCTGAGAGAAGAAGATTCTTGAAAAATTGTTTATGGACGGATGGACACCCAATGATACCAATAATCCATCGGACCTTCAGGCCGTTGGACTAAAACGAGAAACGATCGTTTTCCCAAAAGCTAATAATTAGTGACGAGGCAAATGTGTAAATGTGCAAATCTGTGATGCTTCTGCAGATCTTTGTTATTCATTCATATGGAGAAAACTATCAACAAACTGATGCTAATTTTAACAAATCACACATTAGCAGCTCCTCAGTGGTTTTTTATACAGAATAATTAGTCATCAAATATTGCTGGTACATCGCTTTATTAGAAATTACAGCAGCTTTTGCCTTGAATACGGAGGATAAATAAGAAACAGTCCGATTCAGAGGAACTCTCCTGTACCGATAGTCCGGCCCGTGTTTTCTCGTCGAGCCTCACGTGTGATTTACTGGACCGCCGCTGCCAGACCAATCGTCTCACCTCCTACTAAGGACTGCTTCTTCCTCCCTTTCCCTTCCTGCAGTGTACAAATAGACAGACGTCGCCAAGCTTTTACAGTCCATGTCACAAACTTAAGGCCCAAAATGGAAAAAAAATACCATTGAACAGAGCAGGGAGTATGTGGAAAACGATGAGCTCCAAAAGCCTTCATCCACAGACGCACCCACACCAACCCTCCACAGTTAGAACCTGTCAAAATAAGAGTCTGGATGCGTGCCGAAGAATGGACTGTTTTAATGTCTATTATGATGCTTTTATTCCATTTTATTTATTATGATGTTTAATTATTTCCTGTGTGCCTGAATGTAATGCAAGGCAGAGAGGACTATTGATGGTCAGACTGACGTATGATTATACATATACTATACTTTGGCAAAAAATGTGACCCAGAAAGAATTAGACTAAAACGTATTATTACAAGAATGTACAGCCTGGCTTAGAAAGATGTCTGGATTACATTACAATGCACAGATTTCGTTAAAGTTGTGAAAAACCGGCCAAACTTGTCCATCCGAAATGAATGGGGCCATTTTCAAGTGGCTACCATTCCCACATGATTGATCCTAAAATTATTCTGTCAATACAAAAAATGTCCAGCTTGGCCCAAAGATTATCTATGTCGCCACATTGTAACAATATTTAACACGGTTTTCGGACACAAACGCAATCAAAAACCCCATTCATTTTCAATGGGAACAATAAAAAAGTCGACTTTTTCCCCGAGCACTACTGCTTTACCAGACTTCATTTAAACTTTAAAACCCAGGCATTTTTGTCCTCCTACAGGAAAGTGTTTGGAAAAAAAAACTTCATCAACTACATCCTCCATATGAAATGTTTTTAGGCCAAGGACCCCCAAACTGATGGAGAGATGGAACAGGGACCCTCTGCTATATATATGCTGTATTTAATTTTGTTTTATAATAAATTGGGAATAGTTCAATGTATAAATGTATCTTCATTCAATCCAGATCTAGTCACATGATGTCACAGGTGCTGAGTTTGAGAGAACTCGAGTCCATTTCTGACTGAAAGAAAACTTTATGCCTCCATTTATCCATTTGCTGCTAGGGGTGTACAAAAATATTGATTCCGCAATATATCATGATATTTTATTTCACAATAATGTATCAGTATCGTGAACTAAAATATCACCATATTGTCTTACAGCCCTCGTCACACATGAGAAAGTATTTGTGCATATTTCTTTCATAATTACATTTTTCCAGGAAATGATCATTTAAACAGAAATAAAGCAAACAAAAAAAAATCCCCTTGTTAATAGAATCGTATCGTAATCCCAGTATTGTGATTTGTATTGTATCGCTAGATTCTTGCTAATGCACCCCTGACTGCTAAAATATATTGGATTCATGTTGATGTAGTTCCAGAAAAACTTATATCATCAAAAATCTTCAAAACCAATGGTTATGCAATCAAGTCCTACCTCCTGTGTGTGTATCATGTGACTAAAACAGAGAAAAACACTGTTTTTGTCAGTACAGAAACTGATGTGATTTTGGTTATTATCAAGAAAACCATGGAAAATGGATGGATATCAGCTCTGGAATTAAACTACTATGAGCTATTTTTATTGTTATCATTATATTTGTCCAGACAAATTACCTTTAGTTGTACCAGACATTAAAATGAACAAGAAATTGAAGAAAATATAGGGTGGAATAATACTTTTTTCGCAACTGTATACTGATCACACATTTCTAGCCAAGACAAAAACCCATGGAACCACTTTATCCACCCTGGCACTGATCTATTCATCTGTCCTGCTATTCTCCTCAATGTCAGTAAATGATCAGCATGAACATGTTTTTTTCCCAGACAATGAACTTCCCTCTGAGCCCGTCTGCTCAGCTGACAGTGCTTCACGTGGACGCCAGACAGAGCAGCGATATCAGATATTGACGAGCTGATGTTTTTATCCTCCTCTCCGCGTTCAGATTCTGCCGTTATCCCGCCAAGACGAGCTACGCTGGCTGTGATCCATCTCATTCAATTATTCCCCTCAGCAAGAGCAATTATGAGCATCACCAGCATTTACACACTCTCTGCAGGAGAGAGCATTAGCGAGCTGGAGAGGCAGCCTCGCTTCTCTGTCACGGTGGTAAATGGAGGCGAGCGTGAATAGAGAACACACAGGTCGATGTAGGAGGGATGACGGCGTCCTCTGGCTGAAGCGCTGTCAACAATAACACTGGTGTGGAGGACAGTGTGTTTCAAAAACCGGGTGAAAATATGACAAAAATATAAGAGTTTATGGAGGTTTCAGGAAGTTCACCAGGAAACTTTAACTCATTAAGACCCAAACATCCATCACCGATCGAAACCGCCTACTGATCTAAAAAGTTTCATACCTGCTGATCCAATAATCCTATCAATACATGTAAATAATTGGTGTAAAATAGTTTCTCAGCAATAAACCATACTAACACATATCACCCCATTGGCTATTCAAAGGCTCCGTAGTTACCATGGCAACACTGTCATCTTCTACAACATTGATGGAGTTGGATGAATGACAGCGAATGGACACACTGGGGTTATGTTCAGGTAATGAGAGATTTGACTGAAAAAGGCACTTTTTCTTCAGTTTTTTCTGTTTTGATGCAACAACCTTTGAATTTACTATTTTTATGAGCATCTAAAATCAAGTATAGGAATTAAATACAGGATACTTCTGATTTACAGTGTTACCAGGTATCCAGATGTATGTCACAGTAAATCGAATTTTAATTGTAAGAACTAAATGTGCAAATATATGCAGTT
>JAPTGZ010000009.1:35389486-35405201 GCA_029814645.1 Fowleria isostigma | reverse complement strand
TAGATAGATAGATAGATAGATAGATAGATAGATAGATAGATAGATAGATAGATAGATGTACTTTATTGATCCCAAAATAGGATAAAGTAAAGACAAAAACGACAGGAACGGCTGTTACTGGCAAGCCTTCATTTTTTTCCTAGTTAATACATAATCCATTCATCGGATAAACACAAGACTCAATTTGCAGACAAGTCATGAATGATTACATCCCCACAATAGCTTCAAATATAGTTAGTGAGCACTAGCCTGCTACCTAGCAGCTTTGTTATGGCTAGAGACTAGCAAGCTATAATCTTCGACCAGCTCCGGTTCTAGTCTATCAAACTAATGTTGTATGTATTAGTTCAGTCAGTGATAGACAACGTTAGTCTGGTGGCCTGAAAAATGGAAAACATAATTATGACAATAATGTCTAGCTAGCAGGCTAAAGTAATCACAACACCTAGGCTATCTTAAGATAAGTTTACATTATGTTCCCAGTGGCTATATCAGCCCCATTTGCCCGAAATGTAATGCACCATGGGATTCTGGCGATGTTTTTTTCTCCATATTCAAGTTTTGTTACATAAACAGTGCACTATATTTGGGCCAAATGGGTCTGACCGGTATCCGAAACCTCAGCCATGCTCCTCTGCATTTTCCTCTGTTACACTACGCAGCCTGTGGGCATGCCTCAAAAGTAATCGAATGCTGAATTTATTGTCAACTCTTTTAAGAACCTATTTGGATTGATTTAATCGATTCAGTGTTGCAGCACTAGTTAAATATAAATATAGATGAATCCGATATTGTAGGTTCTTTATGGCTATAAAATATGAGTAAGGGGTAGATGAAAAAGTCTCACTTCCTCTCAGACAACATGAAGTTGAAATGTACACCAGTCATTCTATCATTCCTGACCACTTTATCAAACAATCACACCAGGTCACGCACTTACTCATCAAACCCAACCTGAAACAATGATGGAAAACACTGAAAAGAAACAGCAGAAAGCATGACCATGTCATTCATTCATCTTCTGAACCCACTTTATTCTCACTAGAGTTACAAAGCCTACCCCAGGTGAGTTCATCACAGAACTGATATAATTAACCTATGTATTAGACTAATTAACCTTTGGATGGTGGGAGGAAGCCAGAGTCCCCGGAGAGAAGCCACGCAAACTCCACACTGAAAGGTTGGAATTGAACACACAACCTTCTTGCTGTGAGGCAACAGTACTATCCACTGCACCACCATAACCACAACCAATCAGTTGTGTGGAATTTTGTTGATCACAAAAAGATGTCAGCCAGAATCAGGTTTATATATTGCTTTCATGGTAAATCAACATATTTATTAAAAATTCACCTTCTTTTGTGCTAAAACCAGCATTTCTTTTTTTTTCAAATCTCTTTTAATTAGAATTTTCCATGGTTCACATGTTTATTCACATAACAATTGACTATTTTCTTCACAAATCGACTGTGACTCCACAGATAATACAGGTAAAGGTGATTGGTTGATTGGTTCTCCCTCAATAATACAAACAATGTAGTTTATACAATATAATTAAAAAAATAAACTTCCTTGAACAGGAATGCTGGGGTGCACATTCATAATAAAAAAAAAAAATAAATAAATAAAATTAAACATCAATACAAAAGGGTTAAAATGAGAAAAAAAGGTGTGAAATGGACATAAGATATGGCCTTATATAAATGATGGACAAACAAATCCATCTTTCCCATCTTTTCAAATACAGACCTTGTTGTAGTCTTTTTGAAGAAATAATTCTTGACAACAGCATGTCTATGAAAAGTATCATTCCCATTCCAAAACCAGAAGTATAAAGTATAGTTTCAGCTGTGTTTATATAATTTCCTCCACGGTCCCTGCAGTTATTCTAGATGGATTCATTCTTTCCACGATCCACTCATGTCATGGAAAGTCCCTCATTCATACTTGTAATCGATTGCTGCAGAAAACACAATGAAAATATAAAGGCTTTCCAGGCCTTAGTGGTGAAGGTAAATCCCACTTGTACACACGCTGCTATAAAGCATCACTGTAAATAAAGGTCGACACTGACACTTTTGACTTTCAGCTTTTCCTCTTTCATAAAGCCAGGGATTTAGTTCTATGTAGACCTTCTTATCTGACCTTGCCTCTGCTTTTACTCTCTCGTACAAAGCCATGCAACAGCTCGTGTGTGTGCATGTGTGTGCGTTCGGATGTAGGGTGTGTTACAGGCTCTAGAGGGAATTCCTTCCTCCTTAAGACTCAGGAAGCAGCAGCATGAGCGGAAGAGAAAACAACTTCTCTTTCCAATGCAAAGCCTTCAGAACTTGTTCCTTTGGAAGAGGAAACACTCCCCTCACTGTGTCAGCGCTAGCAACTCACTCCTAAATAACTCCATTATTGTCTGCAGTGTGTTGCTAAAATCAGCTACGGGTCTGAAAAAATGTCAGGAAAAGAGTATGAAAAGGATGGGCTGTCGCAGAGAGTTCCAGAAATGAAAAATAAATCCAATCTAGACTTTCCTACATTTGCTGAAGGGAATGTAACCCGTGTGATTGCCTCTTGCTGGACTGGTGGACGTGTGGCTAGGTGCAATAAAAAAAGCAAGAAATACTACCAAAGACAGACTGATTATAAAGAACTACATTTATTTGATGACATCACACACACTCCAACAGAGGAGATTTTGACTCATCTTAGGGGGTTTGGCAGACTCACCTATTGAAAACCATAAACTCCATCCTCACACACATTCCTGCAGAGAGGACAAAAATGTCTGCGTTTTAACTCTTTCTCCCGTGAAGGCGACATTTGACGACCCCCTCCCCGTATCCTTAATGACAAGTTTGACACCCCTGTTATTTCACTAAAGACATGATTGACGACCATTAGAACGGGTTCCATTTTTTCAAATGTAACAGAGGCTGTGATAGATGGAGGTGACCACAACCCATACTAGGCCAACTGACAGAATTAAATAATACATTTTCTTCATTTTTTTTTCTTAACACAATATTTTTCTTTATTTCTTTATTTTCTCAAATTAATTTTTTTTTTTAAATTTTAAATAGTTTTTATTTTTTTATTTTTAATGTTTTAAAAAAATTTTTTTTTTTAAATTAAAAAACATTCTAATAAATTTTCACTGAAGTTTGCCAAAGTAGTGACGATTGTAGCCACTGGAAAAAGAAAACCCACCAGAAAAACAAATGTTCCATAGGTAGTAGCATATATATGGGTTGTTCCTAGTAGGTGTCTGAGGAAGGAAAGAGTTTAAATGAAGTATGTAAGTGAAAGTATAATGAAGCAGTAGTGGTCGGAAAAAATCAACTTTTTTGTTGTTCCCATGGAAAATGAATAGGGTTTTTGATTGCGGTCATGTGTAAAAACTTTACGAGATATCGTTATGACGTGACACATGTATAATCTCTGGGCCAGGCTGCACATTTGTCATGTTTCAGAATAATTTTAGGATCAATTGTGTGGGAATGGTAGCCATTTGGAAATGGCCCAATTAATTCCGATGGAAAAATTTGGCTGATTTTTCGCAAGTTTACGAAATCTGTGCATCATCATGTCAATCCAGATAACACCACATCTTTCAGGACCAGGTTGCACATTTTTGTAATAATATGTTTTGGTCTATTTCCGACGTATTTTTTGCCAAAGTTTTTCGTATACATCATAAGCGAGTCTAACCAACAATAGCCCCCTGTGCCTTACATTGAAATGGAAACACACAGGGAATAAGCAGCATGAAGACTGATGGAAGTTAAGGCCTGTGTTGCCGGATTGTTTTTGTCAACAGCTTGAAACCTTGAACTTGTAGGTTGGATGTGAATCAAAGAGCCGTCCCGTTAATCTCAACAACTCAGCTGGAGGCATTAGATAACAGCAGATTACAAACTGAATAATCGAGAGGGGAAGCCAAGATCTGCTAACAAGGTCTGAGCATGTCTTATCCATCCGATCGGTGAAATTATCAACGCGTGCACGCAGACGATTCCTTGCATCTTTGATAACAGTAGGCGTCCCGGTGAGTTTAAAGTAGTATTTTTAGAAACCCACTTCTGAATGGATTAAGATGGAGCAGAATGAACACGACAAAAAAGATTATGCTGTGAAAGACTCTGTAAACCGGGTGTGTGGAACATATGATTCAGAGTGAAATTGTTTGGCTTTACTTTCTGCAGTTGCATCAACAATAATCGCATTTGTTTGAAGGTACCCTTAAACATTTACTCCTTTTTCTAAACTGTTGCTTATCACTGCTCCTTGTAGAAGTCACATCAGTGCCTATTTATGAGTCTTTCCATTGAAACGTCACCTCTTTTCCCCATTCTCAATCCCCCTGTGTGCTTATTTCTTTCGGCAGTACAATCAATGCTATGCGACTTACAAACACAGGATTCTCCCGGAGTTACGTAACAAGACCAAAAACTCTTAACAGAATAAATTTAAGCTGCAGATTGTTTTCAGTTTTCTCATTATTGTAATCTTTTATCTTCTGTCTGCGGTTTGCAGCAAATTACATTGGGGTTTGTAAGTGGATGGGCTTAGTGTCCCTGTTCCACACAGGGCAGCTACTGGGAGATATAGCACTAACATCAGGCTGATGTGTTTTTGTATCTGTTAAAATACAATTTAATAATAATAAATGAGACACTGAGATGCTGAAATGAAATGAAAATCAAATAAGCATGTTTAATACAGATGTCTGAGCCAGGAGAGGATATCACTGACCTTTTTACGAACCTTTTATTTGAACCTTTTCTTACTGCTTCTATTTAGGCCATAGGTCTATAGATTGTATTGTACTGATATAAAGAAAATCTAATAAAAACTAGGTTTAGATAAAAACGAGGGCATTTCACTATTCTGTGCCTGTGATTTTATACAGGCACAGGTTTATCTCATGACTACATTATGTTCTGTTCACGTCGACATTTTGCTCTATTAAATGATCAATCCTGAAGTCATTTTTCACCCTTTAAGAAAAGTGACATGTGGTATAACAGTGGAACCAAAGGAAGAACAGACTAGTTTCACAGACCACATGTAAAGTACATTAAGTATTTGAGTTCAGATTTGTCTGGAAATAACATTTTCATATTTATAAAAGATCAACATTATTAATGCTACCACTTCTGTTTGTTATAGTTGCTCATTTCAGATACTGATGATAATTTATTAAAAACTAAACAACAAATGATGGTTTCATCATTTATACTGAGCTTATCTAATCAAGTTGGATTAATTTTGCTGCTGCAGCTGGAGCTCTTGTGGTTTTAAAGGCGGATTCTGTGTGTGTTTTAGTGTGTTTTGTGCACAGACACTTGTGCATATTCTAAAATGTAGTTTATGTGGTTCGTTTATCTCCAAATTCATTTACATCGTTAGCGCCATGGTTAAGTGAGTCTAACCATAATATTTTAGCTCATTTTTTAAAGACTGTGGTGGAGCCAAGTAGAGTGTGGCCGGGTGCCACAGTCTGTTTCATTAACGGGAAACTGGAAACGTTCCAACAATCAGTCATGTAGCAGAAAAAATGGAAATGCACCCATATCACATACGTTAAATTAATATATTAAATTAATGAAGATGGGGCTAATTGCTTAACATTTCACCTCATTGATACTTTTAAAACAAGGTTTCCAAGGTTTAATTAATTAGATTAGATTAGATTGCATTGTATAGATCCTTTTGGGCAGAGTCCTCAGGAAATTGAGGCTTGATTATCTTTACATTTTTATAATTACATACATATTATATACATTTTTATCCCCCCACCCGCCCCACCGAAGGGGAAGAAAGGGGTATTATTCTTGTTCAGTTTCTTTGTTTGTTTATTAACACTTTAGCAGCAAAACTATTGGTTGACTTCATACCGAATTGGGTTTACAGATTGCCAGTGATCCAGAATAGATGTCATTTCATTTTTAAGTCAAAGTTCAAATTTTTAATGAATTTTTAAAATCTTTTTTCCCCATTTACTTATAATGGTGAAATGTTATGTGTCCATACAAACATGAAATATGTTTCAGTTTACTTCAAACTTGGCACATATATAAAGGCAATTGAAATGCTGACATCAGCACATGCATAGACATGATGACATCAGCTGGATCAATGCCAAAATAAGACACAATACATGTGAGGGGCGGGGTTTGTTGTGCCTGGAACCACTTGTTTGTTTCTATAATTATTTAGTATTGTTTATGCTGCAGCTGTGATAAGTGTCTTTCCTTAATTTCTTTTCTATCATATTGTGATTCAAGAGAGGATATCAGGTCAGTACAATAGATAAATACTGTCCATATAGGCAGGTGTACGTTTTACCCTGATTTCATCTTTTGTAGGTTTAGCTGTAGTTTTTATTGATATCCTGTTCTGTCACTGCGGTTTGGCTCAGGTTGTGTCTCATTAATTAAATGTATCACAACATCACTGAAAAAGCGGAATCTCCCTACATGTGTTTTCAAAGGTTTTGATAAATAAACTCGTGTTAATGAGATTTTATTGCTGTGTCATATGCACCACAGTTATAAAAGTAGGTCTACTGTTGTTCACAGTTCAGACAGAGTTACCATTAATTCTCACCCACCTCACACCACCGCCCACCAACTACAAGGACTGCTCTGTCTCAGATGTGCTGCAATATTTAAAAAAAAAATCCTAAGAACTCTACTTCAACTTGAATAGATTTGTAATAGATTCCTTTGACTTAATTGCAACTACACATGTTTAAATGGTGAAACTGGGGGTGGGAATAAATAAACTATGCTTCTTCTCACTCCTTTTTGGGGTACTGGGGTTGTATACTAGTGGAGAATTGCAGTATAAAATTATGTATAATGCATATTGTGTACACACAATGTTTTACAACTGATGTCTCAATGTATATTACTCTATAAACACCTCTCCATGTATATTTCTAAATGTATATTTCCTCTATGTATATTTCTATATGCATATTCTCATGTATTGTTCTCTATGCATATTTCTGTATACGTACTCTCATGCACATTTCTGCATATTTTTATTTATATTTCTATATGCATATTCTCATGTACATTTCTATAAGTATATTTCTCTATGTATATTTCTATATACATATTCTCTATGTATACTTCTCTATGAATATTTTCTATGTATATTTCTCTATGCATACTTGCTCATGTAAATTTCTATGTATACAGTGTTTACAACAATCTTTTCATGCATATCTGTGTACATAATAAGATATATATTAACAGAACTGAATATTGTACATGTATATCTAATTAGTATTGTACATGGAGTGCATATCAAAATAAACTAATTGACTGAACTAAACTAAACAGAGTTATATTGGTTACCAGTTTGCATACAGGTAATCGACGGAGAAGACAGAAGATGTGGTGAGCCTTTGCTGTGGCGTAGCCGTGGGTCGAACTGTTTGGAACATCCTACGTTACTGACAACACACGACAGCTACCAAACACAGAGACGACAATGATGTTGAGAATTTGCTGTTGCACACGTACAAGTGTAGCCTTTCGATGCAACTGCCAAATACAACACATACAAGAATCAGCAGAAATCTGGCCGACAGACAGGGAAGTGAATTCAGCACCCACACGCCATATGGTTATGAATATAATAACGATATGTCCTTAGAGGAGGGTAAACCAGGGAGAAGGACATCCACCTCCCACTGACACTAGACATGTAAATATGCAGCCATGCATGAATTCACAACCTGTAGAGCGCTTCTATATGTGTCCCTTTAGACCAGGGGTCTCAAACATGCGGCCCGGGGGCCAAATACGACCCGTGGGACGAATTAGTGAAATGTAAAAATGATACTGAAGATATTATTAATTAAGGATGTTAAAATAATTTGAAGTTAATTTGATCTAAAGTGGGTCAAACCAGTAAAATACTATCATAATAAACTATAAATAATGAAACACACACATTTTTCACTTTGTTTTAGTGTAAAAAAAAAAGTAAAATTACACAATGTTTACATTTACAGAACTGCCCTTTTACAAAAAATGTGACTTAAGTGAAATTTTAACAATATTCTGTCTGTTATTAAATGTGTGTATTTGTAGATCCACTGTGATTTGTAAGTTGTAATAAACATGTAAAAATGAGAAGCTGAGGCAAAATAATGGCATAAATTGCTAAAATTGCACTCTTTTGTTAATAAATGTCATTTTCTTCATGGTTATTCATATTTTTCAATTTTTTTTAAAGGGCAGTTTGTAGATGTGAACATTTTGATGATAGAATCTTTTTTCACTCTAAAACATAGAAGGTAGACAAACAAGTGCTGGAATTGACATTATTTATATAATATTACATTATTATTTCAATGATCCGGCCCACTTCAGATCATATTGGGCTGAATGCGACCCCTGAACTAACATGAGTTTGACCCCCCCTGCTTTAGACTCTATCTGGAGGCACTATATCTGCAGCTGCTGGAGTTAGACAGACTTGTACAAACAGCCAGCTACTCACAGTTTTCTGTATGTACAGTAGGTTAATTCACCACTCACCAAAATGAGTAGACAAGACTGTTTAAAAACAAATCTGCTTGGTGTTTGTTATGTAACCGCAATACATGAGGTGGGCAGAGCGATGCACCTCGCTCGACAGGCTAATCCAATGTACCTCGCTGTTTGCCAAAACAAGTGACGAAAGCATCTTAGAGGTCTATGCTGTTGTGTAATAAAGCAGACTCATCCATATTAATGCAAGATAAACAGTGCAAATGAAAGCAAATAGCAATGTAATCATCCATAATATGAAGTAAAATCGTCTATTTATCTGTTTGGGGACAAAATCTGCCGGATCTAAAAATAAAATGAGATGATGGACAGTGTAAGTCTATGACTGAGATCACACACATGCACTATTCCACATGCAAACATTCTGTACATCTACACCTACAAGTCATATGGAGACTCTTTGTTCTTTTTCTTGTTTTTGGCTGTGCTTCACTTTGGTTTTTGGAAATTCTGAAATGCCCTGCAATTCTCAGAGGCTTTATTCAGACTTTGTTTTTTTTTTTTCCCAGATTTTAATGGGAAGCAGATAATCACATGAGATCATATTTTTAACTATACTGATTATTCACCCATTCATGTCATCTATATCCATAAATGGTGTAAATGACTGACAAGATTTCCTTCTTATTGTTTTTTTTAATCTCTTTATTCATCTCTTATCTCATTTGTCATTTGCTGTGATTGCACTTTATTTTCTATTTTTATTTATTTTGCCCTGTAATGTCCTGCTGTTGTAACAATGCTAATTTCACAAATGTCCCACAAAAGTGAAATTTGATATTAGGGCATTATCTTAATTTATCTCCCATCTCATTTATGGTTTGTTTTTTTTTTAAATGCTTTTTAATATTTTATTCAGTTTTATATTTGGTTTTATGTCATCCCTTTTGTGTATATTTGTGTACCACACTGTGGCTAACTATTGTTTTTAAAGAGCTTTATACAGTGATGGAAAAAAAAATTATTAGACCATCAAAAGTCATCAAAAACAATGGTTATGCAATCAAGTACTGACTCCTGTGTGTATCATGTGACTAAAACAGACAGAAAAGAAATGTTGGTACAATGCCATCGCTATTGATGTAACAACTTATGTGATTTTGGTTATTATCTATAAAACCATGGAAAATGGATAGATATCAGCACTGAAATTAAACTCCTCTGAGCTATTTTTGTTGTTATCATTATATCTGTCCAAACAAATGTACTTTTAGGTATACCAGGTATTAAAATGAACAAGAAATTGTATAAAACATAGGATGGTCTAATAATTTTTTCCACAACTGTATATTCTTGCACCAGTACTAACTGAAAATTTTCAAATGTGCAATTTTTTTTTTTTTAGGTATGTGTATTTATTCCTCAATATCTTCTGTATGTTAATATATTTCTTGCTTGCGTTTGTTTTGAAGTACAATAAATAACGGCTTAATTTTTGCATTTCCTCATCAGTTTTTGTACATAGTTTTGTAAATAGTGCTGATCATGTTGGTACTTATCCCAGTTACTCATACTTATTTATCACAAATCTTGTTACTTATTGCTTATATTTGATATTTACTGCTTACTTATTTCATATTTTATTGTTATATTTTTATCCCTATTTATTTCCAACTGCTGTACTTGTGTTGTTTGATAGTTAAACTGATGAATGGTAGGTCAGAAACTGTTACATCATCACACAGTGCTTGCTCTATATCTAGCCATGGCTGATCCAGATAACTAGGTTTAAGCCATTTGGAGACTTATTGTAGCTTATTGGCTAAAAAATATTGATCAAAATTGGGAAGGTCTAAACCACTCCTGCCTTTGGTCTGCTGTAAAGTTCTTAAACTGATACAAGATGGTATATTTTTTGAAATAAATTCAGTTAGGTGTGAGTCCAGTGACTTGAACGAACTGGAGGATGGCTTGACAGGTATTATTGAAAATAGATAGTTAACTTTTGGTAAAACCATCATCACCAACTGCTGTACTTGTGTGAGGAGAGATTATAGTAATACTAAATTTACTAATTAATATTTAATTAATATTAAGATTAATAAATTATTTCTGATTCCGATGTATACACAGAATATATTCCAATTTCTGATGTTTTTGGAGTATCTGTATTTGTCCAAACAAATGTACGTTTAGTTGTACCAGGCATTAAAATGAACAAGAAATTGAAGAAAACATAGGGTGGTCTAATCATTTTTTTTTTCCATGACTGTGAATAAAGTTGGATTGGAATCCATGCTGCTACAAGTATAGAGGACAACATGGGGGAATGACAGTCTGTCCACAGATGCTGAGATAAATTATCTGTGGGCATGTTGGAGGAGGCTTCTCTACAGGCAAAGCTAAAAGGAACGTGAAGCTGTGAAACAGTGTCACCAGTGTAGCTACAGTACGTAGCTCCTGACTCCTTCATCGTTACCACAGCAACTGGTACAGACAGACTGATGATGTTTGGACACAAAAATCAAATATGATTAGTTGTAATTAACAGTGTGGAAAGTCTGTCCTAAAGTTATGATTTGAGAAAAAAAAAAATCTAATTTCTTTGCTGAAGGAGCTCAAGTTGGCAGTGGAGCTCTAATAACCATGCCAAAACCCACTTTGAGTTTAAAAAACAGAGAAACATATCAAACATGGCTATCGTCCTTCTCTTGGTTAAACCTTCCTGGCTAGACAACCTGATGTATTTAAGGAAGAAGTCCAAGTTGCCACAAATCTGAACATTTGCTAGAGTTTATTATGCTGACAGTGAAGCCCTCAACATTTTGTATGAATGACCTTTAGGATGTGATTTGCTGAGGCGTTTTGGCAAAAGAAAGCAGAGTTAATGTCAGAGTAAAACACAAAAATGAAAACTTATTCCACCGGGGGAAACAAAATTGTTCGAAGAAATAACACAACTAGTCTGCATGTGAACAGGTGCAGAAATTCTATTCATTCCATATTTGTAAAAACAGCACGTAGGCCGGTGACTCACTCCTTCTGCCTTTGTGCCATTAAGAAATCAACCCACAGCAGTAATAAATAAGCCACCATGACGGTTCACTGCCCTGCAAACTGCCCAACATATAATCTGTACACAAAACACAATAAATAATAGAGAAACAGACCTTACAACTGCTGAAACATGCAATTATTAGACTCCCACTGATAACAGCCTGCAGTAAGCACAATATCTGTATGCAGTCAGACAAGGGTGCATAGTAAACTCAAAATCACATCAATTCTTACAATAAGAGGACATTTGTTCTTGGAAAGTCACATTCAACAACTAAACAATTCTGCATTCACATCAGCAGTTAGCCTACTTTTGATTGGCGACTATTTTCTCACATTCTCGCAGAGAGTGTTGAATGATGGGCTGTTTCTTCTCATTGTGATGTGACCGATGGACATAGTCAGCCCTAAAAGTGCCAAGTAAACTAAATTTATCAAGCGGGAGTTTGCGAACATGTCATACTGCTAATAAATTCATGACAACCAAAGCATTAGTCAGTGATTCAGTGTTCGGTTAAGACATGGATCGGAAGTTGGAATATCAGTCAGGCAGCCAAGGATGTCACGGTGATAGGTGAAAAAAAGACTTAAAGAATAAATGTAACGCAAAGACCCTGACTGGAAATGTATAAGAACATGACAATTTATATGAGGTAAACAAATACGAGACAAAATAAGTCAAGTATTACTAGTTAAGCACTTTGAACTGGTGACTTTTTTTTTTTTTTTTAAATCAGGTTGCTATAAACCCCAAGCATCTGACTTAACTGGTGTACCAAGTTTTACCTGGAGGTGCCACACTCAGAAAAAGAGAAGAAATGAGACTACCAAAGCTCATGACTGCGAGTGCAGCGACTCCAGTCAACTTGGTGGCAGTAATGTACCTCTATGCTGGTTTGACATCCACTAAAAAAAACATTAAATTGGTGAAAAAAACCAGGAGGGGAAGTAGCTGCATATACCAGGCTAAAACACCATAATTAGGTCTGTTAGCGCCTGGTATGGCTGCAGGGCGACCTCTGGGGTTGTTATGCAATTTTTATGTTTCCCCTACCCATCTGACCCCCTTCGAACTGTCATGTGTCTCTTTTTGTCTTGTGTTTATGCTGTCATATTACTATGCTATATATGCGAGAGATGTTTTTTTAACCAGCAAAATTCCGCACTTATGCGGAGCTTTGCTTATCTTTTTTTTTTATCATCTTATCCTAATGTGTTTTACCTTTTCATTCTTAATAACAAGCAGGTGTCATCTTGTCTTCCCCCTATGTCTGTGATGGAGAAATGCCATTCATATTTGTTCCAAGAGACATACTGTTGTAATTTTGTTGCTCTGAAATATGTGCAATGACAGTAAAGGCGATTCTGATTCTGCTATGGCTTTCTTTTCTGCAGGTTGTACTGGGGATGTACCGATCTGACTTTCTCAGTTCCGATGCTGATACTGATGCTGGGGCCTTGCGTAACGGTCGATTCCTGATACTGATCTGATATCATTATTGATTTAGAGCAGAGGTTCTCAACCAGGGGAACCACACTTGTGAGGATGTGAGGCCATGGGGGGGAGGTGTCATGCCTGACATTGCTATGTGGCCGCGTTAGCAACTACTGTTGTACATCACAAGAGTATAGTGATAAGATGAGGGGAATTCACTTTCACTCCCTCACAGCTTTATCTCTAGAGTGATTGAAGTAAAGAAGAAAACAGACTTTGTGGACTGTGTGATTTGAAAGAAGTGGAAAATTAATCACATTTTCTTTTGTATTTCCCTCTGTAAGATGAACTCAGTGCCTCTTGGCATAATGAGTTGTTTATTTGAAACCCTGATATGTTCTGAAACACTGATGATGACTAGATGAAATGATTGTTTAGTTCAAATGTATATAAATTAGCATTATTTGTTTGTAAAGCCTGGAAAAAGCAGCAGATGTGTTTGTTTAAGTGAGTCAGTATATTGTCATATTTATTAAATCTATTGTACTTACTGTGTGGTATTTTTGGTTATATTTTTGGTGTCTTATAAACCCATTAAAAGGGCTGGGCATATTTCTATGCAAGACACAATAGTAAAAATTCATTCATTCATTCATTCATTCATACATAACCCACCATGTTCTGCACATACAGGTGCCTTGTTTTACCTTTAGAAGTATGTTTGGCATGCATTACATAGCCCATGTTGCAATATATATAGATAGAGACATGGATAGATAAATGGATGGATGCATTTTATAGATCCCAAAACTGTGAAATTGTATTGTAACATCACCAATACAGGGCACAATAACAGAATACAAGATAATATTGGGCTCAGTACAGTACAGAATGAGAACTAGACGCTGGATATCAGGTAAACTGAGCATCACATGCCAACAATGAAAACACCAAGAGATGGGTCTGGCATGTGGATGAGCTGGCGGACAGAAAAACCTCTCCAACACTAAACTGAAACCTGCTCAACTGGATTAGAAAATAATTCAGTTACAGCACACTTCATTGCTAGTATAGCTTTGATGTGCCATGAAAGATCTGTGTGTAGTATGATGGTGCCTTTTCTCTTATTAGAGTACATCCTAATACCTAATTATAAAAATCAAACATGTTAAGACTCTGCTCATACACCCTCCCCAGGAGATTTGCATGAGTGTGAGCGCTGTTTCAACTCTGTAATTTCTCTAGGTAGTCAAAATAATTATATTATTAATGTGTGACTCAACCTTTGATGTGCCTATAGTTCTTCATAATCCAGAGTGGAGACAAGAACATTAAGCAGATAATATATTTATTTCCTCTTATTTTTGTCTGGGGAGGTGTGTCGTATGGGTACAGGAAATCAGCAGTGAAATAGGGGTTTGTTATACAATCGGAAAAGTGTCTCAAGAGTTATTCAACAGCATTACAACCCACTCCATCCTTGGTGATTCAGGGGCTATAAAAAGCTGGAAGAAAGGAGCGATGACCGGTGTGTCCTATCTATTGTTCGTGGTGTCAGACGGCAGACTCGATTCACAGAGAGGATTAGCTAGAGTCCACTGTCTCAGAATCTCTTATCAGGAGGCAGCAGGTTGGGAGTCAGGAGCAAGAAAACACACATCACCTCCTCTTCTATGAGTCACGATCTGCTCCCAACTTCTGCTCGCACACCCGCAATGAATACATATTATTATTACACAACACATATTCCATGTATACAGCCCTGTCACACGCACATATTCAACCATCCACATCGTCCATATCCACATGAACAGACAGACGCAGACATCACAGCCTCCATCCACACTTCTACTTTTCACCGGTCAGACACTTCCTGTGAGTCACCGCTCCTTCTAATTTTGGAATTTAGGGCTATGTGATATGACAATACATTCTATGTGACGTTTAGTGAATGGTGTCTTTTGTTATATTTGAGTTATTTTCACTGTGTCACAAATCCCACTATATATGTAAATGTTTATAGTCGTTAGGCTACATGGCACTGATGCAAGCAAGTAATTTACATGAAAGCAACTGAAACATGAAAGAGAGTAAATATGACATAGAATGGGGTAATTCTGAACAGACCTCTGGTCAGTTAGGACAGAATGAGGACCTTGTACCTAGGAAAGGTGGTACTGCTGTAACATGACCATGGTTTGGGCATGAAAAGTCTGAAATAAACCTTGAACATTGTACATTGCATACTTGCATGGCTAAAAGTTTTGAGAATGACACAAGTTTTGTTTTCGCAAAATTTGCAGCCAAATTTTTTAAAATCAGAATTAGAATCAGAAACAGAATTGCCTTTATTCGCTAAGTATCTTCAAGAATAAAGGGAATTTTACTTCAGTTTTTAGAATTTGCACTCTCTGTACACATGACAAGCACTAATAAGCACAACTTAAAACTGAGTTTAAATAAGTCAATACATAATAACTCAAATAAGTAAGAAAATAAGTAAAAAAGAGACTTTGGAACTGAAGTAATTGAATCGGTGAATTCCAAAAGGGCCCAAGTCCAGAGACTTCAGTTTGCAAATCCCATGAAACTAAAAAAGTGAAATGCTTCATATTACACCATTTATAAGCTATGATCATGTACTATATCTGAGTATTGTAAGTATAAACCATCTGGCATTGACTACCTTTGAGATATGCAATTTATTTGATTTTCTGCG
>JAPTGZ010000009.1:35377349-35389386 GCA_029814645.1 Fowleria isostigma | reverse complement strand
GATATGCAATTTATTTGATTTTCTGCAAAAACCTATTTCTTGGACTTGGGCCCTTTTTGAATTCACCGATTCAATTCCAGACTAGAAAAGCACTTGAAGAGCGCAGACCTCCGCCAAGTGTGATAGTTCTCCCCATATTGTGACTCACACCAAAGTAATAATCCTACATTTATTTGCATCAGTGCCCTGACTATTTTCTTTTCTTTTTGTGGAGTTATATGCACAAATGCCGAAAATGGTCGTACCCAATGTTAAAGAATCCTTTAAAAAAAATCCTGGAGTTTCCTCAAAGTCCGTCCTGTAGTTTTTGGGTAAAGTTGCTAACAGAAAGACACAGACAGACAGTCAGACTGCATGGAGCACAGTACCCCAGTGCCTGGCTCCCCCCCCCCCTTCCACACACACACAGCTCAGTGAAGCACAGGTGGCCCCGCCCACACCCGCATGGAGGAGAGGAAAGACCATAACTAGTGCCATTCGAACCGAATTAGCGCATTTGGATGGGAGTAAAATGTCGGATCACTCCCAAAATCTATTTGATTGTTTCGTGTGCCATTTCCATCATGTCCTGACAGTTTCTACCAAATCTGTCCAGTAGTTCTTGCGTAAAGTTGCTAACAAACTGACAAACAGACAAATGCTGGCAAAAGCATAACCTCCTTAGTGGAAGTAATAACTGATGTTGCTTTTCTTTTTGGCACCAAGTCTTTGTTATCAGCCATTTTCTCTTGTTCATTGCTCAATTTTCAATATTGTTACCAGTGACTCACTCCATGTGCAGGGTCGTGATCTCCTTTGGAAAACTGATTAAGGACAATTGTGATTGGTGAATTGCTGTGTGTGTCAGGAACCCATGAAATTAGAAGAGAACACATTGAGTTCATTTGCCTCCTACATTTCAGGACTTATAATGTAACTATTGGGCACACGTACATTGCAGTAATTATGCTCAAATTACATATTGTGCAGCTCGAACATTAGTGCTCGTGTTCCTGAAATTCCACATATATACAGTGACTCATAACAGTATTTCAAAGGTCAGACATTAATTAAATCACATTTCTCACCTACTTGAAATACATGTATAGCTGCAGCCTCTCTTATGGTCATTTCAGTCGATCATGTTAGAAGGAATAAAGTTGGTTTGCAGTGGTGAAGAGCTTAATGTTTTTGCAGTATCTGACATTTTCTTTACGGACCCATCTATGCGCTAAAATGCAAAGGAACACCTGAATCACATGAAACCTTTATGCAAAACACGTGCAAATTGCCTTCAGGTGCAAACTTTAGAGGTGTCTTTGTGCCAATATATATTACAACAAAATCTTATGTGACTCGGTCCTTGAAATAAAGCACATGGTGGGTGCAAATGCAGGACAATTAATGAGTACACTCCATTTTTTGAGGGTTTTGCATGTAGTTAGTATAGTGATTGAGCAATTATCTCAAAAGGATGTCTCGTGTTTAAAAACTTAACACAATAATCTGTGAAATATTGTCATAATAAGAGATTTTCACATTAGCTTTGTATCCCTTTTAGATGACTTTCATGTGTATTTTGTTAGATGTTTTAAAAAACACAGTGAAAGACAATTAAATATAAACAATATAATTAATTCAGAATGCATTAAGAAATACACCTTTAAAAGTGATTATTTTAGGTAAATTACTTATTAAGTAAACTACCAGAAAATGTCCATTATTAAATTAAAATATCAGATCTTAGTCATAACATGGACCTGGAAAAATCTGGTACTAAAATAACAATGATAATCATACTTTTTATTCTTTTTACTGTGATATACTTTTGAGAAAACTGAGACAATGAGTTATTTTTTTTTAAATGTTCATCAAAGAAGCTATGTAACACATTGCTAATACTCTTCTTACATGCTCTGGGTTGTGAATAAACAGTGCTGTACCTGTTGTGCGTCGACGTCACATCTACGTTCATTCAAGTGTGTTAGAGTACTGCCTGTACTGTAGGATGTTTGGACACTGGCAGAGATGTGAATGTCGTAACTCGGCAGCCGTCACGACTGCCTGACTTTTTAAAATACACTGTATATATGCACTTTGGGCATTTTTGTTCCTTCACTTGATAACGAACAGAAAAGAAGAAAAGAAAAAGGGAAATAACAACACAGCATTCACTCAGACTGGGATTCGATCCAAGATGAGCCCAGTTTTAAGAGTAGAAAAAATGTAGACTATCAGTGTAAACAACTAGAAAGACGATGGAGTTTTCTAATTTTTACAAAATCACAAAAGTTAATGCATCTACAGTTGCAGAAAAAATATTATTTCAATCTATGTTTTCTTCAATTTCTTGTTCATTTTAATGCCTGGTACAACTAAAGGTACATTTGTTTGGTCAAATATAATGATAAAAATAAAAATATCTCATAAGTGGGTTTTTTTTTCCACTCAGATTACAAATAGACACTTTTTTTTATAGAATATGGACAAAATGGTTGGAATATGTCAATCCTGTGAGCTCTGACTTTTCTAAAGAACTGCTAATTGATTTATTATTTGTACACTTATCATTTTATTTATCAAAAAATTTAAGAAATGCGTGGCTACCCTGCCCCCCATTGGGGTCGGTTTTCCTTGATGTTGTTAAAATGTCAAAAATAGAAAAGCAAAGGTTTTGTAAATCCTTATATAATATTGTAAAATGAATCTGCATTTTTAATAAATATGTTACTTAAAAAAATACCTCATAGTAGTTTAATTTTAGAGCTGATATCCATCCATTTTCCATGGTTTTCTTGATAATAACCAAAATAACATGAGTTCTTACATCAATATCTCTGACATTGTACTGACAAAAACAGTGCTTTTAGACATTCCATCTTTTCTGTCTGTTTTAGTCACATGACACACACAGGAGTTAGTATTTGATTGCATAACCATTGTTTGTGATGGTCTAATATTTTTTTCCTGCGACTGTAGAGTGTACCTGCCATTTATGTGGAATTAGGTGTCAGAGGAATTACAGGATATGAACATATCTCAGGTCATTGCATCAGTCTTCGAGGTGTTTTATAGTAACATGGTGCTTTCTCCTACAACTCAAAGAGCATCTCATCAACACTTCAGATCTCGCCATCAGCTTTTACTGCTGGGAACTTCGAAAGTGTGACTGAATCCTACTAAATATAACCTCTGATAAATCTAGGACGCCATCAGGGACAGATCTGGAGGCCTTACATACTAACCGACTAGAGAGACAGACGCATGTGCAAATCATCTCAAACAAACAAAGAATGAATAAAACAAACACTGAAACATCAGAGAAGTTCAATAACTGAACTGACGCCATGTAAGGGGATCTCAACACTGCTAAAGAACATGATCGATGAGCAGGGCATAAAAAATGAGCAGAATGAGGAGTCACTTTATCCATTTAGACCCGGTCACTTTATCACTCACTCTCTTTATCAAATGCACATGTATCAAATGCACATGTAGTGTTTCCCACACGCAGACTTTACTTGGGCGTGTTGCCAAAGTATATCTGATGACCTATTTTAACATAATTTCAGTGTTTCCCAAACACTGATTTATTTTCTGCTACAATATCGACAGTGACCATGGACAAATGGATCATTAATAGTGAATAGCCATATATATTCACGTATTATGGATACTGTCTACACCAGGGGTCTCAAACATGTGGCCTGGGAGCCAAATGCGGCCCACCAAAGGTTTCTGTGTGGCCTGCAGGATGAATTTAATACAAAAATTGCACTGAAGATATTAACCACTTCAGTTCAGGTTCCACAAACAGACCAATTTAATCCCAAGTGGGTCAGATTGGTAAAATATGACCATAATAACTTAGAAATACTCACAACTTTTATATCATTTTACTGCATTTACACAAAAACAAACTATCATTTCACAAAAAAAACATGAATAACAAACAAATATAACATTTGGAAATAGTTGAAGTGCAAGTGTACCAATATTCTGCCTGTTATTAAATGTTTTGTATATGTGTAGATCCACTGTGATCTGTAAAAGACAAACTAAGATGTAATATTGTTCAAATTGAACTTTGTTTTCTTAAGAAATTCCAGTTTGTTCATGTTATTCACATTGGTTTAAAGGATAGTTTGTAGATGTAAACATTTTCATGGTATATTTTTACTTTTTTTTTGCTCTAAAACATAGAGGGAAGTTTGGAGTTGTCATTATTTATATATTATTATGGTATTATTTTTTGGTGCAGCCTGCTTCTGATCAAATTTGGCTGAATGTGTGAATGTGGCCCCTGAACTAAATGAGTTTGAGACCCCTGGTCTACACATAATGTTTACAACCAATGTCTATGTATACTTCTCTATATCTTTCTTTGCATACTGTTTGTGCAAAATTCTCTATGTATTGTTTATGTTTACAGCAAATTCTTTATGTATATCTGTGTAGATATAATGAAATGTCCATAATAAGTATTGTGCATGGAGTGCACAAGCTCAAAATAAACAATAAAATGAAATTATATTCAGAGTTGTTTTACCAAATAAAATAGATGAAATGTTAAAACTGACTTAAAGTTAAGCACATACTCACAGAACTGGAGTTACATCCAGTAACCACTAACCTACTTAGGGCCAGATCTACTAAGATCCTAATTTGCGTCTACTAATTTGTGTGTGAAATGTAGAATTTTGCGTGTCGGGCTGAACCGTGGTTTGCGGGTAATTTATCAAGATTTTCTGCACTCGTGGCCACAGGTGCAAACATGTTGGAGACTGCCCTATAGATTTAAATGAGGAGTTTGCATGTGCTGTCATGGATGTTTTAGTTTTTATCAATGCTTGTTTTTAGTTTTTAGCAAATGTCTGCTTTTAGTTTTTTAGTAATGTCTGCTTTTTATTAATGATAACATCAGCCTGCAAAGGGACTACAGGTGGAAATTAGCACTAATGCTACAACCTGGTACAATGCATTTTCCTGTTTAAGGTCAATGTATATTGTGCATTGTCCTCGTATGAATAAATAAATTAATTAATTAAATGATAGTGTGCGCAATGGAAACAGTGCATTGGAATATCAAATGCTGGAAGCATAGAACCCACCAGCACTAATGGGAACAGTCTGCTAAAATGATCCAGATTAAGGAAATATAAATGTGCCAGGAGTTTTGTCATTACAGGTATTACAGGTAAGAGAATAAGAGAAAGAGAGAGAGAGAGAGAGAGAGAGAGAGAGAGAGAACTGATCTCAAAAGGACTCAAAGATTTATAAAAGTGTTAATTATAATCTTTGAAATAAAAAGGCTTCAAACATGGATTGACTAATATGTAATTTACATGATTTTACATCTCATTTAGACCACTTTAGTTCACTTGGAACCTTAGAGAACACTAGAAGTAGACCGAGCCACAGTGACCAGACAAGGTGCACAACAATGGCATGTTGTTTTCATTTAAATATTAATATTACAATTTGATCCGCTATATAAGGCAAGAGGATTCCCATTGTCAGAAGTATGTTTAGCAAAATACGTAATTGGAAAAATTTTATACATAAAAGCATATATTTAAAGTAGGGCTGCATGATATAAAAAAAAAACATAACATCATTGCACTTTTTTTTTTTAACCCTGTGATATATATCGTATTATATATATATTTTTTTTATTTTAGGTGATTTTCTTCTTTGTTTTCTGAGTTTCTTTGTTTTTTCTGGTTTTCTTCTTCATTTGTGGTAAATATCTTCTTTGTTTTTTCTGATTTTCTTGGTTTTTGGTGATTTTCTTAATTTTTTAGATTTTCTTCTTCATTTTCTGTCATTTTCTTCTTAGTTTTTAGTGATTTTCTCTTGTTCATTACTCATTTTTCAATGTTGTTTCCAGCAAGTGTGTCAGGTATCCTTGAAATTAGATGAGAACATGTTGAGTTCATTTTCCTCCTACACTGCAGCACCTTCGATGTGACTATTGCACACATGTAGATTGTGATGACAATGGTCAAATGATATATTGTGCAGCTCTAATTTAAAGAGGTTTTTTTATGGTTATATATAGAATGATATTCATACATTTATAATCTTGAGTGGTTTTATAATACAAAAAATTTGTCCTAATTATTCAAGACAAGACCAAGACCTACATTAGATAATCAGAAATGCCTACCCAGCCAGAAGTGAACACTTTTGATTGTCAAATAAATGTTAATTGTCTTTTTATTTCCCCCCACATTCTCTTTGTTTTAAGTCATATTATACCATTTGCTTCTGTTAACTCACATAGTTGGTCTGGTTATTCTGGTATAATATTCATACTGACAAAATAAAAGTGAAAAATGCAAACTCACATAGTTGGTCTGGTTATTCTGGTATAATATTCATACTGACAAAATAAAAGTGAAAAATGCAAACTCACATAGTTGGTCTGGTTATTCTGGTATAATATTCATACTGACAAAATAAAAGTGAAAAATGCAAATGTACCTATTTTATCACAGAAGATGATTTTTTTCCTGCTTTGTTCCATGACATTTACAAACAAACATCACATGAAATCAGACATTTGTGTATGGCTTTTATGTCACCGTTTACAAAAAAGCGAATCAACATTAAGTGAAATTGTGTGACTATGGATCATTTGCACACATTTCTGCAGTGTCCTTTAATTTTACTTAGATACAGATATACTTATTAATCCCCAAGTGGAAATTTATTATTTTAATATATAAAAAAAGAAAAAAAACAACAACCAAAAAACAGTAACATACAAATATTACACAATCATTCAAGAAAATGTTCTTCTCCCTGGGGATAAAACTGCCTAAAAACTGCTACTGATATCCCTGACAAAATATTTATAAGCATCAAAAGAAAGGAGCGGAAATCATGACCCTTTCTCCATTGATTCAGAAATAAACAGAGCTGAGTCCCTCTATTTTAAGTACATATGCCATTTTAAGGAAGTTGAAGACGTTCCACTGTTAGCATGTGACCTGGAGTCTGCAGTCAGTGATGCTTTATGCCTCTTCAGTTGACGGGCTGCAGCTGTCCTTTAGCGCAACGCCACCATCGACCCATGTCTGTGTGTGTGCTTAACTAACACTGAGCATGTGTGTGTCTCAAAGAGCAAAGGATGTGGAGGCCATTTATCTCCTTTTAATGATAGTACCACACATGGACACACATTTTGGTCCCAGATTTATGAGAGAGTGTGCGTCTATGTGTGACTGTGCCGTGTCCTGTGTTTGCAGGGACGTGGGAACTGTGTGGAAATCACATCGGGCTTCCTCTGGCTCATCTCAGAGTCATGGGAAACAACACTGACCAAAAACAACAGGGCTCATGCAGGCAGCAGCTCCACTGGCCAATACTTAACTGTTTAAACTAGACACAAAACACCACCACCTCCATCAGACAAAGGAGACAGGAAGTGTCTCTCGCTAATATTCTGCTTTTAAACAAGCAATATGTAGTATTTCTACTCTGAAATATTAAAAAAAAAACTGACTAAAAATGATTGGTGTTCATAATAATGAGCTGTGAAGTTCTGCCAAAGATACAAATATATTGGATTGTAGAACAATATATGAACAGAATTTATTCACAGTGATGGGCAGGGGATTTATCTGACCACTAGAGGGAGTAGTGAGTCACTCTACTCGTTTCCTATGGTAATACTACATGTTCTTTAGTGATAGTGTCAGAAAGTGATACGATGGGATGAGAACCACTAAGAAACAACTTTTAGAGTCAGTAGACCAGTGTTTTTTAACATTTGGGTCAGGACCCCATGTGGGGTTGCCTGGAGGTCAAATGGGGTCACCTGAAATTTCTAGTAATTGATAAAAAAAAAGTTGTTAAACATTATTTTAATTTTTTCATTCTTATATTACTAAAAAATATTATTTTATGATCCAATATATGTTTCTTTATAATTAAAACACCATACACTTTTTCTAATAAAAATCAAATTCAAATAAAATGCAGATATAATATCTGAGAGGACATATCTGGATTGATCTTGATTGTTTAGTATTAATGTTCATCCTTGAAAATCCAAGCTCCACTGACTGTATCAGTCCTGACCAACAAAAATAAAACTATCACTTAGTGCAGTCATCTACACCTGGTCCATAATAATACACATTATATAGCCTAAATGTGTCTAAAATTAATATTTATTTGCAACATATTATAGCAAACTATTACATGATGCAAAACAAATTAACTTTAGCCAAAAAATTGTCTCTGTTTTGAATGTCTGGGGTCACCAGAAATTTGTGATTTAAAATAGGGTCACAAGAAAAAAAAAAGTGGAGTAGCTTCGTTTACACAGCACTTCTGTTCCGGGAATATTTCAGCTTTATTCCAGAACATGTGTGTAAACAAAATGGTGGATCATTTGGTCGCACCTCTGTCACACCTCTAATGGAAGTAACGGATAAAAGGTGGAATCATGATTCTGGAATGGTACGTAAAAGGAACACCTCTTGTTCTGAAACCAAGGTGTGATTTTTAATGATATATCATGTGTAAAAACCCGTATCAGCACAGAAAAAAGGAATTGAGGAAGAAAATTTATACTCAAACCCATGACCCTGAGATTAAGAGTCTTATGCTGTACTGACTAAGCTAGCCAGGACTGAAAGACCTTTTAAATACTTCACATATCCACCAAAAATTAGGGATCAAAGAGTCACTTTAACTGGAACAAATCAACTACAATGGAAGTACATTTAGTATTTTTTAATGTTAGAACATGAAATTAAGGTCAATGTAACTCAACGTAGTTTACCATCACCAGAGTGAAAATGTGAGAGTGAATGAATAATGAATTAATTATTTTGAGTGTCTCGCAAAGTGCGATAAAAATCAAATCCATTATTATTATTGTTATTATTACTCAGAAGTTTTTTTTTTATTGTGGATTTGGTCTTGGTTACATTACCTTAACACCCTTAGTAAATTAAAAATATAAATCTATTTTTTTTTTTTACATACCTTCAGCCTCTACCTCTGGATAATCTTCAGTCCAATAAACCACACAGCTGGGCAGATCTGAAAGAGTTCGAAAATTAATCCAATTAACAAAGGTTTCTTATCATGCATGAAAAGCAGCTTTGATTCTGATAAGGCTCTGAATCCTGGGGAACAGACCTACTGTGTTTTTACAGTGAAATGCTCTAATTAAACATGATTTAATGGAATTAAATGCATTTCTTCAGTCCTCTATATTTATACAAGAACAGGGGGCAGAACTGGAAAAAAACCAAGCTCAAATCTCACTTTAGGCCATAATAAATAGATTCATTGGCCATTTGTGCAGGAAAAGTGATAAATAAAAACAACTGAGTCCTGTTTTGACAGTAGCTAATTTATTCACAAATGGATGATTTCACTTCCACACTGCGCTATTTCCAAGTGAGCTGAGTCATTTCAGAAGAATCACTCATCAGTTCTTTGTATTCCTCTTAAATAGTCAGGTGTGCGACATGTTATTTTTTCCCATAGCTATGACAATTACCACCAAGTGTTATTATTAAAGCTTTCCTTCTGTGTTTTTGAAGCTGTGAAAGAAAACACAACAGCTCCTGAGGATCCTGCTCTCAAATAACACAACTCCTCAGGCGCAGCAGCTTGACAAAACGTACATGTGAGATGACGAGTTGTGTCTGAAAGTGTGTGGAGAGTAGATATCCACAATGATTATACAGGTTTTCTAACCGATGAGGATGAAAAAAGAATGAAAACAAGGTCTGACAGCTTCTCTCTCAAACATATACGCAGTTTATGGTCAATGTTATTTCACAAAACAGTAGCTTATGGGTAAATTCAGTGGATAAAGAGGCAAAAATCAGTCAGTCCATGTTAGTTACTGTTAATTTCTTATTGTCTTGTCGCATTTCCAGTGAGAATATTTTTGCTTAAAGAACAACTTCAGGGTATTGCGGTTAAAAAAATACCAAACTGTGTCCTTCATCCTCAGGTCTGAGTCAGAGTCTGACTAAGAACCACCACTTCTGATAATAACTACCATTGTCATTCTCAAGTACGATAAGTGAACCTGGGAAACCTGACTGATCAAAACCGAGAAAAGTGACTTTAAGCATCATTTATCCTCTATAATTTGTGACATGGTGTTTTTGTAGCATTGTGTTGAAAAAGTCAGTATAAATATGCTTTTAATGTGTTTAAAACTGAGCCGGAATTAGCGCGTTGTAGACACATAATGAATTAGTATCTACTGCCACGAGTAAAAAAATGCATGGAAATCTCTTCAAAATCACTGAAGTCATAATCAAACTGGCCAGTTAAGGTGTTAAAGGTCTAGACATGTCGTTAATGGATGGGTGTGTAGAAATATCAGCTGTAAATATGCTTTAGATGTGTTTAAAACTGAATCGGAAATTAGCCAAATGGACTACAACCACTACTGCTGATGTCTTGGAGAAATGTTCGTCGGAAGTCTTGACCTTGTTCGTGCAAATGTAGCGATGCAACTACTTATAAACATAGCAGATTAAGAAGATATTAAAAATAGTTGTAGAAATCCACTTGATTTCTGCCAAAATTGATATAAAGATAGAACTACGGCACCTGGAGGGTTCAAACTCAAACTTTATGAACTATTAGGGTCCACAAATACACACATAAATGTACTAAAGGCTAAGAACAGGGTTTAGCATAATATCACCCCTTTAACTGATTAATCACTACCTTTTTCTCCTTTTTCCTCACTGCGTTTTATTTATGTTTGTCAAGGTAATTAATTTTTGTGTGGGTTTGTGTTCCTGTGTCATTTTTGTACAGTGTTATGTATCAGTGTACAGTATTTAATGGATAAATTAATAAAAACTAAGAGCTAAAGTCAGTTCAATAAAATACACGCTGAGTGTTGCTTTGGCTGGGTAGTGTATAAATCTTTTTTTGTCTGTAAGAAACACATTAGACTAGATTAATGATTGCTCACTAACATTCTGCAACTTTTTTTTAAAGATTATGGGACTGAAGCATCACCGCTCCTACAACCAGTCATTATGTGCTGCTGCAGCTTTCCAAGAAATACTTAATCAGTGGGATGGATTTGTACTTTAGGGGATAAATACACATTTAGCACACATTCTATCACGCAAACACACTTTTTTAGCATTGGACTGGATTGAATTATGCTTGGAAGCTTCTCTATAAATATTTTAGCGCAGACTCGTTCACATGTTATGAGTATTTCACTTGTCGTGGTGGTGAGAAAAAACAGAGTTTTTCTGAAATAAATCAAGCTCTGGTTCAAGACCTTGTGGTTAAACTTCAAGAAGGAAGACAAGAGGGAGATATATTACTGCCTGGGAAAAAAAATAATAAGGATTTGTATCAAGGATAAAGGGTCAATCCTTCCAAATACATTCCAACAACAATTCCCTCAATCCCATGATTCCTTCAATCTTGGGGCATTATTTCCCCTGGTTCTGTGAGAGCTGGTTTGACTCAGGCCACTTTTAATAGTCCTATGAGTGAAAGCAGAGGTTGTGTGTTTACGCCCGCTCATGCTTTCCCTCTTTCACACACAAACATACATATGTAGATACCGCACATTGTTCAAACATATTTCACACACCATTTGCGAAACTACACAAACATTTCTGACCTACATGCCTGCTTGTCTGACGACCGTATATGGAATACTACTTCTGGCTCAACAACAAAATTACTCAGTAACTTTGATGTTATGCTAAAGAGAACAAGAGGAAAAAAAGCTGAAACTAAACTAAAAATAGAACATATCCATGATTGAGTCCGGCTTTTGTTTTCCAGGAGATTTGAAGTCATGACATCATCCCACAGCAATGCTAGCAGACTAATGACTAAAACTATTTACATTTGTGCTCGTATGTTTACATACCCTAGCAGAATTTAGGATTTTTTTTGCCTTTTTTTCAGAGAATATAAATGACAATACAAAACCTTTTCTTTCACTCATGGTTAGTGGTTGGGTGAAGACATTTATCATCAGACAAATGTGTTTATTCTTTCTAAATCGTACTGACAACAGAAACTATCC
>JAPTGZ010000009.1:35354991-35367981 GCA_029814645.1 Fowleria isostigma | reverse complement strand
TTCTATTCTATTCTATTCTATTCTATTCTATTCTATTCTATTCTATTCTATTCTATTCTATTTTGTTCTATTCTATTTATTATGAGTCTTTATTTCATATTTTCATAAAATATAAAAAATGATCGGCCTTTGTTTACAGAAGCTATTATAGAAGCTTGTTTTGCTAAGAGACCAAACAGAGTTCACTTTGGTAAAGTTTAGCAGCTGTTCAAGAGGACTTACACACATTTGATGTTAGCAACAGCAACAACTGAAAACAACGACTGCTGTGGTTTACTCCATCCTGCCAACAATAACAGAAAAACTTCATAATGAATTTTCTGGTGCTTATTGTTTTATGTCTTGTAACTAGGAACAATAACAGACCTGAGGCTAGTCTGTGTTTGTGCCTTGTTGTGGAAACAGATGCAAATACAATGATAGAAAAAAAAAATCATTTTAATTAATAAACATTCACCTTTTGTGTGAGTGCCACACTGTGCTGTACATAAGTCAGAGAGTGGGCAGGCTGTCACACAGATGAAGAACGATCATAGTGAAATGCAACAGCTGTCGACCATTAAAAGCTTTCACAAATGGATGCTCCATGGTATGTTGCCCACTGGGGTGGATGTTCCACATTGACTTTGAGCACCTGGGTGATGTTGACAGAGGCGTCAAATGAAAAGACTCCACTACCTCTGCTGAGTGCCGTCGCCCATCTGAAAATACACTTACTTTATTTTGAGATTCTAATGTAATGTCTAACGTTGGATGCTCAAACTTTAAAGGGAATCTATGTAGCATTGATGTTCCAAACTCTTACCAGCAGGGGGACGACTGGTACCAGAACACACTTAGGACCAAAACGGACCAACAAATCAAAACTATGTATCCACAGACTGCATTATCATTGAATAAAGCATGAAGCTCTTTGTGTTACACACATCTGTGTATGGTACCATCGAGTTTTCTTATTCAAACTAAAACTAGGGTTTTAACAATGTCATGGTGATAGGATTAATTTTGATTTTAAATTTCATTGTTAACTAATTGTCAAGGCTGCCAAAAACATCTCATAGGCCGTTTCTCAATATACATTCTTGTCTGTTCTTCCGTTCTCAAGTTCTCATGAAACATCATCAGTTGTGGCACAAGTACTGTTCCAATTCAAAGTTTGCATAAACCAAGAACACATGGAATACCCAGATGGTGTTCTTGTCAGCTAGCTTAAATCAAGGATGCATTGGTTGGTAACTCAAGTAGACTCGGAGGGAAATAATTCCTAAGATGCACTTCATGCTACTCTCGAATACAGTGGCGCCAACCTGCCCGCCTGCTGGGGCTCCGTAAGCCGTCCACCGCCTGCTTTGCGAGCTGCTGCCCTGGGCCAGGGCTCTCTGAGCTGTCACGATTTATCACAATACTGTAAACAAGGCGACATTTTTTTATTTGCTTTGTTTCTTTTTTTTTTAAAACACAAATTTTCAAAATTGAATTATGCCAGAAATCTGCACAGATACTAGAAACATTTTTATTTGATCAGAAGAGGCCAATACAAAGAACACAAACACAAAATAACAAAATAAGGTTTTACAGATATAACAGCTTAAGATCCTGCTCAAATTTTTATATTCTCTTAGGTGTGAAAAGAATACATAGTGAACAATGATATCGATTTTAAAAATTACATGCATGACCTACAATATCACAATACTACTGTTGAACTTCCTCGATTTCTTCTGTTTCAGCAGATCTCAAGTATAACTAGGGCTTAAGAAAATATGACAGTATTTCATTTCACGATACCAATACAGTATCGTAAAATGAAATATCGCAATATATTGTGGAACCAATATTTTCTTATACCCTACCCTCTATACCCTCTAGTGGTCACATAAATCCCCCAGCCCATCACTGGAAATAAACTCACTTCATATCTACCCACTCAAATACACTGGTGTCTTTGGCAGAATTTTACAGCTCTTTATTCTAAACACTAATGATCATTTTAGGATTTTTTTTTCCACATATGAAAGTAGAAATACAACATATTACGCATGCATGTTTATTTGCTGGGGATAGAACATGAATACAGAGGCTGCCCAATTCACTGCAGCAACTTTTCACTTCAACGCCCTGAAACGGTTTCTACTCCTCACTAATCTTCTGTCTGAAGTGGGCTTTCCACACTGCACTGAAGTGTATGAGGCAAGAGAGGGGAAACATGACTCTAATTTAGCATCCAGTCATGAAGCCCATCACCAGCCTGTTGGACTCTGGCAGTTGGTCTGTGTGTTTCTATGTGACCTTAATAGAGGGACATCATGCCAAACAGATGGACAGATATACAGGCAGAAAGAGTTGAGTTATAAGAGCCAGCTGGTGGTTAAAGCTGACATTTGAATGAGAGGCCACAGAGGGATGTGGGTTTTTGCAGGCATACCAGCAGGAGGGCGTGGTAAAGGATGCAGCGGTGATCACCAGCACACCCTCGAAATAAATATGATCAGATGTGAGAAGACACCCAGATAACAGACATATCAGATCTACAAAACTAAACCACTCGGATCCAAATTCACAGCAGAGTCGGGCTTCATAACAAAGAGCTTTTAGGATGCTTCACTCTACTGTTCAGCCAATTCAGTTTGTGATTGTTGCTGCCAGCATGCTACGACTATAAACTGTTACTGTCATTTCACAAAGACACTATGAGAGTATGTTTTCACTCACACAGTGACAAAATGGGAATATTATCTGCATTTATAAACAAATACATTTCTTGGCTGTTCGTCTATTGGGAGGGCCATGACAGAAAATAACTAGAAAAGCACTCGGAGAGCGCAGACCTCCACCAAGCATGATAGTTCCCCCTTATTGTGACTCACACCAAAGTAATAATTCTACATGATTTGTATATATTTTAAAGTAAGCTAACAGACAGACAGACAGACAGACTGTGTGCAGCGCACTGCCCCGGTACCTGGCCCCTCCCCCTTCCTCACACACACAACAGCTCAGTGAAGCGCAGGTAGCCCCACCCACACCCACATGGGGGAGAGAGAAAAAACCATAACTAGCAACATTCAAACTGAAATAGCGCATTTGAACAGGAGTAAAATGTCGGATCACTCCCAAAATCTAATCGATTGTTCCTTGTGTCATTTCCATCATGTCCTGAAAGTTTCATGAAAATCTGTCCAGTAGTTTTTGCATAAAATTGCGAACAGATGAACAGACAAACAGACAAACACCGGCAAAAACATAACCTCCTTGGTGGAAGTAAAAACTTACCACTAAAGTCCACAACACAACAATAACAAAAACCACTGGTGACCAATTTGAGGAATAGAAACAATGACAGCCAATCACAATGCATCTACATTTACAAGAAATCATGTTTAGCGTGTCAAGATTCAACAGCAAACCACACAATATAGCTGTGATTTATCTTATTCTCATTAATAACATGATATAACAGAGCCAAGGTGCTGCCAAATTACCTTGTTTCCTCAAATAAAAACCGAGTCAGTTACAAGTCAGGTTTCAAGAAAAAAGGTTTAAGGTTAACATTTAAGGTTAACATGCTTTATTATCCCCACAGGGAAATTGGGTCTCTGTATTTTAACCACATGAATTAGCATTAGCAATTTGTATTAGCACACACAGTTGTGGAAGTAAGTGTTAGACCATCAAAAGTCATCAAAAACAATGTCTATGCCATCAAGTACTAACTCCTGTGTGTATCATGTGACTAAAACAGACAGAAAAGAAAACATGGAATATCTAAAAGCACTGTTATTGTCAGTACAATGTTACAGAGATTGATGTAAGAACTTAAGTGATTTTGTTTATTATCAAAAAAACCATGGAAAATGGATAGATATGAGCTCTGAAATTAAACAACTATAAGATATTTTTGTTGTTATCATTATATTTGCCCAAAAAATGTACCTTTAGTTGTAGCAGCCATTAAAATGAACAAGAAATGGCAGAAAACATAGGGTGGGCGAAACATTTTTTTCTGTGACTGTCATTAAGTCTACAACACAACTATAACAAGAACATTGGTGAACAATGTGATGAATAGAAACAATGACAGCCAATCATAAAACATTGACATTTAAAAGAAATCATGTTTAGTATGTCAAGATTAGACTACACACCACATGATGTAGCTATGATTTTTCTTGATCTCATTAGGTTAGTTTAGCTTAGTTTAGTTTATTTCGAGCTTATGCGCTTCATGTACAGTGGCAATTCATATACATGCACAATAATCAATACTTGTCATATACATTTCATACATGTGTACACAGTTACACATAGAAGAATTGAAAGAAAAAAAGGAAAGGAAAAAAAATTCTATATGGAAGACTATACATTCTATTTGTACAAGATCCATACAAGAAGAGTCTGCGTATATACATCCAGAACTGTACATGAAAAATATACATATGAGAACATACGTACAAAAAGAGACAAATAGACTTGAAGATCGTGAATATAAACTATACTTAATGGATTATACAGGAAGGTTATTGGAGTAGAAATATAAAGAAACTATACATGTAACATATACACAAACACATGCACAGAGAAGTATTCATTACAAGTGCACACTGATATAGAAATTATATTGTAGAATATTATGTGCACACTGTAAGTATAACACATCCTTACACACATAGTGTCCCCACTAGTACACCACCCCTGAAGTGGTATACTAGTTGATAACATGATCTAACAGAGCTGAGGTGCTGAGCAATTACCTTGTTTCCTCAAATAAAAACCGAAAGTCAATTACAAGCCCGGTTTCTAGAAAAAGAGTTAAGAATTAACTTGCTTTATTATCCCTACAGGGAAATTGGGTCTCTGTATTTTAACAATTCTAATTAGCACTAGCAATCTGTGTTAGTACATAGCAAGCATTGGGTGTGCGGTCGACACAAACAAATAAAGCCCATTCACCAAAAACCACTAAAATACAATGTGGATAAAATATTACTACTACCAGTTGAAGACAATATTCACTTCGACAATTAAATTCAATATCTCCGACAAGATAATCCAGCTACTTCCAACACTCTTGCCCTAGGTTGTTTATCTTAAGTGTTACAGTCTGATTTCAGCCATTGCAGGTGTGTGTCTAACTTTTTCAACACAACTACCATTTGTAGAAACTTAAAGCTTGATCGGAAGGCAATGTTTACACAATAAAACCCATGTGAAGCACAGAATACTCTCTATCCAATGAAACATTAGAGGATTTTTGGTACAGGAAAGGAGGTGCTGCATTAGTAGAAAAGCATACTGCAGTATTTTTAGCATCACAAACAGGAGAGGATGAAAACAAGGCTTCACACTAATAATTACTATTTCTACTTATTTAACAGAAGAAATTAGAAAGGGCGACCTGACTCATATTCACATAAGCTGTTTTCAGACAGAGAACTGTGCTGGTGCTGGTTTCTGTACCTAATCTTAAACTGGCCAATGAGTTTACACTCAAAACCAGAGCATTTGGGAATCAAAAATTTGGTTCCTGATGGGCACCGAGTTAAACGTGGTTTTATTAAGTGAACAGTGACAACATGAGTGGATGACACCAGGTTGGTGTCATCCACTCATCCACTGGTGTCTACATCTCTAGATTTGGCATCGTTGCCTTGTTCTCCACTGCAGATGTAGCATGGCTTCGTGCAGATAAATGATCATTGCAGGTAGTTGATGATGTGATCCAGAGCACTGTTATGTTCTCTTCTGTGAATACATCCGCTTCTGTATGACCTTTTTTTTGGTGGGAAAGCAATGTCCTCTGTCGATGACACATCATGGGCTGGCATGATGGTGTGAATCTGAGCTGTTCATGGGCAAGCACTTCAGTTCCCAGTGTAACTGGTGCAGGGAGTGGCTCAGACACTGGGCTGAAAACAGCTATAGAGGCCTCTTGCCTTCTGCCAAATAAAGGCCTGGGGCACAATTCGAGAAAATACAGTAAGTTATTAAGAAAAGCAGTCAGCACTAGTGACAGTAGTGTAGAGCAGTGGTTCTCAAATGGGGGTACTTGGAAGAAGCCCGAGGGGTCCCTGAATTTTTTTTTTTTGCATAAATACATTAAATATGCCATCATATATTGAAATCAAAATAACTAATGAGAATTAATGCTGAAATATAAAACACAATAAATACATTCATATAAAAGTTTTATTGTCAATCATCTTGTTTAACCTTTGGTAACAGTTTATGAACATTTATATTTTATATTATTTAAAATGAGTTTGAGTATTCAGCAATAATTTTTTGTTGATGAAAGGTTCATTTATTCATTAATGACCAATTTATTTATTTTTCTTATCAATAAAAGAGGGCACTTCAGTTTATATTTTGCAGAAAATTTACTTATAAAGACTTGTACAGAAGAGGATTAGGGCACAGGAAAAAAAGTATAACAATTATTATTATTATTATAGAAAAAAGTTGGAATTCTGACTTTTTTTCTCATGATAATAACAAAAAAATATATAGTGGACCTTAATTTTATTTCATTTTTTTCAGTAGTTATTTTTCATATATATCACAGTTAAATACATGTTGTTTGTTAACAAAGTTTTGAAAATATATAAACAGACACCTTTGGCGCAGCAACAAATTTTGCCACATTTTTTTCAATCAAAAGTGCTGAAGCGAGAATTGGGGGTAATTGGATTTTTAAAAAAAATAATAATAATAATAATTAAGGGGGTACTGCACCATAAAAAGGTTGAGAACCGCTGGTGTAGGGCATGGCTTATGGATCATTTGTGGCCCTTTGGAAACAAACAGCAACATTTTGTGCTGAAAATATGTATTTCTCTATGAGAGAAAGTGGATTAATTAACCCCAATAGGGTTTTTTTTTTTCTCTACAGTGAGATGTTCAATTACAAATACAGCTCTTTTGGAGAACAGCTCTTTGATTTTATTTGATAGGTACACTAGGTAATTCTACTAAATTACAACAGAGAATGTGGATTTACACCCTTACACCCTTGGCAGGCAACAATAAACGGTGCATTATAAGCACCAACATACTGATACTAAGCTGTAACTATGTGCTGAAAATGGGAACTGCTCACAAATATTTGGATGAGGCAATAATGATATGTTTTTCATTCTGTTTTCTTTTGCAGGGTTTATTCATTTTAATGTCTGGGTTAGACTCCTTGTTTGCAAATGTTCCAACTAAACAGGTTCCACTTGACATATTTTGTAAATTAACTGTCACTGCATCCAGAGGACTGTGACTGGTTTAAAGAAATATGAAAGCTCCACAGCGTTTCTCCCTTTAGGATAATGGATTCACAGGGACATTTCTTGTATTTCACACACTCATTCTGTTATGACAAGAACTCTGAACTGGGATCTGTACCACAATAACAAATAAATATAGTCTAAGCCATTGAAGCCCATGTATGCAGATCATTTACTGAAGTCTCGCCTTACTTTTTGGCAGCTATTGTTCTGAACACATCAGCTGTGATGACTCACAGGTCAGAGAATGGCATCTGACCAATCACAAGGCCAGGTGTCAGTGCTCAGTCATCTACTGCAGACGTGCTCTGACAAATGTAACACACATGTCGCAGTACTTTCATTCTACGTAATCATTCTATATAGCATTTACATTACCTGTGTACTTTAGGCTGCAACATGTAAAAAAAAAAAAAAAAGACCTGAAATACAACAAGAGATTTAACTGGAAGAAAAGAACTACAGACAGAGTTTTGTAATCTATATGCTGAAGGTCAAATATCATCAAAATATTCATTGTGTGTGTGTGTGTGTGTGTGTCCTTTTAATTTGTATTTTCTGTGTGTGGATATTAGCACAGCATGTGAACTTTTTTTTATAAAGTTTCCCATCATTCTGTGAGTAACTGTGTGATGGTGTCATCCCAGAATGCTTTGCTGGTGCTTGTTCTGGTCTCAACCACTCGTCATATGGTTGCATTTTAGAACTCAAGTAAGTAGTAAAAATCGGTTGCTGGAAGACTGGCCTTTCATCTGAAAGAACTACACATTTAACCAATGAATCTTTTTTGTAATATTTTTATACATTTTATCATAGCATTAATGGGGCTATATGTAGTTTCTCTACATACAAATATTGAAAAAAAAAAACCCTCATTATAGTGTTTAGAATAAAGAGCTGTTGAGTTTTGCCAAAGATGCAAATGTATTGGATTGTAAAGATATGAAGGAGGGTATCAGTGACTTCAGATTTTTCCAGATCGACTTATCTGTCAGTAAAGTCAAAGTTGATTCGACACGTATGATGACGTCATCACATTGACAGCGGAGGAGCAACACAGACGCACAGCCGTTCAACAATGAACAACTTATACTAAAGGTCACTGTAACATTAACCACATACAGTATAAAGACACAAGCACCAACAGCCCTTCAGAAATTTAAACAGAGATTAACACCTGGAATTTTCTTTTAAATTTAAGTTTAAGACAGCGGCACCCAAAACGCACAATATGAGTCCACTGCATGTTAGAGAAAAGAGCGCATTGTCTTAATGAAGTCAATTAACAGAATAATCAAAACATAATTTTTTTTGCATGGCTGACAAACGACAGTTTTCTTTGTAAAATAAATGGAAGTTAAAGCCTTCAGAACCGTAAACTGGCACCACTCAGAAACCAACTTCAGTTGAATTAATCCTTCTGCTGTACCATTATTAGATCACAATCAGTTTAGTAATCCTACCCATCTACCTGCCCTAACCCGACCCGGGTCCACTGATCTGCATATCAGTGGAGAGAATAACACCCAACTTGTCGACTCCTCTAAAGTCACATCGACTTATTCCACATATGTCAACAAACCGACTTTTCTATTAATGCCCTAATATGAACTGAATTTATTTCCAGCAATAGGCTGTGGGATTTATATGACCACTAGAGGGAGTAGTGAGTCACTCTGTTGGTCTACCATGGTGAAACAATTAATGCCACAGGGCATTTGAGCAAAGGCTCACAAAGTGACCAGATGGGATGAGAACCACTAATGCCGCTTTTCCACTCGTGGGTCGACCCGCTTTCAAAAACCCGCGTTGACCTGCTAACAATCAGCATTTGGCCTTTCTCCATTGACCAAAAAAAGCCAAGTTGGTGACCCTCACTGGCAAGCTGCATGGCCTCCACTTCCCCCGCTGTGCGTCTGGTGACGTCACCACGCTGGGATCGCGTTGATGATGATATCAAAAGTGCGACAGAATTCAAGGAAGTAAACAATATAGAGCAACACGGAAGCGAGTCAGGCGCTGGTCAGTGTCCTTTCTTGTTTTACACTCAAAATGGTTGTTCACGCATCTCGTTATCTTGCCAATACTGTGACGTGTTTCTCAATCCAGTCTTGATTCGAATGCAAGCAGAGTTTTGTTGTGGCGTGTGATATAAGACACGACTGGCATAATGTTATGACAAATCCCGTAACGCTCTATGTCATCACGTAAACTAGCGGGTTGACCCGCGTCTGGTGCTCCCATTGCATGCCGATCGGAGCTGAGCCGATTGAAGGTGATTTTAACCCGCGTTGCTTGCCGAATCGTTTGACGCAGGTCAACGCAAGTCAGTGTGCCTTTCCTACTGTCACCAAAAGCCGATTGTTAGCGGGTTTAAACAGGTTTTTTGGCTGGTGGGAAACGGGTATAAGAAACAAGTTTTAGAGTCAGTGAAAGTGATTTCATGATAGAAGCTAGAAGCACTGTTGTTGTTTTCTCTACTGGACACAGCTCTAAATAAAAAGAATGCTGCTTTGATGCTGAAATGACAGCGTTTATTCTACAAGTGTGAGTTTGATTCTGAGGTCTATGAAGGTATAAAGTTATTATGTGGTGTTTCTTATCTTTGCTTAGTTGTGGTTTGTTGATTCACGGTTCAGAATAAACTGTGACAGTTCTGACCTTGTTTGGGTGATTCCCAACAGATCTTTAGTTCAGCTACTGACAACACAAACCGTGCAGATAAACAGAAGTGATTTGTGGTTCTATTGTGGCTGTTTTCTGTCTAAAAACACAGCTATAATGTAAGCTGCCAGCTGATGCAACATGTGAAGATTATAAGACAGTGGTTTTCCCCTTAATAATAAAGGAATATCTTGTGTTATCTTAGTTTGAGTGACTGTCTTTACAAGAAAACTTTATAGTATAATATAAATGTGTTTAAACAATGAGGTTTATGCTTTATTCAGTGAGTGGCACGTAGTCTGTGTTCCAGTCTGTGGAAACATAGTATTAATTTGTTGGTGGTTTTAGTAGAACTAAGTATGTTCTGGAACCAGACTTCCCCCTGCTGGTGAGAGTTTGGAACATCAGTACTACATTGAGCTGTTCTGTTTTCAGTGATATAAGAAGATTAAGTGAAGTAACACAGCAGAATTACTTAACACTCACATGATCCTCCCCTGTTGCTCTAGTTTGAGGATGATATTCAGAGACTTAAGAAAGCCTGGAGAAATCTAAATAATACTGCTAGTAGTGGGAGAGGAGGATGTTTGCTTTAGTAAACAGAGCAGAGGTGTCTTCTATTTCAGTAAATGTACTCCTACAACACTGTCAAAATACTTTCGCACAGTAAAGGCTTGTGAGTATTTCAGTAGTCATTATGCAGTAAGATGGTCCCAGTTGACAATGTATTTTCCAGCCAATCCAAAAAGCTTTTTAAGTGTTAATGTGGTTTATGAGGTCGGAGAATTTTCCTCAACTCATGGATGGACAGTTAATCACAACCTGTGAAGATGTGAGGTTTTTAGTGGACAGTAAGGAGGTATCCTTCAAATTTGGAGTTAAAAGTACATTATTTACTTCTAAGATGTAGTGGAGAAGAAGCATTAAGTCAAATAAAATGGAAACGTTCAAGTCAAGTACAAATGCCTCTAATTTGTACTTAAGTAGAGTACTTGAATAAAAGTACATACACATAGTCCATCACTGGATGAAATGGAAATATCACAGAGAAAATGAAGTGCAGGATGGAGCAGCTACTGTACACTCCAAACTCTAATGCAGTAGTATCTTTACCCCTGAAGAGTGGATATTGTAGTTCTGAATGTTTCTGGCATTTCTTAAAAGTGTGACATTTTGCTTTTTTAAATGGAATTATGCATTTCAAAACATTTCTCTGTCGTCTACATAAACTGTAAATACTATGCTTGGGTCTGAATTCTTCATTAATTCAACTCCACAGGTCCCTCTTCAACACTGTTAAACCCCTTTCCTACTGGCCAAAAAACCTGTTTAAACCGGCTAACAATTGGCTTTTGGTGACAGTGGAAAAGGCGCACCAACCCGCGTCAAATGACTCGGCAAGCGATGCGGGTTACAATCGCCTTCAATCGGCTCAGCTCCGATCGGCATGCAATGGAAATGCCAGACGTGGGTCAACCCGCTAGTTTACGTGATGATGTAGAGCATTACGTGACGCGTCATAACATTGTGGCAGTCGCGTCTTATATCACACACCACAACAAAGCTCCGCTTGCATTCGAATCAAGACTGGATTGAGAAACATGTCACAGCATTGGTAAGATAACGAGATTTGTGAACGATGGTTTTGAGGACAGACAAAAGAGAAAGGACACTGACCAGCGCCTGACTTGCTTCTGTGTTGCTCTGTATTGTTTACTTCCTCGAATTCTGTCGCACTTGTGATATCATCATCAACGCAATCCTAGCGTGGTGATGTCACCAGACGCACAGCGGGGGAAGCGGAGGCCAGACAGCTTGCCAGCGAGGGGACAGACTCAGCTTTTTTTTGGTCAATGAAGAAAGGCCAAATGCCGATTGTTAGCGGGTCGATGTGGGTTTTTAAAACACGGGTCGACCCGCTAATTTTAGTGGAAAAACGGCTTTACTAAGTAATGACACTAGAAAGGTGGTTTTGAGCGCTGGCCCTTTAAATGCAAATAAGCCACTTCACACCCCACCCCCTCCAGGTTGTTGACTGTGCTGCTCTGTCCTATATTCAGCCACTTGTACTCATTAATACAAGCAACAACTAAACATTTAGGTAATGGGCTTGAAGTTTGGACATATTTTTGGTATGGACTACAACCGCTGCTGCTGACAAACGATTATGACGCACTTGGAGAAATATTTGTGGAAGTCTGACCTTATATATGGTTCCTATAGGTTTCTAACAGTTAAATTTAAGACTTTTTAAGATCTTTTTAAGACTGCTTAGAACAGCATTTAATGCCAATTTCACAGCTTAACTTGTAACATTTCATGTCAGCTGTTACATTATTAAGTGGGTAAAAAATAAATCTTTACATAATGTAATAATTTTATAACATTATGACTCAATAATTTATAATTTGTAACATTACTGACCAGTTATAAAATTCTGAGTTTTTATGAAAAAAAGTTACATTTTGCATTATACATTATCAGCTCTAACAGGCCTTATTTTTAAATGAATGAATTCAATGCCTGTTAAGACTTTTTAAGGAGCTGTGGGGACCCTGTTATATGTGCAAATGTTGTGATGTAACTAGTTATAGACATAAAAAATTAAGAAGGAATTAATACACATACTTGTACTCAAGAAATGTCAGAAATCTTAAAAAGAATACAAAAAACCCTATTGTGAAAAATATGATTACACTGTAGCATGAAGTTAAAAAATATCTACAGGAAACACCTCTCTCTGTCTTCAGCCCAATATGGAGGAATGATTCCCTCTCTCCAGGAAAAGCAGATGGGGGTTTCAAACTTTGGGCTTCAAAGGGGCTGGGAAAAATAGGAGACCTTTAACTTCTTCCCCCCATAAAGATGACATTTGACGACCCCCTGTATCTTTAATAATGAGTTTTGACACCTGTTATTTCACTAAAGACGTGATTTGACGACCATTAGAACAGATTCTGTTTTCTCAAATGTAACAAATGCTGTGATAGGTGGAGGTGAACACAACCCATACTAGGACAACCAATAGGATTAAATAATACATTTTCTTTATTTT
>JAPTGZ010000009.1:35206511-35220183 GCA_029814645.1 Fowleria isostigma | reverse complement strand
TTCATTAAATTTTTTAAAACTATGAATTTATTCTGAGTATATTATGACTTTAATCTCAAAATATTACATCTTTATTTTTGTAGTGAAAAGTGATTTTGTTTTCTTATGTGGCCCTAATAGGCCGTCATAGAAAACATATACAAAATTGCAGATATTCAATGAGATAATGCCTAATTTGCACGATTAAACATGCAAATTTCAAAAACTTGTAAAACATTTCTTTTTCATACTTGTGTAAATAATCAACTGGGGAAGTTTCATGGTGATATCTGTTGTATTAAAATTTGACCCTATTCACCTTTACCGTCCCGCCTTCAGCAGACCCAGTTCTTCACGTGTATCTACAAACTTCTACATGGCTGCTTGTCATTACTCAGAGTCTGACCAGGTGATAGTTTGTTTCTGTTAATCCGTCTGTCTTTGTGGGTGGAGACACGCTCACCTTACACAACAGTTCTAATCCTTTCAGGCCTATTTATTTAACATTTGCATGCAAAGTTTTGACTCTGCATTAGGAGCTGGAGCGCCGGTCTCGTCTGAACCCAGAGTTTGCTGCGACGGCTGGTTCAGCTGCGGTTGTGACGGGTGGTGCCACACACCGTTTTTTTTTTTTTTTTTTTTTTCTTGTTCTCTCCAGGTGACACAGTTTGCACAATATGCCTTATTCCCTGATGGCTTCCCAGCTAAACACAACAGCTCTCTCTCTGTCATTTACACAGGTGCATTCACTGTTTACACTGTGCAACCTGAGTAACCATACACACATGCATCCACACCTACCTTTATACACGCACTTACTCAAATGCATGCACAATTACCCTGCTCTCAATTAAGGAATGCCACCTAAAACACCAAAAAAGACAAGAAGAAGTGAGATTTTGACTACTTTTATGTCGAATAGAAGCAGAGGTAGGGAGTAACTAAGTATAAGTACTTCTTTACTGTCCTCCTCAAGTTGATTTTTTAGGTATCTGTACTTTACGTAAGTATTCATTTTTCTGCCAACTTTTGACTTTTACTCCCTACATGTTTGCATAAATATCTGTACTTTATACTCCTTACATTCTCAGAATAGGCTTGTCACTTTTTAAACATAAACAGATGTAACAGAACGTTAAATACGTCGCTTCATTCACTGCGGAATTAAAAAAAAAAATAGATACTTTTAGGATTTTGCCTGGTTAAATAAGTATTGTTTCGTTCATGGCAAAAAAAGCAGTTTTGCTTTTTATTTTAGTACGATGGCATATTAAGGCCATATAAGAAAATAAAATCACTTGTCAACTACGAGAATAAAGTCGTAATATAATGAGAATAAAGTCATAGCTTTAAAAAACCCATTATTTAATTAAATTAATGTCATACTTTTATGAGATTAAAATTGTAATCTTTCGAGAATAGTCACAATACAATGAGAATAAAGTTGAAATTTTCAAAAAACTCATTATTTGACAAAAATAATGTGCTTTCATGAGATTGAAGTCTTAATATTTTGAGAATAAAGTCACAATATAATTAGAATAAAGTCTAAGTTTAAAAAAAAACCTCTTTATTCAATGAAATAATGTCATACTTTTATGAAAGGGGATAATGTCCTGGTAATCTGGTTGGTTCAGTTCAACAGAAGTGAAGTTGCTGCTTCACTTGTTGCGTTCACTGTAACTGGAAACCATCAAATTTATTTTCAAAATATTACGACTTTAATTTCATAAAAGTACATTATTTTCATTAAACAATGAGACTTTTTTTTTGAAAACGATGACTTTATTTTTTAAATATTACAACTTTAATCTAATAAAAGTGTGATATTAATGTCACTGAAGGATTTTTTTTAAAATTACGATTTATTCTCATTATATTACGACTTTATTGTTGTAGTGACAAGTGATTTTATTTTCCTATGTGGCCCTAATATGCTGTCATACTTTTGTTCTTTGTTATAATTGAGAAGTTGTATTTTCTTACTTTTACTTAAGTAAAGGAGTTAAATCAGTACTTCTACTTTTATGACAGTATTTTTTGACACAAGTTGCTGTACTTCAACTTAAGTAAGAGGGATGAGAGTAGATAACTTTTACTTAATCTCACTCCCTTTTGGGCTGTTATGGTTGTATATCAATTGAGAATTGCCATATATATTCATATATTTAGTATATTGTTTATGTATAATGTTTATAACCAATGCCATGTATATTCCTCTATGTATATTTCTATGTATATTGTTTGTGTAAAATTCTCTCTATATATAGCGTTTACAGCAAATTCTTTATGTATATCTGTGTGCATATAATGAAATGTAAATAATAATTATGATACGTGGAGTGCACAAGCTCAAAATAAACTATAAATGAAGTAAGTTCAGAATGTGAGTACTTGTACCACCTCTGAACAGAAGACAAAGTAGTGGACCTGTGTGTTGTATGCATGGTAAAAATAGTGAGTTTCGGGGTAAAAATAGAGTAAAAGAGAAAGAAACTCTAATGTTTGTGTGTGCAGATGTATGAGCTGTGTGCCCGTCCACCTGTGGGGTTTGTGTTTAGTAGCCATGATCTATTCTCATATTAACTGTGCTAAAAGTGGGTGCTGTGTTCTGGGCCACACTCATGTAGGTCACAAGCAGTTCAGTCAAGTCTAAAAGCATTATTCACTGCTTTCCTGTCAGAGCCACTGGGAGTTTTTCATAATTCCCCCAGCTGCTACTTTCAGTTCCCCAGTTCCCACCATGGTCACATCAAACACTCCTGACCTGGCGTTTTGGATGCTTGCTCAGTTTTACTGTGTCCTGTTTGTACTCCAAACTGTGGAGAGACCTAACAACATGTAGGTGCAGACACATATTTGTGTGTGCAGTGCTCTCTTTTGTGTTTGTGTTGGTCTGTGTGAGTCACAACAGGTGCACCTTTGTTGCATCCTGTTGGACAGCTGCTGCCCTGGCTGTTGTCACTTCTGCCTCGCATCACAACCACAGCTCTGAAGCCCTCTGTAATTCAGCCTCCTGCTTTGGACGCTTTCCCCTCCGGAGACAAACAGCCCAGCACGTGATCCAAGACAGATGATCGGGGTGTTTGACGTCACACTGCTAAATTCACACAACCCACATGTGTTTTACAGGCCACATTATCCGTCTTTTTTAGTTAATACAAAGTATTTTATCTCAGCAGGTACGGAATAATAACAGCCCGCCTGAATTAACCCAGAAAGACCCAAACAGTAACTGGAAAATAAAATCATCTACCGACCTGAACTGTTTAACACCTGTAGATCCGCTAATCCTATCAATACATGTGAATAATTGGTGTAAAATACAGTTTGTCATCTCTTTATGCTCATCAGATATAACAAAAATCCAACAATTATATATTGACCCATAATAACCTTTAACTTTAAGCATTAATGAACACCTACATGATCAGTGAATTGAATATAGGAAAATACATTATTTACAAAAAAAAAAAAAAATAGAGAGGATAACATTATGATAAATGGTCATAAATCAAGAGAAATTTGTTAAATAAAGAGAAAAATGTACTTGGTAACGGAAAAGTAGCGCTTGGTCTTTATGGGTTAAGTACGACCAGTAGAAAACACATATTCATGACAAATTCACCCTTAAACCTGGAGTCATTTGCAGAAAACTTATATCATTTAATGATAGCAGGGGACTAACATTATCTCAGGAGTGAAAAATGAGCTCTAGATGAGCTCTATTAAGCTAATTCTACACGATGAAGAGCTTAGTCTAATGGTTCGGTGAAAAATCTGGTAAATAATTAGTAAAAATAAAGCCATGAGCATGTAAATGATAAGTGGATTCTTATGCTAAGGGTATCGGGTAAGAGAATGAGGGTGACAGTAAAAAGCAAGAACTCCATGAAAAATAAATGGAAATGATTTTAATCAATGTAGAAGTATCATCAGATAATGCTTTATCATCTTAATTATCATGCATTTGGTAGAAAACAGTTTATTTGGATGAGTTTAATACAAGCATAACAATAAAATAATAGGAGAAATATTAATGATTTTTGCATTTATGTCCTTAGTGACAAGCAGGAAATACTAGATTACAATTCATCAGTTCTTAGTGTCACATTTGTAGTAAATTTAGCTCAAAAGGGAAAAGAAAAATATCCAAATACCAAAGCATAAGGACCTCAGTTCCAAAGTGAACCCAGTGTGGAAGTTTGTTAAAGTTGTAATACCGCAAGTGGCCACTAGACCTCACTCCAAAAAGCCATGACTCCCATAAAATGTTAAAAATACTAAGCCAGTATTTTTTTTTTTGGACTCATTCTGGTCTCATCTGTTTTAATTTGATCCTCTAAGAAGTGACTGGGTCCATCTTGAAACTTTTCTTCCATTAATTAGATCTCAGTTTTAGTTTGCCGTAATGAGGTTTGATTGACAGCTCACTTGCCTGCCGAGTCAGACTTCTGAAGCCTTTGTTTATTTAATAAAACACACATTTTTCCCCCCAAACAGCTCCAATGTTGAGTTTAACAGGTTCCACTACAGCACATTTGAATGACTTTCAGAATGCAATGTTATTCCGCCCCCTTTGTTTAAATATGGTCACTTCTGACTCCACAAAACTAGCATGGCAATACCCAAATTACAAACCATTGACTTCAAAACAATTGATGGGTGACTTCCAGAGGTGGAAAGTAACTAATTATATTTACTCACATTACTGTAATTGAGTAGTTTTGGAAGTAATTTGTCATTTATTAAGTAGTTTTTCAAATAAATAATTTTACTTTTACTCAAATACATTTTGACCCAAGTGTTTTACTTTGCTACATTGGGGAAAAAAAAAAAAAATACTGAAAGGAAATTGCGCAAGTGGGCACATGGAATTCCCACCCTTCCCCCTTCAAATAAAAGTTTCTGAAGGTAAGGGAAATGAAAATGAGCTGCACAACATCAGGAGACTTAGAGGAATTAGTAAAGCATCTTAAATTTCACTTTTACTTTGTATAGTTGTGTTGTGTGTGTTGAAAGTAACTGTGGAATTTTTACTCAAAGTAAATTTTAAATTAAGTATTTTTTTTACTTTCGCTTGAGTCGATTTTTAGATGGATACTTTTACTTTTACTTGAGTAGAATTTAGGCAAAGTAAAGATACTTTTACTTAATTTGAATTTCCCAGTACTTTTTACTCCTCTGGTGATGTCATAGCTCACTGCTGCAAATGTGTGCTAATGCTAATGCTAATGCTACTATGTGTGTATGTATAAAGGTAAAATGTAGACAATGAATTTCCCTATGGCAATAATAAAGTGAGATGACTTAAGTTGAACCTTTATTTACATATATGTTATTTCAAAATATTGTAACATTTCTTAATTTATAAAAAGTACAGATTATGTGTTTCTGTGTTTTGCAGAAATGTGCAATTATAACGGTTCATTCTTGGTGACTGTTGGCGAATTTAGTCTAAAAGGGAAAAAATGTAAATATTAATAATAATTTTAAAAACGCCCTTTAAAATTAACCTCAAATGAACTGTTTATCATCTAAATGGATCACTCTGGTTGAGTAGTATCTGCTGCTGAGCTCTGTCGATGAATGGAGGAACATATGGGTGGTTTTGGTCTTTTCACTGGATTCCTTCATTATATAAAAACATATAAATTATCTCTCCCTGTATCAGTTGTTACTAGTGAAGCGATTCTTGACATTACCTCTTTTTCTTTCCGTTAAAAACAGAAACATATGGTGAACATAACTGCTGCCTGATCTGTTTAATTTCATCTCATTTCACTCCTGTGACAAACATCTTCACCATGGATGTTTAATCCTGACCAGTGGGAATGAGTGCAATAGAAGACAAGAAACAAAGGAGGCTAATTCCTGAAGTGTCGGCTGAAAGTGAGAATGACAACACTGGTGTCAGAGTCAATGAGGGACTCGACCTTTGACCTGCGGGGTCATTAAAGGTCTATGATGCAGTGTGGTGGAGGATTACAACCCTTATGTTACCGCTCGGCTACTTGGCGCAACAGAAGGTTAGACGTGAAAAGGTAGCGGTTGATGGACAGATGGATTGATGGATTGATCGCTCAAAATAGCCAATCACCCGACACAGCTTTAAGGATATGACTCTGTTTTCCATTAGTTTTAAGTGGAGTCATCATGGTATATTTCTGTTATATTCCTGCTTATGTTGTTTTATTTATTAGCTGTGAGCTCCGGCATGTGGAAATCCCAAAATAGACCTAACCCTGTAAAACCTGAACCATTAAAAACAAAACACAAAATTCAAAATTTTTTTTTGTAATTGAAATGTTTGTAAGCCATTTTAACATAGTCCAAACAAAAAATTTTGCTATGTAATTTAACCCATAAAGACTCAGCAGTACTTTTGTGCCAGTTCCCGAACAAAATTTTTTCTATTTTTAGCTTTTTTTTTTTTTAACCCATAAAGACCCAAACATCCAGCATCTACCAAAATCATCTATGGATGTAATATATGTAAATAAATGGTGTGAAATACAGTTTGTCATCTTTTCATGATCATCAGATATGATGCATTTGGACGTTCAGAGGATCCGTAGTTAACATGGAAACACTGTCATCTTCTACAACATTAATTCACCAGTAAAACCCATGGAGTTGGATCAGTGACAGTGGATGGACACACTCCAGAACCCTTTGGAAGGTGGTTTCACTTTTTGGCATTTTCAACTCCAAAAAACACTATTGTTGTACCGTACCGTTGTCCTCTGCTGGTCCGGATCAGGGTCTAGGTCGTGAGGGCAGCAGCCTCACCAGAGAAGTCCAGACAGTCCTCTTCCCAGCCACTTGCACCAGCTCTTCCCAAGGCGTTCCCAGGCAGCTGAGGGATATAATCCCTCCAGCGTGTCCTGGGTCGGCCCTGAGGTCTCCTCCCAGATGGACATTCCTGAAACACCTCCCTAGGGAGGCGTCCAGGGGGCATCCTCACCAGATGCCACCTCAGCTGGCTCCTTTTGACGTGGAGGAGTAGCAGCTCTACTCCGAGTCCTTCCAAAATGTCCAGGCTCCTCCCCCATCTCTAAGGCTGAGCCTGGCCACCCTGCGGAGGAATCTCATTTCGGCCACTTGTACTCACAACTTCATTCTTTGGGTCATGACCCAGAGCTCATGACCATAGGTGAGGGTTGGAACGTAGATCGACCGGTAAATTGAGAGCTTCGCTTTACGACTAAGCACCTTCTTCACCACAGCAGACCGGTTTAATGTCCGCATCACTGCAGACGCTGCCCCAATCTGCCTGTCGATCTCCCGGTCCATCCTACCCTCACTCGTGAACAAGATCCAGAGGTACTTGAACTCCTCCACTTGAGGCAGGACCTCCTCCCCCGACCTAGAACAGTCACTCTACCCTTTTTCAGCTGAGTACCATGGCCTCGGACTTTGGGGGACACCATTACTATCAAAACAAAAAGCACATCTGATTAAATATTTTGTCGTTTTTACCCAAGAATGTTGTCATGTAAACCGGGCCTAAGTTGTTCCACCACAGTCATTTTTGTGTCTTGATTCGTCATGTGGTGATCTGTTAATTGTCCCTACAGACTCTGGGTGATTCATCAGGGACACAGCAGATCTCATACACAGAAGTATATTTATCATGTTGAACATACTGTGTAAGTGTGCAGAGTGGGCACTGTTTGCACACCATCTGAGAAGCCAACAGCAGAACTTAGCAGCGAAAAACTCAAATATGCTTTCACACCCTGAATAAATGTCAATTGTGCTACATTACTGAAAGAATATGATAATTATCCTTGCAGGCATTAAATACTTCACCATATGAGCGCCATTACATCAGGAATAAGCATGTTTGCAAGATTAAAACCCCACAAACAACGAATCTGCACACAACAACTTGGTTGAAAAATCAGGGGATAACTGCTTTTATCAACAAACAGCGCATATTCTGGGTGGTTTCTCATTTTTAATATGATAATTGATACAGAAATTGACAAATAAACTTATAGACAACCAAGTATTTAAACATACAACACATGTATATCAGTAGATTAAAACTCAAGACCAGCATATCTATCATTTTCCTCCATCCTTTTGGTTTCTTATGTTTTCTGCCTAAATGTATCGAGGAATTTCGTGCGGTTGTTCCGTCCTCCCCACAGTTTGTGGTTGTGAAAGCTGCACAGTTGGACTCTATTGTAATTACTGTTGTGTGATGTTAATTAATTGTCGTCATTAAACTGTGCAAAATCAGACTTTTATTCTCTGTGCAGTCGTTAGGCTCTCTAGCCGAGTCTCAGATCGCAGATTGCTTATTAACGTCATTAGGAAAACACAGAACGTACAGAACACGGTCACACTCATACACACATGGAGTCTGGTTGAAGATGTGACGAGCAGCAGAAAAAAAAAACCCACTGATACAAGATGAACAAACGGAACCGAACAGTTAGTGGACATCACTGAGACACCACTTACAACATTCGCTTTTGTTTCATTTTTTTCCCCTTTGTTTTCAATGTGCATAAAATTCTGAGTAGACCCAACCTTATTTCCAACTGTAGACTACATCTGTTTTGTTCCTCATCCTTGGTGTTGGGAGTAATGCATTATAAAAGTAAAGCAGTACAGTACCAGATTACTTTTTGCTGTAATACAGTAGTGTAAGGTATTACTAATCAATTTTCAGTAATATTTTACTTGGTACATGTTCAATAGTGCTTGTGTTGCAATACACTTTTTGCCCATAATTGAATTGCTCGAATTAAAAAAAAATCTCCCAAAAAACAAGGGGTCCCAGGCACAACAAACTCCACCCCTTGTAGCTTATTTTGGGATTGATCCAACTAATGTCATGTCTATTCATGTGCTGATGTCAGTATATCAATTACCTCTATATATGTGCCAAATATAAAGTAAATTTTAAAAAGTTTGTTTTTTAGACACTTGAAATTTCACTTTTTGACCTCTGGTTGAATTCCAAAAAGGAGTTACATGGTCAAAACTCGGTAAAAATACAGTAAAAACAAGTGGTGCCAGGCACAATAAACCCCGCCCCTCACACATATTGTAGCTTATTTTGGCATCGATCCAGCTGATGTCATCTTGTCTAAGCATGTGCTGATGTCAGCATAGACATAGACAGCATAGAAAAAGTTCCACCATTATAAGTAAATGAAAAAAAAAAGATTTTAAAAATTCATAAAAAATTGGAACTTTGACCTACTTCTCCCAAAATGTAATCAGATCTATTTTGGGTCACTGGCAATCTATAAACCCAATTTTGTATGAATTCAGACAATATTTTTGCTGCTAGAACGTTAACAAAGAAACAAACAAACCAAGTGAACCAAAAACAATACCCCTTGCCTCCCCTTTCAGCAGTGCGATAAAAAACAGCAAGACTGTGAGACCTTAAAGAATCAAAAATGCGGCAGGAAAGTTGTATTTCTTGTTGGTGTTCAGCCACTGGGTGAAGCTGACAGAAGACAGTCCATTGTCCACATGGACGTATGTTCATCAGTAACTCTAACCCTGCTTTCATTAAGCTAGTTAGCATGATCCATGTGATCAGCAATGACAAGTTAAGCCAACATTTCTATGACAAATTTGAATTCTTTATCAATTGTGGATTTATCTACCAGTATCCTCGGCGCTACACCTCCTGTTTGAACATGGAAAATGTGGAAAAAAATGGAAGTGTTCCTGCTGGGATTCGAACATCGTAAACCATAGCGTGACTTAAACCCCCTTTACACAGGGGTGGTGATCATTCAGTAATGAAAAAATGACCAGATCTTTCAGCAATCTTTCAATAATTACCCAGTGATCACCACAATCTCTCAATGATCTTCCAGTGATCTCTGCAGGTGCCACAGTCTTCTCAAAGTTTTGACTTGGTTCAAAACAATATCTCAATGATCTCCAAGGAAAGTGATCTCTCAACAAATGCTCAAGGATCCCTCAACGTTCTAATCAATCTCCCAAATGATCTCTCACCAATCTTTCAATGAACACCAAACTTTTCCACCCCAAAGACAGAGATGATTGAGAGGTCAATGAAGGAATGGGTACAACTATTTCGATGACACACACACCCACCCCCCGCCTGATCCGACTGACCAGATAATTTAAAGTAGGAGGAGCAAAAGGCACAATGAGCGCACAAGGATCTCCTAAACATGTACACTGAAACGACTTTTTCAAGGCTTGGGAGACTGTTGAAAGATGGGGCCAATTTTTGATTGCACAATGGTGATCCAGTGATCTCTGCGCTGTGTAAAGGGGACATTCCTGGGCTATCTGTTAATTTATGCATCCCATGGCTCTCCTGTCTCTTGTATTGGGGGTGGGGGGTTTCTATTGTGCATGGGCCATTTATGAAGAGAATCTGTATGTAACTGCAAAGTAATAGAGGAGTCATGTAACGCAATACAATTCTGAGACAATAATAATGTAAGGTAAGGAATTACTTTTAAATAACAATAACAAGTAATCTCTAATTATTAGTTTCAGGAGGTAACTTGCACAACAGTGCTCATACCACATACTTAGTATAAAGTCATTTATTTATATTTAATTAACTCTAATTCATTTTATAATGACTGTTAAATCAAAGTTAAATCATCATTTTTTCATTGTTTCTGTCTGATAAACACCGTGCAGTATTTTTTCCCTCATTTAGCTCTCATACAGACACACATCCAAGCACAAATACTGGACTAATTGCAGCACTGGAGCGTCTCTTAGACTGTTTTTCAGAAAACTTAATCGTGTGGACAGGCAGAGTGAACTAATTATCTGCACGCTGTTTTCCCAGCCAAAGCTGGTAATTTAGCAGCAATTGACCTCCTGCAGTTTGCCGGCAAATGAAAACATGTAGGCCAGGCTGCTAACGAGGGGCCTGAAGACCCCGGGGTTCGTCAGGGCCCGGCTCTGCACAGTGGACACAGAGCCCCTCACTTCAGTTCCAATTTACCTCTTTACCACCTCCAGGGGAGACATCATCATCCTCACACTGGGTAATGACTTAAGCTCGCTGCAACCGAGGAAAGGCCTGTCGGGAGAACAACTCAATACCGCGATTGTCTGGAAAACAGGATGTACTTCTTTCCGAGGTGGTTCTGTGATGGTATGCGGCCTCAGTGACTCCAGCTGGACCGTCTGGACCGGGCTTAATGCTAACTGTGCAAGTCATTATGTTTCCTGCAACTTTTTTTTTTTTTTTTGTAGGATTGACAGTTAGACAAATACCGATATGGAAATGCTGTTTTTTTAGTATTTTGCATTCTTGGCAGGATGCAGAACATTTTGACAGTGTTTAGATCATCATCAGTGACACTGCGGGGATTGATTTATTTTCCCGCTGCTTGGTTAGCATCTAAAAAAAATTAAAAAAGGTATTATATGACAATGTAGAAGAGTCCCAAGTGGATCATGTTTCTATTTGATATTTTCTCATGCTTTAATAATCTTGAGAACTGAGGCGTAATGACGATGTGACAGCATGGAAGAGTTGTCTGCTTCTCTGGTGCTTAACCTCCTGTTTAACCTTCTCATTGAACCCATGGCAACAGGCGTACACCTACGCACATCATGTGGGTTGTCAAGGAAGGGTTGAAATGGGGTGAAACATGGCTGTAAGACAGAGCAGGGGTTCTCTAACTTTTTACAGTGGAGTACTTCTTGAAAAGTATTTTTTTTTATCCAAGTATCCCCAACACTCCAACATTTTTGATTGAAAGAAAAATAAGCAAAATTTGTTTCTGTGCTTATATTTACAAAACTTTGTAAACAGATAAAAAAAACAACAATGGAAGAGAATTAAGGCCACTGGAAAAAAAAAAAATAAGGTCCAATATATATATTTTATTATTATCCTAAAAAAAAAAATCAGAATTCCAAGATTAAAGTCAAAATTTTGAGGAACAGTCTGAAGTATATTGAAATATATATTTTTTAGGTATTGCTGTCAGTAGTCAGAGAAAAAAAGTCAGAATTCTATTAGACTTTTTTTTCCCCCCAATCCTCTTCTGTACAAATCTTTATAAGTAAATTTTATGCCAAATATAAACTGAAAATTGCCCTCTTTTATTAATAAGAAAAACAAATTGGTAAATTAATGAATAAATGAACCTTTTACTAACAAAAATAATGACATATCTACTAAACTATACTAATTTTAATAATGTAAAATATAAATATTCTTCAAATGTTACCAAAGTTTAAACAAGATAATTGACAATAAAACTGTTATATAAATGTATTTAATGTGTTTTATGTCAGCATTCATTTTCATTATTTATTTTGTATTCAGTACATGATGATTTATTTAATGTATTTATTTTTTTAGTCTAGTTTGTATCACTGTGGCGGTGGAGGAAGTAGACTGAATACCACTTAAAATGGGTTAAATAATTAAATATTTCTAATTCTTTATATTGATTACTATCAGTTTGAGTTTATATTACTTGATTTCAATTCAAATGGCTATGGGGGGGCGGAGCCAAGCACACCGAGCCCAAAGAGGGAAGGAAACTATGACCCCCACACACTTAAACAAACAGTACCGCTATAAAAATTTTATTAAACATGTTTTTTCATCATTTGGAACATTTTTTGGGAGTGGCCCATAAAAAAATATCTAAACTTGATTTTTAAGACACACCCTAGTGCGCTGTGGTTTATGGCGTCATTGAGTCAAAACCTCTGCCATTTTGTCCAAATATGGTCACTTCTGGCTTCAAAAAGGTAAGATGGTGATCACAGTAGCTCCGTCTACTTGTTCTACACAATGTCTTGTTGCAACATATATGTAAACCAAACACTGAAAATAGCAACTTACTCCATGACGTCCTGTCTCAGTTGAGTCAGAGTGAGTCACGTATCCAGGCTGTTTTATTCATAACAGCCGGTGATGTTATCCTTCGATTAAAATATCAGTTTGACATCCACACTGTGTGTTATGATCACGTTGGGATGTTTTATTGTGATTTTCAAGACGGTGAATATTTGACTTCCAGTGTCTGTTTATACAACCTACACAGTTTATGTTCTATGTACAGATGTGTGTGTGTGTTTGTAGAACTATACGTTGTGGGGACATGACTTTGAATACACAGTCTCATTCTGGGGACACAGAAATTTATGGGGACAAAAAACACGTCCCCCACTAAATTTTAGTTTTAAAACATGTATAAAATGTTCAAAACTGTCTGGTGGGAATTTCAGGGTATGGGTTAGTTTCCTTATACTGTAATAAAAACAAGAATTTGTGTGTATATATGCAAATTTGACATGTCCCCATTCTGTAATGTATTTTTTATGTACTTTTATTGGTACCTTTAATAGGCACTTTATTTGATGTACATTTTTAAAATAATATATTAGTTTATTTTAGGGGGGTATTGCTTTTCTCTTTTTAGTATTTTTAGTATTTTGTCAGTGTTCGTGGATTGTTGAAGACCTTAGCATATTTCATTTCTGTGAATTCTGAAATGACAAATAAATTCTGAATCTAAATCTGAATGTGACTGTGGGATTAATTCAAACATTTATTTCATGATAGGAAAAATTCAAACTAATATAATTGTTCAAGAATTTTTTTATTACCTACCTAATTTTTTTTTTGGTACTTGTAGAATCACAGGAAAGTGGTGTCCCCATATGTCAGCTTTACAAGACTGTGTGTGTGTGT
>JAPTGZ010000009.1:34942769-34954601 GCA_029814645.1 Fowleria isostigma | reverse complement strand
CCCTTAAGTAGCTGGGATAGGCTCCATGTGACCCCCGTGACCCTAGTGAGGATAAAGCGGGTTCAGAAAATGAATGATCATGTAGATGTTCATTAAAGCTCACATTAAAGTTGAGGGTTATTATATCAGACACAAAAAACTGAGGAAAAAGTTACGTTTTCAGTCAAATATATCAACATTAACCAAGTGTGTCCATCCACTGTCATTGATCCAACTCTATGGGTTTTACTGGTGAATCAATGTTATAGAAGATGGTGTTTCCATGGTAACTACAGAGCCTCTGAACATCCAAATGGATCATATCTGATGACCATGAAAAGATGACAGTGTATTTTACATTATTTATATGTATTGTAGGGCTCCACGATATTGGCTAAAACATATATGTGCTATGGGTGTATAGCATTGAGATAATATTGCAATATTTCTGTCAAAATGACCAACTACCAATTTCATCTACTAATAAAAATATTCCTTAATGTTAAAATGAGCCAAGTGTTTGTATACCAACTCAATTATTTATAATTCCAGACAAAATACTGTACTAGTCCAATCAATTATAAAAATCTGTGGTAGAACCTGGCGATTCTGAACCACAAACCTTAAGACACAAACACAGTCAAATATTTGGGCATTTTATTCACATAGAACAATGTGAGAACAATGTGTAAATGACATGGATGTATTTCATAATAACTAAAGTACCAGAGCACCACCATGGAAGAGCTTCAAATAAACTACATTCCACTGCTTGCCTGGTTTAAATACTGCATTTAAAATGTAATCTTTAAAGTGTTCAGGCCTTGAACAAAGTTGTGCTCTGAAAGTATTCACATCTTTTCAACATTAACCTGTAAATTTACATTCAACTGGCAGTAGCATTACTTCCGTTTATATACCAGAAAAACTAATGTGTTAGAGTGGTAAAGAAAACCACTCTGGCACCCCATGGTGTGGAGAACAGAAATTTAATGGGAAAAAAAAAAAAAAAAAAAATTGCACGTCTTTGCGATACAAATATAGTACACTCTGTTATCATGATGGATATTTTTGCGGTATTATGCAACCTGAGCAGAAACGTAACACTGGAGCATATAGGACTATCTAGTTCCTGTCTGTCTGGAGTGGTGGCATGTAAAGCCAATTACATCACTATAACTTAACCTTTTAAGTATGATACATCTTGTGCTATGTGCTGTCAGCGTGCTATCATCACCTGGAACTGTAGTGCTGTCCTCTGAGTAAAAGTAATTTCACTGGTATGATACATACCTTCCTTAGCACATACAGCATACTGTGACCTGCATTCAACATGCAACGCTCCACTTTGACCTGGCTGTCATTTGTCAAACTGATTTATGGTGTTGGTGTGTACTATTGCTTTTACCGCACATTGTTGTCATTGTACGCTGGGTGAGACCAAGGAAGATTATATGAACTCTACGGGACAATAGTTTTGTTAATGATAAGAAACCAAACCAGAGAAATAAAAGTGACTAATTAATACATGACATAATAGAGTATTTTAGTCAACAAAGCACAGAGTAACCAGGAGCAATTCATAACCATGTACCAGTACTTGTCCAATTAAACTGAATCAGATTCTCAGATGGTTTAAGGTGCAGCTTGGATTCCAGTGATTTTGCTAAATTCATGTAAGACTTAATTAAGAGTATGTGTTGCTGAGCCGGTTATACAAATAATTTGGGACTGATACCTGCACAAAAATTTGGACAAGCTGGAGCAAATGCAAAATAAATTACATAGAATTTTTTTTTTTTTTTAACCATTTGGCTAGCATTGGTTCCATAAGAAGATGTATAAAATAGGCAAAACAATAGTATAAAGAGAGTATAGATTCAAATATAAACTGGCACGACTGGTTTGACAACGACGTCAAATTATTACAGCCTGCTGAAAGAAAATTCCATTAGAGTTCTGCGTCAAGTGAAATTATGCAAATATTATGAATGAAATGAAACAAAAAAGCTATTCAGAGGGCAGTGAAATGGTATTTGTTAGTGTTTCATTGTTAGATGTTTTTGTATTAATATTACTGTAATTTATAGCTGTAGACGCATAAATTTTGCTTCATTTGACCATCTTCATGTACTGCCGAGTAGCTTACTCTACAGCAGGGGTCTCAAACACATTTTAGTTCAGGGGTCACATTCAGCCCAATATGATCTGAAGTTGTCCGAACCAGTAAAATAACAGTGGGGAAAAGTAAAGTTAAATCCTTTAAAATGTGAACATGAAAAACCTGAAATGTGTTCGAAAAATAAGTGCAATTTTAACATTATATCTCAGTTTATCATTTACACATATTCATTACAACTTACAGATCACAGTGCATCTAAAAATACACAAAACATTTAATAACACACAAAATTAGTAAAGACGCACTTGTTGTTTTTTTTTTAAGACATTTTAGGTTATTTAGATTTTTTGTAAAAGGATAGTTTATAAATGTCAAAATCTTCATGTAATTCAACTTTTTTACACGAAAAACTAGAAAAAAAAATTGTCTGATTATAGGTAATTATAGTATTTTACTGGTCTGACCCACTTTAGATCATATTGGTCTGTACATTCTTGATCAGTATCTTCAGTGTCATTTTTGTATTTCATAAATTCATCCTGTGGGCCGGATTAGACCCTTTGGCGGGCAGCATTTGGCCCTCAGGCTACATGTTTGAAACCCCCTGCACTACAGCAATGCATCATGTTCTGTGAAATCATATTTGCATTTATCTAGAACAGAAGTGTTGAACTCAGGTCCGAGGGCCAGTGTCCTGCATGTTTTAGATACTTCCCACTTGGCATCTCGGAACCATTACATCATTATTAGTCTTCTGCAGAGCTGGATGATGAGCTGATCATTAATTGAACCAGGTGTTTGGAAGAGGGAAATATCTAAAATATGCAGGACACCGGCCCTCGAGGACTGGAGCTCGACATCTGTGATCTAGAACCACGCATCTTTAAAAAGTCTATTAATGATTAGCTCAGAGATACAACACCAGTTTTATCTTTATCACCATCTATAGTCATTCATTCATTTTATTGTTTATTTTTAGCTTGTACACTCCATGTACAATACTTATTTACATTTCATTTTATGTACACAGATATAAATTTGTTGTAAGCACTATATACACAGAATTTTCCTGAACAACATATGCATAGAGAAATATATATTTCTCCAAGTATACACACATATACACTACTATATTAAAATAATTCAAGATGAATACTACTAAGAACAGAGTTTTCGACCTATAGAAATCAACTGTTCAAACATTCAAAATCGACACATTTGGAGATAAAGGGTTTTAAATGGACACGAAAAAAGGGAAAAAAATATGCCAAGTAAAGCTGTCAGACAAATGAAACAGACAAAACTACAAAACTTGCAGAAGTATGCAAGTTGATTGAAATACATGCATGATACTGCACCGTCACTGAGTATAAAAGCCTGTGTTGTGATTTATTATTTTAGATTCTCATGTACAAACGCCATTATCGTCTTATTAGAGGACTTCAACAACCTCATACCAATTGAAACAGCTATTAGTTATATAAAGAGGTACAAAATATAGGCAAATGAGGAATTGTTCATTGTGTAACACCGGTATTTTGGCCGAACTTGACAGGTATTATTTGCTAAAAAACCTCTCCGGTTACACGGCGGGGCTTTCCTCCGGTTAGTGTACTGCACAGCTAACGGTGTCACAGCCAAAGTTAAACCTGAACGAATAAATTTATAAACTTAGTGCTGGGCTCTTTTAGACAGCTGGTGGTAGAGCACATGCGATTTTCTCAGGAAGTCCTGATGAGTTCTAAGAAACTGCAGCTGACGTCTGTTAGCGTCAGCCAGCATTAGCTAACCGAGCTCAACTCTCAACACCGGACCGCCGCCGCACATTTCCCAGCTACGGAAGTCCCACACTGCTTCTGCTTTCTCAACACTTCCACCTCTACATACGGATATAAAGTACATAAGTTACTAAACGGCAAACTCAGAACTAAAACTAACCGCCGTAGCTGTTTAAGTGGGTAGCTATCAAATTAGCCGGCTAACTAAGTTAGCATTCGATCGCCATAGAAACACGAGAGGCCCAGTGTCCGACTTACGTTGTAAAGGTTTTGCCATCTCCCGGACGAGTCGATGTCCTCAAATTCCTGCTCCATTGTGTCGCGCTAGTGCCCTCGGACACTTACTGAGTGATCACAGAGTGTTTACGGCACCGTTCTCCGAGTTAGTCCTGTCTGTGAGCCATCTAAGCAGCGGTGTGCGTAACCCCGGGGATCCCTGCGGGGAGTCGGTCCGCTGCCTCCGCACGCCGACCGAGGTTACCAGTCACGTGTCTGTCCCAGCCAATCACAGACCAGGACGCTGATGCGCACGTCAATACCGGCCCGTGCAGGAGACAGATGACAAGATACACGCATGGACACTTAACCCCTTTATGTCTTTATTTAGACCTACCAATTAATTCTAGTTACCTGGTAAAACAGTAAAAATAGGTAGAAGAGGCTCAACTTGACATAGGATCTAGATCAGGAGTGGCCAACGCTGATTCTGGAGAGCCACAATCCTGCATGGATGAGATGTTGCCCTGTTCCACACACCTGAGGGTTATTATCAGGCTTCTGCAGAGCTTCATGATAGACCTGTCATTTGAATCAGGTGTGTTGAAAGAGGGATTCATCTCAAACATGCAGGACTGTGGCTCTCCAGGATCAGGGCTCGCCACCCATCATCAAGAGATTTATTTGAGATCAGTGGTGTCAAAGTCATTTCAGGGGCCACATTCACAGCAGTAAAATAACCAGTTCATTAAGAGAGTAATTGCCTATAAAAAAATGAGAACTCTCAACTTTTTTCTTGGTTTAGTTGCAAAAGAATAAAATCAAATATGAAAATGTTTATATTTACAAACTATCTTTTCACAAAAAATGTGAATAACTTCACCAACTAGAAATTTCTCTAGAATAGAATAGAATAGAATAGAATAGAATAGAATAGAATAGAATAGAATAGAATGTCCACTTTACTGTCAGATAGAACATACACTAACTGGTGCACATTATGTGTGAAATTTCAATGCAAAAACTTGCCATCATACAGGTAAAAAGAACAAAACAAAATTACTTGATAAAAACAATTCCTATATATACATATAGAAACTGTATAGAGAACATATATAAAATATATTCATATCTACACATACACATCCACAAACATACACATCCGTACGTGTTTATCTGTGAAGGAAGTAGCAGCAGCTTTCCACAGTGAAACAGAGAATTGTGGCTGCAAACTGTGGTGCACACAGTGGCATGAGAAATAAGTGAAAAATAAACTAAATGCAATTTAAGCAATATTATGCCTCAACTTATCATTTATACATGTGAAACTTTTGAGCTTTTAAATGGACTAAATCTTGAATATGTTCAGTATAATATTTGCATTTTGCAAAATCATCTTGCAGGTCAGATTACAAACTTTGGTGGGTCACTTTTGGCCTGTGGGCTTTTTGTTTGACACACCATGCTTTAGATCAGGGTTTCTTGACCCTGGTAAATGGTCTGTACTTATATAGTGCTTTTCTACACATTAATGGTACTCAAAGCCCTTTACACTACAAGCTTCACATTCACCCACTCATACATCAGTGGGCTGCCACTATGCCAGGCACTATCAGGCCTCACTGGAAGCAGTTTAGGGTTCAGTGTCTTGCCCAAGGACACTTTGACATGCGGACAGTTGGAGGTGGGATTCAAACCGCCAACCTTTGATCATTGGATGACCCGCTCTACCACCTGCACCACAGCCGCCCACAGGGGGTCCTCGAGGCCCAGTGTCCTGTATGTTTTAGATATTTCCCTCTTCCAGTAGATCTAACGGTCAGTATCAGGGTTCTGCCGAGCTGATGATGAGCTGATCCTGAATTGAAGCAGGTGCACTGGAAGAGGGAAATATGTAAAATATGCAGGACACTGGACCTCAAGGACCAGGGTTAAGAAACACACTTTAGATGGTATACTTCTGACAAGTTTGCACCAATTAATAATTTTGGCCACTTTTTTGGTGCAAATTAAATAGCAATAAATAAATAGCAATAGCAAATAGCAATATTTTTGACATATATGTTTGTATGAGTAACCACATATTTGTAGTACAGTAATTTTTTTAAGGGATTCAATTTTGCTAATGCAATGAACAAATTAATAATGTATTTTTCATAGTAAAAAAATAGGAATTGTTTAAAAAAAATAGCAATAGTATATCATTAGTCCGTAGTATATCATGGTTTTAATGTATAATTTCTTTTTCAAAAAAGTCTTTTAAGATTCCACTGAAAATCAGCCCAGAATATTGGCACATGTACACAATGAACAAACACAAAATTACACAAGCTTGAATCACATAATTACAAAAGTGCAGTGTTTATGTTAGCAAACATATTTGGCAGCTCAAACTTGGAAGGGAGACACTTAACCCATTAATCTATGAAAAGTTTGACAAAGCCATCAGAATTAAAAAAAAAAAAAGTCTCAAATTCTGCCTAAATATAAAGAAATTTATGTAAAACTGTAAATGTAGTTTATTTTTCAAAGTGCTTTAGTGGGCACTTTTATTTAAAACACATGGTTACAAAGCCCCACATGCACATATAAAGGAAAAGAGCATAAATAAGCAAATTATGTGAAACGTATTATGAGATTTTGCAAACATGGAGTACATGGTAAAAAGTACACACAAGGACTTTAGCATACACTCCACACATGTGTTCAAACTACAGAGAAACTACAGGTCTTTTATGATTGTGACATACGTAATTAAAATTGTCTGACAATCCTCATATAGTTGGCTAAATAGCAAATCAATGTGGATTTTCTTTCTTTTCATAACAAATATTATTGAATTTCTTGGTAATATGATAAAAAATGACCAGATTGTGTAAGTAAAGATCAATGTGCCAAAACAGACATTTATCCTTTCAGTGAATATTTAAGCATTAAAAAACTGTGCATACTTTTGTATAGCATATATATCTACATACTAATAATACTAATAATACCAATACTACTACTACTACTAATAACAATAATAATAATACGTTGTTATGAATTGTCTTATCTAGTGTTTTATGTTTGGCTTTAGTACTGACTTTAATTGCCTTTTTTTTAACTTTTAGTTTTTATTAGATATTTATCATTTTATCAAAATAACATTACGAGCAACGATTGGCATCAGATATCAGTCATAGTCTATAATGATGACATTTCAGGCTACAGTTATGAATTATCAACATCCAATTAATTTTTGAGCAGCAGTCCACATAACACCCCACGGGACCACCAGACAAACCACACATTAATTGCCTTTAACGAAACCAATCCATTTGCACCATCTTATTGTGTAAAGATCAGCCTGCAGCCTCAGGATCAATGTCAGTCTCTTCATTTTATGAAGTTTGTCAACAATTCTCAACCAGTCCTCCAGCACTGGTGGATCAACTTAAAGCCATTTACTAGTGATTGCTTTTTTTTTTTTTTTTTTTTCGCTGCAGCACCAACGATTTTCAGAAGGAACCTATCACTCATCAAATCATCAGGAATATCTCCCAACAATAGTGACAAGGTGGGCTTCCGCAATTCAAAACCCAAAAATGGTCTATTTTCGTTCAAACATATTTCCAAAAAGTTGTACCAAAAGTTTTTTATTGTGTTTTCTGTATATTTTAAGTATATGTTTTTAGAGTGGATGTATGACTGTGATTTCTATTTTGTGTAATTTCCGCCACTGTTGTCTTGAAAAAGAAATTTTTAATCTCAATGAGCTTTCCTTCCTGGTTAAATAAAGAATAAATAAAACAAATTAAAAAAAAATCTACTCCACCAAATATATAAAGAATTTTAAATAAAAAATGTCTAAAACTCTTGATAATACAATGAATAATAACTCTTTATAATTCTTTATGTATATTGTCTGTGTATATTTTCCATGTTTAATTCTATATATGTATTCCCTGTGTATACCTCTCTATGCAGACTAGCTCATGTAAATTTTGTACATATGGTGTTTTTTTTTATTTTTTAAGTAATATTTCCATGTATATCTTTGTACAGATAATGAGAATGAACAGTATTGAATATTGTACATGTATATGCACTGTACATAAGTCTATAAGCTCAAAATAAACTCATAAAAAACTGTTTTAACACCAGTTATGTACAGTTCACTGTTCAGAACCAAATATTTAGTTAAATAACGTCCAGAAGAGGGCAACCAGAAACCGATACAAGAAGAAGAGGAGGAAGTAGAAGAAGATTTAGAAGACGAAGAAGAAAATTCAACGTGACCGCGCCCCCTGTGGTCAACCGTAGTCATTACCTTAGAGTTTGTACCCGCCAAACACACTCACTCAGTGGACACATGACAGGCCTGCTAGCCGGCTGGAGGTAGTATAGCCTGAAGACTGTGGTTTTAATCATGTTTGTGGCTCGCAGTATCGCAGCGGATCATAAAGATCTCATTCACGATGTGTCTTATGACTTTCACGGCCGGAGAATGGCAACATGTTCTAGTGACCAAAGCGTAAAGGTGAGTTTAAGTGCGCTATGAGTAGCCACATTAGCATTAGCTGCGTTAGCTAGCTAGCTAGTTAACCATGTTATCATATTTAACTGTTAATTGACTTTCGTGTGTACAATGTATTCCAGCGGCATTTCCTGTCCTGTCTTAAATTCTGACACATACACAGCTTTCTTGTCTTTAATGTTGCTAATTTCCCATATAGACAAAGTTGTAGCATACAGGCTAGCCTAGCTGCTGTGGTAATAATATTGCATGTAAACACTAAGATTTCTGACTTAAACAGTAAAAAATATTATCATGTTTCTCATGTTTAGGAGTCCACTGCACTTTAGTGTCCGAAACTGCTTAACGCATATGTGAACAGATACCCCATGTTGAAAGTATTTCTGATGTTCTTCTTCAGGTATGGGACAAAAGTGAGAATGGAGAGTGGCACTGCACAGCCAGCTGGAAGGTAACTCACCCACCTGACCATGTTTGATTACTTTAAGAGGACTAAATGATTTGTATTGGTACTTGTTCATTTGTACCCCTTAATATATAACAGAAAATCTGTCTTACAACCTAACAATATAAAATTCTGGGTAAAATGCAAACTGACTGGAATAAAGGTTATTGACACAGATAGACAGTTGTAGCAAAAATAATTAGACCAACTAAAGTCATCAAAAACAATGGCTACTGAATCAAGTACTAACTCCTGTGTGTAACACGTGACTGAAACAGACAGAAAAGAAAACATGGAATGTCTGAAAGCACTGTTTTTGTCAGTACAATGCCATAGTTACTGATGTAAGAGCATATGTGATTTTAGTTATTATAAAATAAACCATGGAAAATTGATATCAGCACTTAAACTCTTATGATCTATTTTTGTTGCTGTCATTTTATTGTATAGAATAGAAGTACTTTATTAATCCCAAACTAGGAAATTGGATTGAAACAGCAGCAGCATGACAGGAAAACAACAGAATAGAATAAAATAAAATAGAATATATATACAGTAAGAGCAATCTATAAATATAAATAAATAAGGGTAAGTTCTCTGTACATAATAGTTTGTAAGCTTATAAACAAGAGTATTATAAAGGCAATGAGGTGCAAAACCGTGATGTGCAGAGTAGGGTAAAAAATATAATTGCAGTGTAATATGAACAGTAAAGTGCACAGTGGAGAAATTATTGTGGTTATGTCTAGCTTTGACATCAGGTGAGTTTATTGTACAGTGAAGTGGCATATGGGAAGAAAGATTTCCTGTGTCTGTCCATTCAACAACGGCGCTGCAGTAGTCTTTTTAAGAATGTGCTCCGCTGTCTGTCCAGTGTGTGGTGGAGAGCGTGCTCTTCATTGTTCATGATGGAGATCAGATTCTTTAGCGTCCTCTTCTCCACCACGGGCTCAAAGCTGTCCAGCCTCAGACTGATCACAGAGCCAGACGTCTTGATGATTTTATCCAGTCTATTGGTGTTGCTTGCTCTGATGCTGCTACCCCAACAAATACCCATAAAAAAGATGTCCAAACAAATGTACCTTTAGTTGTATCAGGCATTAAAATGAACAAGAAACTGAAGAAAATATAGGTTGGTCAAATATTTTTTTCTGCAACTGCATTTATGAATTTAAAAACAAGACAAGTATAAAACCATGGTGATGAACATATGATATTTATGGTAGTTAAAGCAGTCAGACTTTGGAGTAGTTATAATTAATAAATTAATGGAAAGCTATAGATGTAGAAAAACTGACAATTATTTATGTTGTGGGTTTTACTTGTAGACAGGATATAACTGGATGCCAATCTGTTGTTTTTTGTCATTTATTTCATTTATAGAAACTATCAGTTATTTTTACAGAAAGTACAATTTTGTTTAACTGCAACATGCCATTTCTTTCCATATCTTTCCCTCCTGTATAATTGTGATACAGCTATAAATCTTCCATTTTAAGCTAATTAATTGTTTACCTCTGTGCAGACACACAGTGGATCGGTGTGGAGGGTGACTTGGGCTCATCCAGAATTTGGTCAGGTTTTGGCCTCATGTTCCTTTGACAGAACAGCTGCCGTCTGGGAAGAGATTGTTGGGGAGTCAAATGACAAACAGAGAGGACTAAGTCACTGGGTTTGTTCACCTTTGAACATTGATTTAACATTTTCATATTACATTAATAACAAACACCAACTACTCCTATTTGTTGAGTAGTGTGCATTTTATTAGCTGCTCCAACCGTATTCATATTCAGAGAAGTCTTCAGTATAATGGCCATTTAATTTAATCAGCTGTCATTGGTGTCATATTGCCTTTACTAATACAAATGTCAAGTGTTATTTCCACCAGTTTAATTTTAATGCAGTAGTATTAATTTACATAACTGGACATAATATGAATACAAATACAATTACGTCTTCTCCTAACTTGAATTCTGTCAGATGTAATAATGAAAAACCAACTGTGATCCCAGACTACTTCACAACATCACTGACTCTGAAGTCTTTTATTGTTACAATTCGGAGACAACTAGCAGCAGAAATAACATGCTCTCCATTTAAAGCAGCATCATTATCACACATTGCCTGAGCCAGTTAACCATTTGATCTGTTTTCATAAGCCTCCTGTTTAACAGAGCTGTGGTCTGTTGTATTTTAGATTAAGAGAACAACACTAGTGGACAGCAGAACGTCAGTGACCGATGTGAAGTTTGCTCCTAAACACATGGGTCTAATGTTGACCACCTGTTCAGCGGACGGCGTGGTGAGGATCTACGAGGCTCCTGATGTGATGAACCTGAGTCAGTGGTCGCTGCAGCATGAGATCTCCTGCAAACTCAGCTGCAGCTGCATCTCTTGGAATCCCTCCAGGTAAGATGTTGACTCAACAGATCATACAACACTTTGCTGTAACGTTTATGAATTACACTTAAGATGACTGCATTTTGAAATAGAAAAATCAAAGGATATTTTACAGTAACGTGATGCATTAGATCCGTGTAAGGCTGGGTGATATCTCAATATTTTTGAAATATATCGAGACTTTTTAAAATTTGATGTAGAAGAAATTATATTATTTATATTGATATAAATTATTTTGAGGTTAAATACGCCTTCCGCCGCTCCCCCCTCCCATGCCTTGTCTGCCTCTTACTCAGCTGGGTACTTCGCCTCTCTTCGTGTCAGAGCTCAACCCACCCTGCCCCCTCCCCTCATAATTCCGACGTCAGCATGG
>JAPTGZ010000009.1:34921260-34934009 GCA_029814645.1 Fowleria isostigma | reverse complement strand
AACCACTCACTCACTCACTCACTCACTCACTCACTCACTCACTCACTCACTCACTCACTTTTTTGGGCAAGTGACTCTTTATGGTCATTTCTACATACATTACAAGACAGTGACAGCAACAATTATGAAAAGAAAAATTGAAGAAAACATAGGGTGGTCTAAAAATTATTTTCCATGACTGTATGTATATGTGAACTTTACCTCAGTAATATCACCATCTCTGCACAAAGAATGCAAAGCTAGCATCCTTAGAGCCTCCAGGTTATTTTTATCCTTCTGTAAAAGCCTGAAACATAACACAAGAGCCAGTGAATGAAGTCCATCTCTGACATCTCAATGAGCTTGGATTTCTTTGATTGGTAGTAATAGAATACATGATACTGCCACAGTAGTGTGTTGAGCTTCCACACAAATAACATTAAAACTAACAGGAGGAGTGGAACTTCCAAAAGACGATAGGTATCCTGTTAACTTACTGCACCCTCTGGCTTCATCTGAGTGAGATCAGAACAGTAGCTCTGACACTGGTGCAACCTGAATAATGAGTTCATCCTGTTCAGCCATCCCGAGGCAGTGAATCCTTGAAATTGTGTGATCCTTTCTCTCAAAGGGCTTTTTGGACGCAGGCTAAAATTGGCTAAGGTCCAAAAGGGTGAGTTAGCACAAACAATGGCTCACTCAGTATGCACTGGTTTGAGCAGTCTTGCTTGTGTTTAATTTGCACTTGAATGCAAAGCCATTTGCAAAGAAAGACTGTGTTTATTCTTACATTCATGGTGAGGATTACAAATATTTTTTGCACTTATCAATCTCATTAAAGACATTGTAAACACTTGCATTTTTATGTGTGCTGAGTATATGACATAGGGTTAGGATGTATTTGAATAGAATCTAACTTGTGTGAAATGTTGTGACCTCTTCGTTGGTTACCTGTGTGCCGCATCTACAGTTTGTTCCCAGTCTTGAAGGCTCAGTAACAGCTTCATCTTCTTGACCAGGGCAGGCAAGAATGCAGGGAAACTAACGATGACTTGATTAACCATCTCTAATGCTCCAGAGTAGTTCTGACGATATTCATAGTATTGCGCCTAAAACAGACCAAATGTCACTTAAATGGTAAGTACTTATGTAGCACTTTGGTACACATTAATGGTACTCAAACACTATAATACAGTACAAGCTTCACATTCACACACCAGTGGGCTGCCACTATGCCAGGCACTATCAGGCCTCACTGGAAGCAATTTAGGGTTCAGTGCCTTGCCCAAGGACACTTTGACATGTGAACAGTTGGAGGCGGGATTCAGACCTCCGACCCTTTGATCATTGGATGACCCGCTCTACCACCTGTGCCACAGCCGCCCAAACACTTCGAATGGACAATATCCAAAGACCAGTAAACACATTCATAAAAGCTATCAACTACGAGTTAGAAATAACGTAGTTCATATCTAACAATAACCAAATAAGGTCCTGTCTTGACTGAAACATATGGGTGATTCTCTTTTTCCACATGTTTCACTTATCCTAATTTTTTCTAAAATGTGCCAGATATTTACAACAAAGTAATTTAATTATGTGTTTAAGTGTTTTTCATCATTGAAACATAAATTAAATGCATTTCAAAAGTTATTTTGAATTTATACATCTTTTTGGTGACACACATGCTCAATTTAATTGTGTCCCACAATGCCATGTAATCAACTTCCTCCAAAAGTATGTCATAAAATTATACAACTTTTTTTTTCTTTAATATTTTGATTGACTAGACTAAATTTTATTTTATTATGCAATTAAAACTGGTGAAACTGTATTTCTTATTTACTATTTTCTTCATATCATACATGTCCCAGTAGTAATTTTCCACCCAGCTAGAATGTACTTAAATGCCTTAAAACATAATTTAAAAAAAATCCATAAAAGCTATTTACAGGAAGTGACATCATTTGGTTTTGGTAGGAATTCAACTAGAAACGGAGATCAACTGTCACTGTCACCTTAGTTTGTTTTTTTATCTTAAACATGTTCCACCTGTATGGGTAACTCTTGAAGTTCCACCCTGTTATGATCAATTATGGGAAATGTTAATTCAGTAGAAATAAAATAAATATATATATATTAGATTTAATTATTAAAGGTGTGTTAATCTATGGAAGGTTAGTGAGCTAAATGTTGATCAGCTAAAGAGCTACAGCTAGATTAGACAAAAAAATTCCACCCTATTAGGTTCCTACAATGGTGTATTAGGGCCACATTAGAAAATAAAGTTGCTTGCCACTATGATAAAGTCATAATGTGTTGAGAATAAAGTCATAATATAATTAGAAAAAACTCATTTATTGAATATGTCATACTTTTCAGAGATTAAAGTTGTAATATTTTGAGAATAAAGGCATAATGTAATGAGAATAAAGTCGTAGTTTTCAAAAACTCATCATGACTTTATTCTCAAAATATTACGACTTTATTCTCGTAGTGACAAGTGATTTTATTTTATGTGGCCCTAATATGCCATTGTAGGTTCTCATTCCACCCCGTTAGGTTTTTATTAATTTATATTTATCATTGGGATGGGAATTCTAAAGAGAGCAATACATAATTCTTGTTCTAATTAATAATATTATAAACTACCTATGTATGTATACATTAGGATATAAATCAGGGTAAGTGAAACATGGACATGAAATGTTGCTACAAAAAGATAATTGCCCAAATACTTAAAAAAAAAAAAAAAAGTCTATATCACTGTCCTTGTTTGCCATTCTCATCCCTCCCCTTTTTCTTTCTTGCTCATTCATGCATCCTTGAACTGTCCTCCCTTTTTAATTTCAGATTCTCCACTTCCTTTTATGTTTCCTCTCCCGTTTTCCATTTTCGTGTTGTCCTTTTCCTCCTTGTCCTCGTCTTTTTTTTCTTGTCGTGTCCGTCTCCGTCCTCTGCTTCAGGTATTTCTTTCCGCCTCTGGATCCTCCCAGAGCGGGGACTAGGTATGGCCACCTGCTGCCCCCCTCCTCCCTCATAGAGAACTGTGATGTTGAGCCCATACAGCCTCAGCAACAGGTTCTACCTCACAGACTGTCCTCTCGAGCTCTACTGCCCCTCCCAGAGGCTGAAGGGCAGTAAAAACAACCGCCGGTCACGCCTAATAAAGCTCTATTTGTCTTGTTTTCTCTGTTTATTTCCTACTTATGTTCTTGTATCTACACTCATAAGACAGAAAAGTTTTTGGATTGAGCACATTTGAAGTAAAAACTCTTAAAAAGGCTTTGATTTACTTTTTTTCCTACTGTTTTGACTTGAGTGTGATAACCATTTTGACAGTTTTTTGTGAATAATAAACATTTTTCTGTTTTGTAATATATTTTAACCAAATGTTTGTTCTGTTTTGGGGTCATGAAACGGTGTCAAAGTCAAGATCAACATTGCACATGGTTGGAGTCAGAATAAACACCATAATTCATGAACATAGTGCTATTTTTGATCTTTTTTTTTTGAATGACTGCCATGTGGAGCATCTCCAGAAATAGGACACGATTGCATGATTCACCGTCAGGCTGTTCCTCTATTAAAAACAGCTCTATTGTATGTTTTTGTGTTGGTGTTTATGCTCTAAGGGTTATATATGTACTTTGCTCTGACAAAAGGAACAATTGTATTAAATGGACCACTCCAGTTCCTGTTTTATCTGGTGCTACATGACTCAAAAGCTGGAATGCACGGCAGTTCTCACAGCAGGCAGCTGTCTGCTAACTAAGCCATTCTTGCAGCTGCTTGGCAGAACATATGATACAACAAACTCCCCCACTTGGTCACTGAATTTTATACTGCGCATCTTGGTTTTGTGTTGCAGTGTATGCTTAAATCCACTTTTTGCCTAAATTAAAATGAGAAAACCTTTTAAAATAACTTGATTTTACACATTTGGTCTCCTAATATAAATGTCCAACATTTTAGGTTAATATAATTCATCACATGACTGGAGTCTAAATTAGTTGTACACTCTACACCAGTGCTCCTCAAACTTTTTACAGTGGAGTAAAATATGTTTTAGAAGCCAAGCGCCCCAACTTTGGCTTCAGCATTTTTGATTGAAAAAAAAAGGAGGCAAATTTTGTTCCCATGCCAAAGGTGTCCATTTTTATTTTCAAAACTTTCTGTCATACATATATTGACATATACAAACTGTATGAACCAAGACATTATCTAATGCAGAGGTTCCCAAACTTTTTACGGTACACTACCCCTTAAAATATATATATTTTTTTTATCCAAATACCCCCAACTCTCGCTTCAGCATTTTTGACTGAAAAAAATGAGGCAATATTTTTTCCTGTGCCAAAGGTGTCTCTTTATATTTTCAACATTTTTAAAACAAACAATATATATTTGACTTCCTAAGACCCAGCCATGGGTCTTTATCCATTGTTGTGGGCAAGAGTTTCACAGTTTTATTAAAAAAACAAAACAAACAATAAAAACTGTCCACCGCAGAGGACATTCCATAAATTAAAAAAAAAAAAGCATCTGAAAAAAACTGTTGCATCATGATGTTTATCCAATATATGCAATTATTTAATTTTTAAAAAAGCCAAAACTTGTAATTTCCTGGGTCTCAGGAGATTAACTTGTATATATTTAAAAAAAAAACAACACATGTTTATGAGTAAATTTTTCGTACAAAATATAAACTGAAAAGTGCCCTCATTCAACAAGAAAAATAAATTAGTAAATTAACCTTTCAACAACAAAAAATAATTAATTTCTCAAATAATCTCATCTTGAATAATTTAAAATAAAAATGTTCTTATAATGATACCAAAGCTTAAACAAGATGACAGAAAATAAAAATAATATAAAAAATATTAAATACTGAAATTAAACAAGGTCAGGTCACTTTGATTATATGGATGTATTTATTGTGTTTAATATTTCAGCATTAATTATCATTATTCATTTTGTATTTGAGTTATTTAATGTATATTTTCCCCCCCAAAATGTTCAAGTACCCCTTGGCCTCTCCTAAGTACCCCCATTTGAGAACGACTGCTCTACCCCACATCCACAGCACAGACACTCAATTGATATATCAATGGGCTGTTTTCCGTCTGTCTCAATGTGTTCACGCTCAAATGAATGACGTGACTCGGATCCTATTCGGATTAAGAATTTACCCCCTCTCGGCTCTACTGTCCAATCAGAGCGGCCTAAATCTTCTAAGCCCCGCCTTCTTAAGATGACGGTGAGGCGGGCTTCCTGTGGCTCTTGGGCGCTGCTTGGTCCTCAAACTCCTGAACATTTGTGTGCAGTGTCTTTAGTTAAAGCAATAATGAAACACTCCAGTTTTCCCAAAGTTGCTTTTGGAACTTAATTAAAGCTCGGGACGTGTTTGCACGAGCCAGGAAAGCCAAAAGAAGAAGAGGAGCGGGGGAAGAACTGAAGTCGGGCCGCGTCTCAAGTACCGTTGAATGTGAGTGAGTTGAAATTAAACGTTTAACCTGATGAGTGGACTCAGGTCTTGATGAAACAAACGATTTTTGGGGAACTTGACGAGGTTAACTAGTGTGTTTAACTACTTAGTTACCTTAAGCATACTTTGGATAAGTTCAGTTGTTTCCTTATACATGATTGAAACTTCTTGAAAGGAGATGGTCGAGTTACGCTAGCTCAAATTCGGAGCTTGACAAACCCACTTGTTTTTAGCAAGTAAGCTAGCATGAAAAGTTAGCAACTTTAGCCTAATTTGCTAATTACTTCCAATTAGTTTGGCGGATAATTCAAACTGTAGAACCGAAATAACCATACGGTGTCTAAAATCTGTAGATTATTTACTTCGGACTAGTGCCACTGATCCAAAGTACAGTTTCAGTAGAGTTTGAAGTAAAATGTCTTCTATTTATATAGATATCCATCAGTTGGGTGGATATGAAAAGCTGTGTGAGATATGATGATATTTAGAGAGAAAGAATAACTTCTATATGACAGAGATGTAGAAAAATTTGCAATATTGTAAGAATAGTTTATTAGTTTTTTTTTCAAGCTGATGCACTCTATGTACAATACCAATAACATATACATGTACAATATTCAGTACTGTTCGTATACATCTCATTATGTGTATACACAGATATACATGGTTTGCTGTAAACGCAATATAGTACATAGAGAAATTTACATGAGCAAGTTTGCATAGAGAAATATATATGGAGACATTGGTTGCAAAAAACATTTTGTGTACACAATATACATAATACATACATACATACATATATATATACAGCAATTCACCACCAGTATACGACCCTAGTGGCCCGAAAAGGAGTGAGAAGAAGCATAGCTTATTTACTTCCACCCCCAGTTTCACCACCCAAACATATGTGGTTGCACTTAAGTCAAGGGAATCAGCTGTAACCATGCATTATTTCACCAAAGTAACTGACACAATGTACAGGACACAAATCTACTCAATCAAGAGAAATTAATATCAATTAAACAACAATATATGTCCTCGTCCACTGTACCTTTTGTGTTGTGTAATATTAACTACATATTAGTGCTACACTGAAAATACTCTACAGAGCAAAATGTATGTGTTTTAACGTTTTAGTAAATATGTCGTTTTCGATGAATATTAATGTTGCAAGTTGCTGTTGTAGATGTTTGAAGTTAAGCACATTTGAGCATTTTTAAAATTAATTTCAGTGGTTTATGATACGATAATGTTCACAACCCACAATCATCCTGCAGTGTCTCAAACTCTTAACGAAAGTTTACAAATCTGGAGATATATTTTTAGTCTCCACTGGATGTAAAGAATTATAAAAACTGTGATCTGAGAAGTAACTAGAGCTGTCGAATAAATGTAATGAAGCAAAACCTACAATATTTCCCTCTGACATGTTGAGGAGTTGGTGTAAAATGTAGCATAAACTGACCTGTCCTTTATTTTTCACTTTGTAGATTGTACAGATGTTCTTCACCTAAGCTGAGGTCACGCCACTTTTGGCTCTGCTTTTACTCAAAAACATGGCAGACAGTTTTTACAAGTTGGAGGATGAAGTTTTTCCAAGCTTCCTCAGCAAGTCCCTGGACAGCACCATGGGCCGTGCCACGCTGGGGAATGTGACACTGGGCTCAGGCCCGGGACTTCCAGTGGCTGCCTCTACAGTGGCTAAAATTAGACCTGGGTCTGACAACAGGTGGGAGCATGCTACTGGTCTGGACAGATGTGGCTTGTTGATGTCCTTTTTTGTGTTTTTTTTTTTTTCCTCTCCTCTGAATCATCACACAGGGCAGTCAGGTAGTGAGGGTTAAAAATAGATAGATCCTTTTGGAAATGAACTGTAAAAATGTCTCCTTCGAGCCGGATTTGAACCAGCGACCTAAGGATCTCAGTGCCATGTTCTGTCCTCTACAGTCCTCCGCTCTACCAACTGAGCTATCGAAGGGGCTATGGAAGTTGAAATCTGATGTAGCATTAGCATTCATAGGCTAAAAAATGTTTCAAATCTTGAATAGTGAATACAAGTCAATAAAACATAAACATTAGTCCACTGAAAAAAAAAAAAACAGAATATGGTTTTTAGAATGAAGCTTTTACCTTTTTTTTTTAACAGCATTTGGACTAAGGCAGTGGTTCGCAACCTTTTTTTTTGGCTCGTGACCCCATTTTAATATCACAAATTCTGGCGACCTCAGACATTCAAAACAAAGTATTTTTTTTTTTTAGTAATTTTTTTTGATCATGTAATAGTTTGCTATAATATGTTCCAAATAAGCATTAATTTTACACAACATTTAGGCTATAGAATGTATATTATTATGGACAGAGGCAGAGAAAACAGGTTGACATTAGTGCACAAAGTGAGCATTTTTTTTCCTTGGTCAGAATATGTACAGTCAGTGGAGCTTGTATTTACAAGGATGAACATTAATACTAAACAAACAGTAACTCAAACTACTATGAATTATGAAAACACTGCAGCATCTTGTACAGACCACAATGAATATTTAAGTTAATCAAGATATGCCCGCTCAGATATAATTTCTGCATTTTATTTGAACTTATTTTTTATTAGGAAAAGTATGTGGTGTTTTAATTTTAATGAAATATTTATTGAATCATTAAAAAATGTTTTTTTTTTGTTTTGTTTTTTTGTCAGTTAGTTGAGCTCGTACAGTTACAAAAAAAATTATTAGACCATCAAAAGTCATCAAAAACAATGGTTATGCAATCACGTAGTAACTCCTGTGTGTATATGTGATTAAAACAAAAGAAAACATGGAATGCCTAAAGCACTGTTTTTGTCAGTACAATGCCATAGCTATTGATGTAAGAAGTTATGTAATTTTCATTATTTTCAAGAAAACCATGGAAAATGGCTAGATATTAGCTCTGAAATTAAACTACTTTTCAATATTTGTACCTTTTGTTATACCAGGCATTAAAATGAACAAGATATTGAGGAAAACTTAGTGGTCTAACAATTTTTGTCTGCGACCGTATATCATGCATTTTATTTGAACTTGATTTTTATTAGGAAAAGTGTGTTGGTGTTTAAATTTTAATGAAATATATTTTGACTCATTAAAAATATTTTTATCGGTCATTTAAAGAAATAACTTTATCAATTCCAAGAAATCTCAGGTGACCCCATTTGAATTTCAGGTTGAAAAACACTGGACTATGGTGTTTGGTTGATTTTTCAGCTGCTTCATTAGATTATTGAGTGCTAGCAGTGACAAAGTGATGCTCAGTCTGTTAAGAATGTGTTGTTTTGTGAAAAATAACAGAATGCTCTCTTGTTTTCCAGAGGAGATCCAGTTGAGGCATCATATCTCGAGGGCAGAGAGCTGCAGCAGCTACCCAACACACATTTGTCTGTTGGTGAACAAGCCAAATTTGCTCTGAGTTTCAAAGATGACTTGTGAGTGTTGTAACTCTTACAAGTTTATTATATGTAAAGCCTGCAGGGGAAAAATATGTTCTGTTTTAGTTCTTGGAATAGAGCTTTTCAGTTTTATTTGTAATGAAAAGGCTTCAAGTCAGGCTTGTAGCTAAATGTTTTTATGTCTGAAGTTACGGTAGTTATTTTTAGTTTGTGATAACTAATGCAAGGATGTTCCGCCTTCAACTTTTCAACTAAATCTTAAAATGAGTTTGCTTTCTGCTCTGTTTTCATGTTGCTGTTATCATACACACCCCCCTCTGTGTTGCAGGGATAATGTGGATGACTTCATTGCAGCTCATCGTCTGTCAGACATGCTGGTGAAGATAAATTTGGAAGAGAGCGCATCCAGAACCCAAGGCTCCATACTGGGGCCTCCACCTACACAGATGGGCTCAGTTCATGGTCGTCCTACAGAACTAGAAACAGGTAAAAGCTCTCGTTTCTGTAAATGATTTTCCTCGCCTGTACTGACACTCAGTGACCTCGCTATTGTCAAGAATACTCGCTGAAGTACAGACACATAATAGTGCAATTGTGAAAGGTACTTCGGCTTTCATCAGTTTGAAATTGCTGAGTGAACTTGAGAAAAAACGGAACTTGTCTGGTGTGTTGTTAAGGAATATTATCAGATTTTCTTAACTTCTGGTCTAAATTAATCCATCTAATATGACTCTACATATTTGTTTTGTTATGATATAACTAGCATGTTGACTAGGGGTCTTAAAGTCATGTTAGTTCAGGGGCCACATTCAGCCCAATGTGACCTGAAATGGGCCGGATCATTGAAATAATAACAATAATATATAAATAATGTGTATTCCAAAATTTGTGTGTAACTTCTGTGTTTTAGAGGGGAAAAAAGTAAAAAAAAAAAATAAAAAATGATCAAAGTGTTTACATATTCAAACTATCCTTTAAAAAATGTGAAAGACATGAACAGAATCAAATTTATTAAGAAGAAAATTGCAATTTTAACAATTTATACCATTACTTTGCCTCAGCTTCTCATTTACACATGTTCACTACAACTTACAGATCACAGTGGATCTACAAATACATAAAACATTTAATAATGGGCAGAATATTGTTAAAATTCCTCAATTTTTTTAAGACATTTCAGGTTATTCGCATTTTTTGTAAAAGGCTAGTCTGTAAATGTAAACATGTTTCCATTTTTTTTTTTTTTGTTTGTTTTTTTTTGTTTTTCTTTTACGCTAAGACAAAGAGGAGAATTTGCAGTGTAATATCTGTATTTCACAAATTCATCCCATGGGCTGGATTGAACCCTTTGGTGGGCCGGTTTTGGCCTCTGGGCCGCATGTTTGAGACCCCTGACGTTAACCCATGTGGATCCACAGGTTCCAGATGTGGTAGTTTTTATGCTGTTGTGTATTTGTACATGTTGTACTGCATTTGTCCAGCAGTCACCGCCAAAGCGCTCTGGGCATAGCGACATGATTGTGAGGTTATCACGGTGCAGATCCACTGGCAAGGAGGCTCCGCTCCGCTCTGGAGTGTCAGAGCCCCCTGGAAGAGAGCGTGGTGGGAGTGTCCTGTTTGTGGATGGGCGTGTCTGTGCTTTTTCTTTTTTTCCTCGTATCCACTTAAAAACGTTATTTCTGTGAATGTACTTGTATTATTACTTATTATCGACAGCAACAACTTCGGACATTTTTTTCCATGCCTCGTTACGCATTTTCTATACGATTCTACCGCCGAGCGGTCGTCTGATGTGCCTGGCGCGACGCCCCCCCCCCCCATCGATTCGAGCACGGAGTGGTCCCACAATGCTTTGTGGAAGTTCCGGCATGCGAACAAGGCGCGTCCCATAGACATGAATGGAGAAAGAGCAGAGCGGAGCGTCCCTTGCCAATGGATCTGCCCCGTTATACTCCAAAATTACAAATATATCCCCAAAAAATTTGTTCAATCAACTTGCTGTTTTTGCTACCGTCTTCCTTGATCAGAAATCCATCATTATGTCAAACTGCAGTAGTCAGCCCTTCCTGGATTTTGCGTGATTCTCGAGCATGCACGCACACTGAGGCCACTTGGTTTTTTTAATGTAGATTAACACAGATACTGTTACTTACACTAATAATAAGTTTCTTTAGAGCAACCACTGCAATACAGAAACATGACGTTATTCACCTCACCTCTTTTTAATAAGTCAGAATGTTTGCTTCATAGACGTCAAAATCTGCTATTGATTCACATTTGTACTTGTGCTCTTTAGCAGCTGGATAGATTTGTGCTTCCTAATGCAGTTAAAACACCTGATTGTCAGACAGATTTCCAGGCTCGTATCCATAATCTCAGCATGACTCTAATGCTTTTTTTTTTCTTTTTCCTCTTGCAGAACTGTCGACAGGGCTTCTGACCTTTGCACAGTTTGGCCATAAAGAAAGTGCAGACTCAATGGTACAGTCTGTTTTTCATATTAAACTTCATCCTTATGTGGTTATTTCTGAACTCAAAACAGTTGGTCATGTAAAACCATATTTAAAACTTGACCTGAGACTGGACAGAAGATGTCAAAAATGTTAAATCTTTCATTTTAATTGTGGGGTGTTTATATTTCAGCATTTTTACAGGAATGTTTTCTTAAATTGTTTTATCCTCAGGTTCAGCCCTTAGCAGCTACAGTCGAGGAAGACAACATGCAGAGTGAGGGGGTGGACAGTGACCATTTCAGTGGCAGTAACTCCAGCTTCTTGGCAAATGAAAAGCTCATGTCGGTGGACAGCATGAACAGTGACATCACAGGTACACCTCACCTTCAGTATCTGGCTCTTTATGGTCTTTACATCCTCTGATCTTCGGATTTTCAGAGTATAGATAAGAATGGTGGCATGTTGTTAAGTCGTCATTTGACTGTTGTTTGCGGTCCCCAGATGACGACATTGATTTGAACAACCTTCCAGACGATGAGCTGGAGCTGTACTTCAATAAGCTGGTTCCTCCTGCCATGCAGAGAGGCAGAGTTGACGGCCAAGAGATTCCTGCTGCAGTAAGAATCTTTTCTTTTAGATTAAGGACAGTCTCTGGAACAGTCATAGTCCCTACTTCAATCAACATCTACATCATCCTTATTTAAAACATGCCAAAGGACTGCATCAGTTAGAATATAGTTCAAATACATTCTTTTTACTGCACCTCAACTTTTAAGTATGCAATTCTATTTAAGTTGATCATGGCTATACTGTAGAATTATGACAGTTTATTGTTTTTATGTTGTATAGAAGGGTCTTGCAGAAGCCATATTTCCTACACAATGCACTATATACATATATTTTTGACTTCTTGTGTGTAATGTTCAAATAAATGTAATGTTTAGAGAAACTAACATAATGCATTTATAGGACCTGCCTGTTGCTGCGGATGACATGACAAACCCAAGTTCCACTGAGCCAGAGCATTACAGACATTATCTTGATGACGATGATCAGGTAAAAATGCACACATGCCGTAACAGTTTTCACATTACAGGGAGAAAAGTGGAAAATTGAATAAAAATGATTTTGTTTGTCAAAAATACAGAGAAAGTCAATGATCTGGGAAATTAAAGGTGCACTCTATCGCAATGCTGTTATTTCTGCTACATCAAATTCCTTCCAATTGATGCAGCATTTCCCCTCTGTTTTCTTATGTTTATCATACATATATATATACGTATGTATATATATATATATATGTATGTATATATGTATATATATGTGTGTGTATGTGTGTGTATATATGTGTATATATATATGTATATATATGTATGTGTGTATATATGTATATATGTGTATATATGTA
>JAPTGZ010000009.1:34888734-34910910 GCA_029814645.1 Fowleria isostigma | reverse complement strand
GGTGATATGTTTTGAAAAATAAAGCTTTATGTCAAATTAGAAAATTGGCGGTGCTCTCAGGTTGACTCCAGGTACTTTTTTATCTTCCTTTTTTTTCCAATTCAGTTTTTTTATTGATCATATTTTCAGTCTATTCCAAAAAGGAAAAACAAAGTAAGAAAAAGCAAACAAAAACAAAACAACCAACAACTTAAAAAGGCAGCTGCAGAACTCCCATCCCCAGGTGAATTTTTCTCTAAATCTTTGTCTCGGTGTGAGTGTGCCTGAAGAGCATCAAATGGCTTCCCTTTTTTTGGATAAAACTTTGTGTTCTCCTTTCATTTCTAAACTTTTTGCTTTTACGAAATGAAATTTTATGTTTGTTCATAATAGCGGTGCAACAACTAATCAATAAATCAATTCTTAAAAGTTGGCATCAAATTCGGCAGTTGATTTGTTGGGTCTTGAGCACGTTAATACGGAGGCATGCCTGCACGCTGTGTAGTATAACCAGGGTTGCCAGATGTACAATAATATAATATTTGTAAGATAATTTCACCCTCTGTATGATGTATGATCAATAATTCCAAAAATCCCATAATGTGCGATACTTCACCTACGAGCAAACAACCCGCACAGCGCCTGATGTTGTGCCGGGTCTCACATTCTTCCTTACAGCCCATCAACGCACGACGTACCACAAGTGTAGCAAGACGTAGCATGAGTGACACACGTAGCATGGCAACATAAACATAAGTTTATCAAACCAGTCCAGTTGAGCCGAGAACTAGGCAGAAAAAAGTGTTTTTTCCTACAGTGCTCTTAGTTTATTTAAAGGTCAAACTATATTATAAGACATAGGTCTATGGTCATATTTTAGTTAGTTTAAATAAAAGGTCAAACTGTATCATAAGACATAGGTCTGTGGTCATATTTTACTGAAACCAATGGTCCTGAGCAATGCTAAATCAGGTATGCACACTAATTTTCCCCAAAATAGGATCATTTTAAGCTTCTGGTACGATAATTCGTCATTTCCCATCTGGCAACACTAAGTGTAACAGAGGAAAACACAGAGGAGCATGGCTGAGGCTTCAGATGACGGTGTTGTGTCGAGTCAGCCGTTTGGCCAAAACATGGAGGACGGGGTAAGGGGCGGGAGTATATAAGTTAAACTTTATCCCCATCCTTTTTGAATTTTTTTGTTGTTTTCTTTGTTGTTTATCTTTTTATGTTACATTAAACAAAATGAAAAATTGAATAAAAAAATGAAAAAAATATGTATTCCTGTGGATATATGCGTTTGACCCCAGCGATAAGCTGCTGTGCTTGAAAAATGTGAAAATGATCCTTAAAAGTGCTTGAATTTGACCTTGAAAAAAGTGTGTGAACCCTGTTAATGACATCTGTGAAGTCAGAAAAGGGTGAGAATACTTTTAATGTAATATAGATTTAAGCTGACGACGGTGATGGCTGTAAGGGTTTTTTTTTTTTAAGGTCTCTTTATCTTTTAAAGGGAATCAAAATCTAGCGTCAACTTTCATCTTATTTTCAAAGTTGATCGTTTGGTGTGATGGCCTCCCTTTTTTTTTTTTTTTTTTTGTTCTTGCAGCCGTCCTTTGGCTACGTCATCAACTCTCCAGAGAAGAGGGAACCATTTGCTCTGATTCACACTTCAGACTTCTCAGACACCTCTCCTCACAATGACACTGTTGAACTCCATGATGCCGACAAAACACTCAAAACAGGTGTGTTCGCAATACTATCTTCTTCAGTTTATTTGAAGCTACATTTCTCTTGTTTTTAACATTATTGCTTTGTCATAACCCTTGCAGAGGACCTAGACAAAACTCTTGACGCACCATGTGAAAGGATGGAAACAGAACCTCGCACAACAGAGGTACACAGAGATTACACGAAAAGCTTTGCAGCAGAGTGGCGAGTGTGGCCGTATGTGATAGGCTTTGACAAATAACCATTCCTCTCTTTTAGGACCATGCTGCCTATGCTGATCCCCCTGACCACTATGAAGGCTCTGGCTCTGAGTCAAACCGGGGAAATGAGAGCTACATGTCTCCCCTCAATAACAGCAGTCCTCTGATGCTGAGTATCAGCACAATCGCCTCAGCAATTGCAGATGCATCCATCAGCACTGACCCATCCCAGCTGGCTGCCATGATCATGGAGCTGTCCAAGAGGAATAAGGCGAAAAGTCGTCCGGAACCTCTCAGACCCGGTATCAGCACTGTGGAGAATGAATTCTCAAATGATAACGTAAGTTTAAGAGGGAGTTTCCCCCACCCCAGATGTGCAGTTACAGTGGTCAAACATTACTTTTTTAATTTTTATTGAAGCCTAAAAAAAAAATCATTGCTTCTAGGCTTAGCATATATGCAAGAAATATAAAAAGTCCCCTTTCTTAACCACAAGACAAAATTTTTGTAATTGTATAGCAAAAATAATGGTCATTTGTTGTCAAATGTTCTTGTTGAAACTCGTTGTATTACATGTACATATTTACTACATACACATTGTGTGCGCAGTGCATATCCATACAGATATGTGCACAATTAGGCCATAATGCACTCTTACTGTTTTCTTGGAACATAAAACAATAGTAGATAAAAAAAACAGATGCAAACTTGAGATAAAAAACTTAAATGAGGAAAAATACATTCAAATAAAAACAAAGATAAATATATATTCCCCTTCCAGGTGGTAGGAGGGATACTTACCCTATAGCTAGAAAAGGTTTGGAATTCATTGATTACATTTTAAGTATCTGCAATGTGACTTTATAACAACAAAAAGACCCTGCCCCTTGTATCCTTGTAGACAGGTCAGTTAAACAAATCACTTCTCTGCACATGAGAAGTATTTTACTCTGTCTTCTGAATGACACAACCTAATTTCAGAACACAAAGGCAAATTATTAAAATTAGATGAAAATTGGAAAATTTTGATATGCAAAGACGCCATGGATTCTGTAAATCATCTGTTGAATAATTGCATCAGTTGACCATGAAAAAATTACATCAACACTTACAAATGCCTTTTTAAACATTGATGGTGATAAAAAAATAAAGTCGTTGATCTTCTTTCTACTCAGACTCTTACGGAGGACCAGAAAACCGTGTTGGATGAGCTCCACAGAAGCACCTGTGTCGGAGAGGTCAGCGCCTTTGACATGGACAGGTACCTGAAGCAGACCGATGTGTCCAGCTACAGTGATGCCTCTGTAGCTCACACCACCTTCAACCTGACAGGGTGGATCGACAACCCCAGCACTCCGTACAGAAAACCCCAGAAGGACTGTCCCACTGAAAAGGGAAGCACAGCTCAGCCAGGAGGCAGTGAGTCTGCACATACTTCCAAAAGTACGAAACCTCTGGAGATACTCGGAAAAGCGGAGACAACCTCAAACACTACCTCATCCTCACAAACAGTTTCAACTAGATTATATCCTGTTAATGCTAACGAATTAAAAAGTAGCTCCATCCCTTGCTGTGGTGGACCTCTCAGCTCTGCCACAAGGTCTGGAGGCTCAGGACAGTCGTCCACACTGGAGTGTCATCGAGACAAAACGGAAGCAGGTGCTAGTGACTCTTCCTCTACTACTAAGTCAGGAACAGAGAACCTTCAAGCATCACAAAGCAGCACAAAGTCCTCATTAGAAACACCACAAAACAGTGACAGAAGCCCTGCCCCCTCTCCTGACCTCCTAAGAACCACACCTGGAAGGAGGAAAGGCCCCACGGGTCTGCCCTGCCCTAAAGGTTCCCCACCCTCTGCAGTGAGGAATAAGAGCACGAGCAGGGAACAGCACGATGGATCGACTAATTTGTCCAGGGATAAAATGTCTAGTGGTATGGCATCTGCTTTACATACTCATAGCTCCGTGGATAAACATGTCGGCTTCTGTTCTCAAAACATCCAGCCTCAAGTTGAATTTGCATCAGGTAAGTAAACGTCTGAATATTGCAGCTGGATCTGGACAGTAAATGCATATTAGATACTAGAACATGTAGGTGTGCATTGGCAAGAATCTGGTGATGCAATACAAATCACAATATTGGGATTATAATACAATATATCGCAATATATTACGATACTGTTAACAAGACGACATTTTTTATTTGCTTTATTTCTTTTTTTAAAAGGTCATTGAATTACACCATAAATAAGCACAGATACTAGACACATTTTTATATGATCTGAAAAGGATTTAATGCTATATCACAAAACATTTTTCTTTAAAAACTTAAATGCAGAATTTGGATAAATACAGTTTTAACATTTGGCATTACCAGTACAAAGAACACAAACAAAAAATAAACAAAATAAGGTTTAAGATTCTGTTCAAATGTTCATATTCTCTTAGCTGTGGACAATATCAATTATCAATTTAAAAAAAATACATGCATGATCTATAATATTACATTACTACTGTTGTAGTACTCATTCCCTTGATTTCTTGTGTTTCAACAGATCTCATGTATGATTAGGGGTGGAAGAAAATATTGCAATATTTAATTTTACAAAATATCACGGTATATTGTGGAACCAATATTTTGTTACAGCGCTAGTAGCATGTCATCACCTTATGTTTTCTAATGTCACTTTTTTTTTTTTCCCTCAGATCTACCGAAAGGTTTATCTGAGCCCTTTGTGGAGGAAACTCAGTGTGACTTCAGACCGTCCACTTCTCCACTTATTCACTCCTCTCCAAGTCAGACGTCCCCTCCTACTGCTGATGGGTACTGTATCATGCCTCAACTTTGATTGTATTAAATCAGAAAGAAAGAAATGAAAATCAGTAGTAATTACTGTCAGCTTAAAATTAGGGCTGGACGAAATTTACAAAACTTGCAATATGGGTGTACAGCATTGCAATATCAATAATATTGCAAGATTTCTCACTGACCTAAAGAAATGCGTGGTGAAACCTGGTGATGCTGATACCATAGACGTTCAACACAAATGCAGGCAAATATTTGGCCATTTTATTCACATATAACAATGTGTAAAAGGATATGGTAAATACTGTATACACAAATTATCTTTAAATGTAAGTGCTCAGACCTTGGCCAAAGTTGTGTTCTGAAAATATTTACATTTTTTCAATGTTATTAACATGTAAACTGTAAATGTAAACTTACATTCAACCAGCAGCAGAAGCATTACTTCAGTTTTTATACCAGAAAAATTATCGTGTTAGAGTGGTAGAGAAAAGCACTGGCATGTCTTTGCAATGGGAATATTGCACTCTCTGTTATTGATATTTTTGTGATATATTGTGCAGCCCTAGTTAGGATTGAAATTAGTTTCAGACAATGCAGATAAAATTATTTCTGGAGAAGAATGAAAATGGTATGATTTGTTTCATGTTGTGTTGCTACTGCATATTGTTCAACAAACCCACCACATTTTTATCATTTCCCCTGTTCCTCTTCATCCTCAGTATGGGGTCACCATCATCCAGTGGAGGCCCGTCAGACAAACGTCCTGGTTTTGATTTCTCTCCTCAGTCAATATGCTCCAGCCCTAGTCTCAGCAGACTCACATACATTTCAATGAATGATGGCACTGTCGTACCTACACCTGAGAGGCAAAAAGCACCACAAGACAAGGTATTCAACTCTACTCATTTTTGCTGCAGCATTATTGAATGTGTTGTTCTGATTCCAGTCTTGTTGCATGAAATGAGAAAAGACACATTGTGATTGTTCTGTACTTTACCAAATCATTTGGAATATCAACCCAATATTGTAAACATATTGTTGCAATGTTCATATTTGTTTCTGAAACATTTTCATCAATGGCAAAATGCAAAAATATTGTGGAAATCTGGCCAGAGACTAATATTCAAAATAACATTTTGACTGATAGCTAATGCAATACAATTTTGTTTGTTTATGCTGCCCTAACTAAACTTTGTTAAGCTCTTGATGTACATGAGCCCAAATATAATTTTTAATGTAACACAACGGATAAATACAAGCAAGTACCATCTGTGAAATTATATCTAGTATACTCAGATCAGCTGATGGCCAATATTCAGCTCCAGCCCTCGGTTAGATGACTGCTTATGATCTGCCTCAGAGCAGGAGCCCCATACAAAAATCCAGAAATGTATAATAACCCAGTGCCGGGCAGATGGGCTTTAATATGATTTTGTGCAGATTTATATAGATATACTGAACACATGAGAATGCACTTTTAGTGTCTATTCATAAATGTGTTCATTAAATCCTGATAAAACTCCTAAAGGGAGTTTTGAACACTCACAAGTCGGGTAATGTGAAACTATTTCGTAACTGGTGTTTCTGACTTGAAAGCGGTCAAATAAAAATTGTTGATGCACCTAAATACAGAAAAATTATGTACAGTTGTCATTTACTCGCCATTGTGGCAATAATTTGAAATGAAGGCAGACCCAACATGAAAATGTTTAGCCAAGAAAATAGGGTAATTGGCATTGATTAAATCTATATTATGAAAGCCAAATGGCCTCTGTGTGTGTGCGTATATGTGTGTCTGGGGTCTCACACAAAAACCAGAAAGAGCTGACCGCTACAGTTGGGCATACTTATATATTTTTGGTCAAGGAACAGACTAACAAAAACCGCAAGTTGATAGAACCAATATTTTGGGGAGATATTCGTAATTTTGGAATACAGTAGCCTTATAATTGTGTTGCTGAAGCCAGTACGCTTTGGCGGTGACTGATGGACAAATTCAGTACAGTATGCACAAATACACAACAGCAAAAAAAACTACCACATCAATTTGGAAGAAACGGTGCACATAGAAGACCAATATATTGTCAAGATTCTCCTGGTGGCTGGGAAGAAGGCCAGAACAAACAACTGGTTTAAGACTTATGTACTGTCTTACAAGCAATGGCTTCAGTCGTAAGTGATGTACTTGTCATGGAACATCTTGCATATAGACTGAAGTTGAAAGAAAATTTCTACAAAAAATTGTGGAAAATGGTTGACATTCAGGGAAAAATATGTCTATTAAAGGATCTAAACACATTCTGACACAATTTTGTTAGTTTGTTTTCTGTTCTTTTCTTGCTCCTCAACCTGAGGAAATTGTGTTGTATGTTATTGATGAAAATGAGAAAAAAGAAACCCCAAACTACCACATCCAGAACCCATGGGTCTACACAGGTCAACCCCAAGTATTATGTAATACCTGTAATGTTTGTTTGTACTGACCCTGCTGTTTTACTCTTTTCAGAATAACTGTACCATGTCACTAAGCACCACCATCGTCAGATTCAGCCCAACCCCACCTCTGGAAGCAAGTTTACAACCAACCATGGACAGTCTGAGCTTCCCTAAAAGTCTCGACCAGGTGCAGCCCCAGCATTCTAAGAGCCTGGACCAACTGCCCCCACAGCCACCTATAAGCCCAGAGACCTCACGGAGCGGCTCTGTTCTGAGCTGCACTCGTAGCCAGAGTGAATGTAACTACCACTGTCCTGCTGACAGAACTGCTGATCACCCTGGTGTTTGCAGGACTCACATGCACCTCTCGGAGTCCAACGTAAGGCAGCTCACTAAAGTAGACTCCGGCTATTGCAGTAATCCGAACATTCAGCAAACTGGCAGCGCTACTGCTCCTCAGAGTTCCCAGCCGTGGGGACCCTCCAGTTCAGCGTCTTCATCTGTGTACGCCGGCGGCCTGGTCATGCCTCCCTCCTACTCACCTGATGGACTTCACTATTTGCCCATCCCCAACTTTAAGCCCCCATGTTCTGGTTTGATTGACCTCCCTCACCAAGCAGATATGCAGTCTCTCCTCACTGGACACCCCCTCTTCCCCGCCCAAATGGCTCAGCAGTTCTTGGGGCCTGAAGCTCCTTTACATCCCAGTGTTTATCACATGGGAGCACATGGGGTTCTAGGAAACAACCGCTATGGTGTTCCATCTTCAGGTGTGTGTGTTTTGTTTTGTTTTTTCTCCTTGCATCTCTCCTAATGACATACCTAGTAATTAAGGGTGTAACAATATTTTGTGGCACAGAATTTAACAGAATAAAAAAAAAAAAAAGATCAAGTAAAATTAAAAAATGCAAAAATTCAAGTTTAAAAAAAGTTTCAATAACATGAAGCGGCGCCGCACCCTGAGACTGATTTCTGAACCTCTGGCCGACTGTAGCAGCGCTCTCACTGCATGTGAAAATGGAGGAAAACAAGAAAATAGTGGATACTAGGGATACAACGGGAAACCCATGTACCGTTCAGTCCTGTTGGACCCCTGCACAGGACGATCCACTGTAGTCTTTCTTTCTCTTGCATTCATGCTGGACATGCATGTGCAGGGCAGCCCTGCCCCTCAGTGATTGACAGCAGACACAGGCTTTAGACTCAACACACATGAGGAAATGCATACGGTAAATCAGAAAAACAAGGATGATGTATCATTTGCAACGGCACCACGAAGAGAAGCTCCTCCCACTGCCTACTAAGACAAAAGTTTTCATGACATTGACATGTATGTTTAAAGAAAATAATATAAGAAGCAATAAAAAAGAACCAGTGAGTTTGGTAAATTAAAGTTAGTTTTCATTTTTCTTTATAATATATAGAACAAAACACACCCACACTGCCCAACTTTACAGTCAAATTGTTTTTCATCAAATTCATTATCCTCATCAGGTCATTTTCTTTTATCTTTATTTGGTATCATGAGTATTTGGGATTATGAGCCCCATATTGTATTTTGTTTTGCAAGATGACTGTTTTGTTACACCCCTACTGGTAATGAATGAATCAATATTGTACCTCGATTAGCCACACAAAGGTTAAACTAACAAAATAAGCTTTTATGTCATCTTCCTTCTTTTCCACTGTGTTTCCTCAGGTTTATCCAGCAGTGATCTCACTGCGAGACCCATCCATTCTCCATCAGGCTCTCTGGGGATTCCTGGATCTACTGGGACCCATCACTTGCCAAGACCCCATCAGAGTCAACAGGAAATGGGAATGATGGGACAGCCGTACAGTCAGTACGGTTCAGAGCCATTGGTCACAGGTTGTGTTGAGGAACTAAGAGGTAAATGTATTCAGTGAAGTCTGTTTAGACTATGTGTGTGAGGTGCACAGTTACCACTTTATTGTCCATACAAACACATAAATGAATATAAATAAGTGTCTATAAGTTGAAAATGTTTGATCTTGAGCACCACATGGCACAGATGATCAGAAATGGGTATGAATGAAGTATCACCAACTGTGGATTCACAAAGATCTAATGATTCAACACTTTGGATTGTCACAGACAGACTAAAAAATTACAGATCCTGGAGCACAGTGATCAAAGGCATAGGGATATATTATGAAAATATGTGCTTTATGTATCACCTTGTATTAAACTCAGTAAGTTAGAGATGCTTGTCCTCCTGTTGGCTGTGAAGGGTCAGTATCTCGGAGTTCTGAAATACTCCAGTGGCTGCATCATCCAAATTACATGAGGTGCAAATACTCCTCACATTTAGTCTGCACATGTCATTAGACATTATATAATGTGGACTTGATTGGGTTTTGTCTTTTTCTTCTTCACCTTATCCTCAACCTTTTGAAGAAGAGGAATGTCTTGTCCGTGGCTGAAATTGTTGGTGTTTATGGACGTCCTGGACCTAATTTTTTAAAATCAAATATTTTTTATTAATTTTCTGCCCTAAACTAAAGGATACATGCTCTTCTAAGAACAAAGTTTTTCAATACAAAAAACAAACATTAAACTTTCCCCAAAGGAAAAAAAAAACACGGAACAAAACAAGGCAAAACAAAAACAAGAAAAAGAAAAAACAGGACCATTCATTTACAGCATTTAGAGTACCATATGATAAAATATGTAAAATAAAATAATGAGCTAGATGTTAGGTTACAGTTTACAGATGAAGTCATAGGGTTTTTAAGTTATGGAAATGAGTCATAAAGGGGGCCCCATATCAGAGATGTAAAGTGAATAGTGGATTTTTTCCAAACCAAGACGAGACATGAGGTCCTCCAACTACTGAACATGAGTGGGTGGGGCAGCACCTTTCTATTTGATTAAATCTAGCCCATCTAGCTAGTATCCCCCCCCTTGTCTTAAGCCAATTCTGTGCCATTCCTTAAAGACTGGGTCTAGTATGGATGGCTGGAAGAGGTGATTACCTACGATAGGACTGGAAATTGAAAAACTAAAAAAACCCGAAGTGTCATTTAAATTGGGCCCAAATTTTTAAAGAGTGTTTGATGAATAAATTGTTGAGTGATCCAAGTGAGGCGTAGGGAAATGGTGACCCAAGGAGCACAGCAATCTGTTGGTTTTGAACTGTTTAATTTCCAGTTCACCCAAGACGGGCGCTGAGCTTGGTTATCAAAATGAGACCAGCAGGCCAGCCAGTGCAGGTTAGCATCCCAGTAACAGGAGCGAAAGTTGAGAAGGCCCAGGCCGCCCATGTTTTTAGATTTTTGTAACTGTGTTTTATTCAAATGAGGGCACTTGCCTTTCCAGATGTGCAATTTTATGACAGAGTTCTAAGAGTCAAAGAATGATTTGGGGAGAAAAACTGGTATTGACTGAAAGATGTAAAGAAATTTAGGATGAATATTATTTTGATGGTGTTAATTCGGCCAATTTAAGATATTGACAAAGGGTTCCACTGTGTTAAATATCTCCTCACCTCACCCAGCAGGGGCAAAAAGTTTGCTGCATAAAGGTCTTTATATTTTCTCGATATATTAATGCCTAGATAAATAGTTTTTTCACAACCTTAAAAGGAAAGTTACTCTAATTCAAGGACAGTGCTGCTTCATTTGTAGGAAAAAAAATCACTTTTACTTAATTTTATACCCTGAAAACTGACTAAAGTTAGTGAGGAGTGAGAGTACACAAGGCATACATGCCTCAGGGTTTGACAGTAAAAGTAATAAATCATCAGCATATAGTGCTACTTTGTGCTCAGTCCCATTTCTCAGCATCCCTGGAATCTCCCCATGGCTTCGCAGGGCAATTGCCAGAGGTTTTGTGGCCAGATCAAAAAGCAGTGGGCTTAAGGGGCAGCCTTGACGAGTACCCCGACGCCGTCTGAAGGGCTGGGATCGTTGCAAATTGGTGCAAATCGATGCCTCAGGGTGAATAGGTAACCCCAATCTACAAGGTCAAATGCTCTTTCAGCATCTGGGGAAAGAACACATTCAGGAACTGAGTGATTTGAAGTATACAAAATATTAAGCAAACAGTAAGTGTTGAAAGAATGATCATTTTTTAATAAATCTAGACTGGTCTTCTGATCTAATTCAGGGCAAAGCATTTTCCAGTCTATGAGCTAGGACTTTAGTGAGAGTCTTGGTACTGACATTCAATAAAGAAATGGGTTGGTAAGAGGCACATTTTGCAGGGTCTTTACTTTTTTTAGGAATGAGAGTGATGGATGCCTTTCTGAATGAGGTTGGGAGCACTCCTTGTTTAAATGAATCGGAGAGTGTAGTGCATAGTTGAGGTAGGAGAGAGGAAGCAAAAGTTTTAAAAAATTCTGCAGGGAAGCCATCCGGGCCTGGGGATTTACCTGATTGTAATGTAGAAATCGCTGCAGCAATCTCGTCTTTAGAGAAGGGCTTCTCAAGTGTTATCCTAGCCTCGATTGAAAGTGTGGGAATATGCAATTTATTAAGGAAATTCATCATTGAAGTGGCGTCATTGGGAAATTCAGAGGACTAAAGCCCTGTGTAATATTGTCTGAATGTGTTATTTATCTCAGTATATTCTGGACCATATTAAAAAGGTTCTGGACCTTTTTTATGTTTATTGGCAGTACACTCTTCCCAGATTGAGCTAATCCTACTTCACATTCTCAGGTCAAGTTGTGGTGCCAGAGGAATTGCGGTTCCCTCATGCTTGCTGTGTAGGAATTGCCTCTCAGACCTCCCTCAGCCTCTATAACCCCTCTGAGAGGTGGCAGCAAGTGTCAATAACCATCACCAGTCTGGCTATCGATGGAGAGAAGGTCAGCAGGGGGCACAGACGTGTTCTGTCATCACTTTCATAGTTTCCCAATAAAAATGATAATACACCAATTAATCAGAGTTATTCAGATGCAGCTCACAACAGAAAAACACTTGAGTTTCTCTTAATGCTTATGTTTTCTATTCCAATCCCTACAGGTAGACAGCTCACCGTACCACTGGCTAATCGTCAAGAACAAGACAATTATTGGACCAAAGAGTACAGAGGACCAGAAGGTGTTGTTCATGCCTCCACAGGCCGGTGTCTACCAGTGTGTCCTCAGTGTTTGCTCGTGGCCTGCGTCTGTAGAGTCCGAGGTGGCTGCCAGGGCTAATCTCTTTGCCAAAAGGGTGGTGCTGGTTGCCATAGCAGAGAATCCTGCTATAGAGGTGAGTCTCTGTTGGTTGTTTCTTTGGGAGGAATAAAATCCAGTCTATTTATTTAAAGGAGCAATATTTTGCTTTTTTAAATGGAATTATTTATTTTAAAGCATGTCCCTGTGGTCTACATAAACTGTAAATGCTATGCTTGGGTCTGAAGTCTTCATTAATTCAACTCCACAGGTCCATCTTCAACCCTATTTCTGAGTCATGACACCAGAAAGGTGGTTTTGAGCTTTAAATGCAAATGAGCTACTTTACACCCCAGTCCAGGTTGTTGACTGTGCTGCTCTGACCCGTTCAGCCACTTGTGTTTGTTAATACAGTCAATTATGGCACACAGAGAAATGTTCACAGGAAGTCTTGACCTTATATGTGCAAAGGTTGTGATGTAACTAGTTACAGATGTAACAAATTAAAAAGGAATTAAACTGGGTTGTAGAAATCCACTCAAGTTTACCAAAATTGATATAAAGATAGCTCTGCAGTACCTGGAGGATTCACATTCGAATTATATGAACTTTTAGGGTCAAAAACACACAAATAAATGAACCAATGTAGGTTTAGCAAAATATACCTTTAATGTTAAGCCCCATACAGTCTTAAAAATTATTTGGACAAATTGAAAATGTATTGGATTCTGAGGTTTATGAACTTAAAATTATAACTTGACTCTTAAATGTGTTTAGATCAACCTGAAACAAAATAAAATGTGAAGTGATATGAAACGCTCAAACTTGTATTTTGAGCTGCAAACAGAATTCATATGTTAAACTCAGGTTTAGTATTAATAATATCTTAGTACATGATTGCATCAAGGCATTTCACAAATTCAGATCAAGACCTTAAAAGAAGATTCAGAGAGGAAACCAAAAAAACCTCCGAAAAGAAGCCCAAGGCGACAGTGGGGAGGAAAAACTTCCTTTTACAGAAGGAAAAACCTCTGACAGAACCATGCTCCAGGTCTGTGACCATCTGCCTCGACCAGCTGGGGTTAGTGGACAGACGAGAAAGAAAAGAATAGGAAAACAGCACAGACGCTGGACAACCAACAAACACTGGACAGGCTGGAGTCCAGAATCGCATCAAGAACAGACGGAACCACAACCAGAGATGCCACCGGAAAGGAACATGAACAGAGGGAAAAGAACAAACTACCTTAAGGAGAAGACACAAAGTTGGTGACAAATGAGTGTCATATATAATACATGAAGAGAGGAGGAGGACAGGTGTATCATGGGAGCCCCCCAGCCTTGGACTATGCAGAAACAAAGGGATGGTTCAGCATGGATATTGAGTCTGCGTTGACGTTCTTCACCTGGAAACACTCATTTATCCTTTTAGAACTTTGTATTTTTCTGTAAAATTTGTTGTGACACGTATGGGTCCTGAATTCCAGGCTCACATCCACCTGGACGTGCAGACACTGATGGTCTCCATCTCAGCCTCTGGAATGGGTGCAGAACAGGGTTAGCGTTACGCTTTAAAGAGGTCATATTTTGCTCAACCCACTTTTATTAGTCTTTGGTACATTTATTTATGTATTTGGACCCTAATAATTTATAATTTTATTGTTTTTATTTTTTATATTGCCTTTATTTAACTAGGAGTGTAAAGCTCATTGAGATTAAAAAATCTCTTTTTCAAGAGTGTCTTGGCCAAGATGGCAGCAGCAACAGTTAGACGGAATAAAAATCACAGCCAAGCATCCACACTGTACATTAAAGATTTACATAAAAACAGTACTAAGACCAAACATAAAAACACTACATGAGAACATACAAAGTTTGAATGTGAACCTTCCAGGTGCTGCAGATCTATTTTTATATTAATTTGGTCAAAAATTGAGCGTTTCTACAACCCGTTTTAATTCCTTCTTAATTTGTTGCATGTATGACTAGTTATGTCACAGAATCAGATTCAGAAATACTTAATTAATCTCCCAAGGAAAATATGTGCATTACAGTTGCTCCAACAAAGTTAAAGAAAGAAAGCCACTCAAGAGCCAGGAAAAATAGCTAAATAAGTGAACGATAAAAAATGCTAAGTTGATATGTACCAAAAATGTTAAGAGATTTACAGATATTTATAAGAGATGATAATAATCAAAGAGATGTGGTTGAAGTCACCCGAGATAATGATGGCACCCAGGTGGTCATCCTGGAGTCAGGCTACGGTGGTGTGGATGACATTGCATACCACCGTCGGGTTGCATGAGATGGCATGAGAAATCTACCTGGTTAAATAACATGGCTGAAGTCCCGTGGCCAGCAACTCTCTGTCATAACAACTTCACATGTAAGAAGATCAAGACCTCCTGTGAACATTCTCCGAGTACGCCATAATTGTTTGTCAGCAGCGGTGGTTGTAGTCCATACTGAAAACATATCCAGACTTTGAGCCCATTATTATCTTAAATGTTCAGTTGTTGGTTGTATTAACGAACACAAGTGGTTGAAAGGGACAGAGCAGCACTGTCAACAGCCTGGAGGGGGTGGGGTTTGAAGTGGCTTATTTGCATTTAAAGGGCCAGCACTCAAAATGACCTTTCTGGTGTCATGACTCAGAAATGGGGTCGAAGATGGACCTGTGGAGTTCAATTAATGAAGAATTCAGACCCAAACATAGCATTTACAGTTTATGTAGACCACAGGGAAATGTTTGAAGATACATAATTCCGTTTAAAAAAAATAAAAAAAATAAAACAAAACAAAATATCACTCCTGTAAGTGTTTCTAGTAAAGCCATTTTCATCTAATATGTGGAAGTAACTTCAACAGGACATTTATAATACCTGTTGAAAATAATGAATTGTAACTCTGCACCTGCCAGACGCCCAATTCATTTGTATCTTTAGTACTTCTTACCAGTATGGACATAAAAAAGAGCTTTCAATTGCATTCAGTGGTCTGAAGAGTCTTGTAAAGCTTTAACTTGTTTAAAGCTGGAGGAACACTGCCATACAGCTCCAGAATTAAAATCCCAATTCAATATAATCCGATGTACAACAGACTAATTTACAGCAGAATAATACGGGAGCCTCATTTACTGTAATACAAGCGGTTTATGAAACTGATCTCTAATTGTGATTCTCAGGTTGAAATGGGCAAGTCTGGCTGTTTGGATTTCGGGGACCTGCCAAATGGCAGTGCCAAATCCCTTTCTCTCAAACTGCTCAACAGGACCCATGCCACAGTACCCATCCGTCTAGTTCTCAGCGCTGTGAGTCAGAATATTTCTTCACATTATTACACAACACACAAACAATCAGTGTGGCATCTAACATAATTATCATCTTTACTAATCTGTTAATTATGTAAATTTGTAAAATACAGTAGTTGTGTGGTTTTCATTGTTTATCTTCTGCCTCCAGAACGCTACAGCATGGCGATGCTTCACACTGTCCAAACTCCCGGTTACCATGACGTCGGAGGCTGCACAACAGGCTGGGCACATGACCCCGATGTCCTCGCCCTCTGTGATGAATCATGTGATGCGCGCCAGCTACGGAGAGGTGAAGTGTTTTTAATTTTTCAACAAGACATCAAAATGTTTTGGGTTAAAAATGCTCATGGTCGGGTGAGTCTAATTCATACTTTTCTCCAATTAGGATTCAGAGAGCTTCATAGTCTGGGTTCATTTCAAAGCTCCTTCAAAGTACACAGCCTCTTCAGGTATTCATACAAAAAAATACTCAAATGTCTCTAACAGTTTTAACTGTTTATAACATTAATTTCAATAACCAGTGGTACTTTTTAATTTATTCACTGATAATTTTATTTTTCAGAAAGGTTTTGTACAGGAAATAAGGAAAAAAGAAAAAAAATAAATGGTTAAATAAGAACATTGTACCCGAGGTACTTGAATCTGTAACAAATTAAAAAGATTTTCTCCAATTCAAGCAAACCTTGTTGACATTCTCTCCAGGAGAACTCGACCCAGCTGATGAGTATCTCGCAAGAGTGGACATCGAAGTGGACTCTCCCGGCCCGACACGTGTGATCATGAGCGTTCCCCTCAGGGCCCGGTCTGGGACAGCTCGGGTCCATGCTCCTAAAGACCTGCAGGTACTTTACTTTAGTATACATTAGGGCTGCACAATGTATTGCAAAAATATTGATGTTGTGATAATAGAATGTGGATTATTCATATCGCAAAGATGCAATAATTTATTTTCTTTTTTTTTCATTAACTCTGTTTTACACTCCATGGGGTATCAGAGTGGTTTTCTCTACCACTCAAACATAATAGTTTTTATGCTAAAAAAAACAGGTAATGCTACTGCTGCTGGTTGAATGTAAGTTTATATGTTATTAATGTTGAAAAGATGTGAATATTTTCAGAGCACAACTTTGGTCAAGGCCTGAACACTTTTATAGATTTTCTTATTATATGCAGTATTTACAAAACCAGGCATCAATGGAATATAGTTTAGTTAAAGCTTTTCCATGGTGGTACTCTGGTACTTCAGTTATTATCAGATACATCCATGTCAATAACACATTGTTCTATGTGAATAAAATGACAAAACGTGACTATGTTTGTGTGTGAAGGTCCAGGTTTTACCACAGAATTGTGTCATTGATTGTAGTAGTGCAGGATTTTGTCTTAAATTATAAATGAGTCAGCATACAAACAATTGGATCATTTTAACATTAAGGAACATTTTTATTAGTAGAAGAAATTGGTATTTCTTTAGGTGAACAAGAAATATCACAGCAATATTGTTTTTGCAATGCTGTACAGGCATATTGCAAGTTTTGCCAATATCGTGCAGCCTTACTGTACAACAAGGTTATTATCATGAACGAAAACGAGTAAAATAATGAAAACGAGAATGAAAAAACATTTTCATTAACTGAAATAACTAAAAGGAAGAAAATGAAAACTGAAACTGTATTGTGTGCTTACAAAACTAACTAAAACATAAAAATTATGGATAAAATTTCCTTTGTTTTTGTCTTAGTCAATATCGGACTGATATTAAATCAGTTTTTTTCAGCAATTTTATCTGGTGGCACCACACAGCACTTCATGGTCTGTCACTTCTGGTCACTTGTGGTTTGGAGTTGCCTTCTCATCGCAACTCTACCTGGAAACATGAAGACTAAATTTAGGAGAAAGCAGCAGAGTCCTGTATGGGATATATATGAATAGAATGTAGAGGAAGAAAAAAGATATGAAAAACTAAACTAAAACTAAGCATTTAGGGAAAAAACAAAAACTAATAAAACTAGCAAACCTGCTCTAAAAACTAATTAAAACTAAGTGAATTAGGGAAAAAAAGTCAAAACTAAACTATAAGTAAAAATCCAGAACTATTCTAACCTTAGTATGCATGTGTTCTGAAGGTTAAGTGTTTCAGCATTAAATAGACCAACACTGGAAATAAACTCATCTGATGGTCTGAGTACAGATTCTAAGACTTTCAGGTGATTAAAGTCAGTGTCATTGAAGGACATTTATTTTGTAATTCATCTGCTTTAGATCATCTGAGTCTCACTCTTTAATGAACCAGCCTTTAATACATTAACATCTATAACATCCCACCTAAATCACATTTCCTTGTATACTTTAAGACTCCCTAATTTATCACAGATGCATTTAGTTGCATTCGATTTTCAGTTGGACATAAAATCAGTTTTAATTTTCTTGTTTGATTTCCTCCTTGTTTCGCTCCTCTTGGCCTTTGTGGAGTTGGCAGTCAGCTACTCTTGTGCTTCTTTTGTCTAGACTGTCAGCCTCTCTGCTCCACTGGGCAAATCTAGTCAACAGACGCTGCCGCTAAAGAATGCAGGAAACATTGACGTGCAGCTGAAACTCAAGGTAATTCTGACCTTTACTTTTCTTATTAGATCTGGGGTTTGGGTAAGCCCCTGTGACATTTTGGACTTGGACTACGTGGGGATTCATTGATATTTTGTTCCCGTTTTCTTGTTTCGCACCTTTTTTTTTTTTTTTTGACTTCTTTCACACATCACTGCTGTTGTTCTTTACTTTTTCAAACTTTGTTTCTTTCTTTTTCCCTCAACCCCTTCCTTTCCTCCCTCACCTTCTCCATTATGTTTACTCCATACCCTCCTCTGTTTTATGTATTTGACATCTTCCTCTGTACAGCTTTTCCCTATGCAAACCATTGTTTATTTGGTCTTATATATCAGTTTTTTAACCTTTGTGACTGTTTTATTCCCCGTTCACAGAGCAGCGATACAGACGGCTGTTTCTCCGTTACGCCTGATGAACTGTCACTGAAAGCAGGAGAGGAACAGTGTGTGATGATTACCTTTAAAGCACAAGGCAACAGGAAATGCAGAGAAAGGTTAAAAGACATTGAGTTTTTGAATTCTGTAAAGTGGATTCACTGTGTTATAAAGACATGGTGAAACCCCATCATTTCCCATATACATTACCTTTACCCTGTGTTTGTATCACAGCCTCCTTACCATTCTGGTGTTGCCGTCGGGCCCTCAGTATGAGGTAACCCTTAAAGGACAAGTTGCTTCAGAGAACTCTGGGAAACCTGCCATCCCCTCCACTTCTGCCTTTGGCCCCGCTCTGGCCAACGATATTCCCCCGATCCTCTCGAATAAACAGTTCGTAGCCTGGGGAGGGGTCACTCTGGGACGAGCTATGTAAGCAACTTCACAGTTTTTAATAATTTCACTGTTACTTGGTTACAGAAAAAAAAATCTGTACATGTATCAATTATTCATGGGAAAGTAATCAATACAAAATCTCAAGGCCCAGTGGTCCATCTTATTCTATTAAGTTCTTTTATAATGTTATTCATGAGAAGGGACAGAGGGGGGTCTACTGGGAGTGTTATTCCTCAGAAGCTATTTCAACATAATGCACAATTTATTTTTACTCACTGAAGAGAGGTAATGTACATACAATAGCAAGACGTCCACCATGGGATGGATGTGCTCTATAGGGGTTCATCTGGACGTGGTGCGATGTGGCTCTTCTACACATTAGTCGGATGACTCGGTGTGAGAACAGCACTTGAACAAACTTTGTTGAGTGTGTGTATATGTATGTATATTATATGTCACTGTTTTTGCAGCCAACAGAAGCTGGTTCTGAGGAACAACTCAAACAAGGCCACGCAGCAACTACGCTTACTTATCCGAGGTCAAGATCAGGATTGCTTTCAGGTAGAGTTTGATAGTTGCATATATCCAGAAGGGATGTAACAGTGCCATCGTTTGTACCGAACCATTTCGATTTGGACCCTTGATGCAGTAGGAGCTGTACTGAATGAATACATGTAGCTAATGTGACGAACACAAACACTCTGGAAGCAGTGTGGCTGCTCAGAGTTTCCTCTACATACAGTTCTCAGCATAAAGGAGTACACCCCTTTGAAAAGTAAGATTTTAATCAAAATATCAATAAAGATAAGCACAGTTTAAAAAAATCTGGACAAAACTGAGTTTTATAGAACATTTTCCTGAACTGAGAACATGATATGTTGTATAGTGTCCCATAGAAAATGTTGATTCTTGAAGAAAACTAAAGATTTTGTGACAAATCTGTTGTACTCATTTATGCTGAGCACTGTACATTCAGTATCTGCAAATTCTCAGCGTGAGGCCAGGTCGGATGCCTGAAGCATGTTAAGTTTCACTTACTGTTTTCAGTATGTTGCAGGTCCACAAAAGAGTCTACAGGTTCATTTATAGCCAAAAAGTTTTTATCTGTTTTAACTCAAGTTGGTAAAGTCAAGCAAACCTGCTCCTCTTTTCCTTCACTGTGTCTCTGCTGTGGTGTTACTGTGAGGTCACATTCACAGCACCTCAGGGAATACTGTGAGGCTTTCAAAAACACTCCATAAATTACAGTTTGCCATAAACAAACATGGAACATTCAAAAATACGCAACATATGGGGTGTCTGTAAATGCACAAATAACTGAACAATATTTTGCAGAAATGTCCTGTGTCCCACAGATAGTTATGGAGCTTCACTGTACCGAAAACGTACTGAAAATGTATCAAACCAAAGACCCTTGTACTGAACTGAAAATTTACTGTTCCGTCACAACCCTAATATTCAATATTCAGTCAACTATTGGAAGTCTCTTTTTATGTGTCATGCAACACAGAAACGAAAAGAGCAAAACTAGATTTTTAGTCATTTCCAGTCTGGATAAGTATAGAAAAAAGGAAGAGTATGAGAAAACTCCTAATCTGTTTTGAATTAACAATATAGATAGTTTTGTTCTCTGCTGTGCATTGATGTAGGTCAGAGCGAGCTCGTATGTGACTGAATATACGCTCTTACATAGCTGCTTCTACATCTTGAACATCATCCAGGGTTTGATGTTAATTGATTTGAATGAGCTACAATACACAACTGTGGTCTCTTGGCAATTATATAGCAACAACAGAACAAACATAGCCAGACTGTAACACATACGAACAGCTGGAATTTAATGATTTTATTTGCTTTAATTAACATCTAGCTGTTTGTACTCAGATGTAAAATATGAGCTGGCAAATCTACAGAAAAGTCTGGGATTCTGAAAAGAAAAAGATGTAGAAACATCATATGAAAACAAATATTTTGAGCTACATGAATATGTTGATGAATAGCCTGTTTTCCTTTCAGCTCCAGAGTATGTTCAGTCCTGAGGAGAGGCTGACTCGCCACGGGGAGCTGTCTATTCGTCCCAGAGAGGATGTTACGGTCCACATGCTCTTTGCTCCCACCAGGGTGGCCTGCATGTTGGCCAAGTTGGAGATCAAACAGTCTGGAGTCCGGCCTTCACAGCCAGGGGTCAAATTCACAGTAAGGATGGCACATTTAGACTTTTCTGGGACTCTCTAGACCTGCACTACTTTACATTTTAAGTTTTTCATTTGTTTTCCACCTTTCCTACCTCAGATTCCACTGTCAGGCTATGGTGGCACCAGTAACATCATCCTGGAGGACCAGAGGAAACAGGCAGACGGCTACGTGGCAACACTTGACGACATAGCTGTTGGCCGTGTCAGCAAGGCGTGTCTGTGTGTGAGGAACACCGGCTCCAGAGCAGCTTTCATCAAAGCCGTGGCCTTCTCCGACATACAAAGTCGAACCGTTATGGAGCCGTGTGTCGTCAGCCTCGCTCCATCACAGTTTGTTCTGAAGGAAAGAACACAAGAGGTAGGAGAGTAGACACTGCTATTATAGGTTTACTGAAAGATTAACAACAAAGATGGCACTGTTTTATTTAGGTTGTGTTTGGTGGTACACAGCAGTTAATATACAGTTCCTGACAAAATTATGAGACCACCCTATTTTTTTTCAATCTCTCGCTCATTTTAATGCCTGGTACAACTAAAGGTACATTTTCCTTTTATCAGACAAGTGAAGTTGTTTTTACCTGCTGACAGTTTCGGCTAATCCTTCAGCCTTCATCAGAGCTGTTAATGATTCCTGCTGACGTGTCTAAAACCCAGCTGATTGGGCTGGGAAACCTTTCAAGATGAAGGTTCCCGACCCACCCGTGGGCTGAAGGATTAGCTGAAACTGTCTGCAGGTAAAAACAACTTCCTCAACTTTACTTGTCTGATAAAAGGAAAACCTCTAAGCAAGTTGAAATGGAAGACACAACGAATGCAGTCAACTTACAGGTATATTTGTTTGGACAAATATAATGATAACAATAAAAACGGCTCATAGTAGTTTAATTTCAGAGCTGATATCTATCCATTTTCTGTGGTTTTCTTGATAATAACCAAAATTCATCAGTTCTTAGATCAATATCTATGACATTGTACTGACAAAAACAGTGCTTTTAGACATTCTATGTTTTCTTTTCT
>JAPTGZ010000009.1:34857148-34872149 GCA_029814645.1 Fowleria isostigma | reverse complement strand
TATGTGTATTTTAAATTTACATCAATTTCTAACACTACATTATCAAATAATTTTAAAAAATCATATAGGTTTCAATTACTTTTGTTGGAAAAAGAAATTATTCATGCAAATAATCCTTGTCATTCTCCAAACTTTTGGCCATGAGTGTATTGTTGCACAGGGCTTTTCCCTCCATTACTCACGGCCAGGCCCATCAGCAGTAAACTGATTATGAGAATGCACTTGGATTTTTCCCCAATATCCCCATGTCTTCATGCATGTATACCTTTGAATCTCATTTGTTTCATACTTTTACATGTGTAAAAACAATTAAATCTTAGAAAACAGAAATGACGAAGTTAAATAACCATGGAAAACATTAATAAGAAATCTGAGTCTTCCATCACTATGTTCTCTGAAATCTAATAATATACTGGAGTGTTTAAGCCAGTGTGTTTTTTATTATTTCTGAAGTGCATTAAAGTTGTCAGATCAGATTAATCCAAATATGTGATTCCTCTCTGTAATCAGATTTGTCTGGTCATGTAAACGGGCTCAGTGTTGGTCCGTAGCGCTGAAGGCGACAGCATGTCTGAACTGTAGTAATAACCCCTAACAGTTGTCTCTGTGCTTTGCATGGATTTGATGTTTGATGTGTGGCTTCTCTAATTGACTTGCAGCTGAAATTTGTAAACCCTAGGGAGCCGTTCCACATCAAGCATTCCAAATATTCCCTGAGGTGAGTCAAATGGTTATTATCCCTGACAGACACACTCGCTTTCTCACTTCTGACTTCACAGTAGCACATGAATGGAAGAACTTGGGCTGACCTCTGAATCAATGCCCGACTCTGTTGGTCTGTACTTTTTTTGTTGTGCGTCCACAGCGAGGCTATGCGCTTCATTAGTCTTGTGTATTTTAATGATTTTCACTTTGACTTTAGTTTGAGTTTAGCATTTTCAGTGTTAGTTTAAGGCTTTTTCTCATAGTAAAGGACACAAAATGACCAGGAAAACAGTGATTTGTAGTGAAACTCTACTAAATGTCCTTGGTAAGATGGGTTAGCCTTCATGTGAGTTTTTCAAATGGACACTTAGATTCCTCAGATTTTTTACATTTTTGTTTCTTCCCCCATGAGAAATATTCCACATTCTTTGTCACCTTATCTGAGATGGTCATAATCAAAGTCATCCCAACTCACACCACCTTGACAGATGTGTTAACACATTGCATCAAATCAGACACAGCAAAAAAACTGGAGGATAGATTAGATATCCACCCACAATAATATAGGCTTATGGGTGAAATAATTAAAGACCTATATACACTACATGGACAAACGTACATGGACATGTTGAAGTCTGGTGTTTCTTTTCTAACAGGGGTCTGGGACACAAAACAAAAATGACAAATGCCATAATATAGTTTTACATTGGGATAAATACTGTATTGGTTAGTTTTGTTTAAATTGTTATCTTTGCTTCCAAAATGCCTCAGATGTTTTTAACATAATTTAATAATAATAATAATAATAATAATAATAATAATAATGATAATAATGATAATAATGATAATAATAATAATAATAATAATGATGATGATGGTGGATTATATTTTTATTGCGCTTTTCAAGGCACACAAAGAGCTTTACATTATGGATCCATTATTCATTCTCTCTCACATTCTCACTCTGGTGGTGGTCAACTACATGTGTATCCTGACGGAAGCGTGTTATTAAATATTTTGTGTATTTTGTAGATCCACTGTGATCTGTAAGTTGTAATGAACGTATGTACATGATAAATTGGGACCTAATATTGTTAGAATTGCTCTTATTTTTCTTAAGAGATGTCATGTTATTCCTGTTATTCACATTTTTAAAGGATAGTTTGTAATGTAAACATTATAATTTAATTTGACTCTTTTCACTGTTGTCGTTTTGCTGGTCCAGCCCACTTCAGATCATATTGGGCTGAATGTGGCTGCTGGACTAAAATGAAATTGAGACCCCTGATTTAAACCAAACTAACCAATGCAAAGATATTTATCCCAATGTAAAACAATATTATGAGATTTGTCATTTATTTGTATCTCAGACCCCTGTTGGTAAAGAGTATGTCCATATACTGTATATAAGTCTATAATTTGCATATATAACACAATATAGTTTCAGGTATTTGTGCAAAACCTTATATATTATTCATTTTAGTCACTGTAAATGTTTACTTTCATCTGTTTTTTTGTTCATTCACATTCATACCTTTTACTCTACCCAGTCATTAGCTGCATTAAACAACAGCTTTAAAGTGTTTTCAGGGATTATCACTGACACTAAACATGCTGTGTGATGCAACTTACAGCCTGTGTCATTACTTTCCCATTAATTCTCAATAAACGAGGCCCTGCGAGACGGTGAGACCTGCAGGATGATGTTACTATTTTCAGTTCCCGCCGAGGCCGTAGGGAGTTGTGATGCTCCGCTTACCGAGGCGCTGGGAGGGTTTTCTGGTCACAGGTACCTGCTGTGTTCTGCTGATGTGGGACTGTGTTCAGAATGGGCACAACATGTGTTTGGTATCGATAAGAGACAGGAAAAAGTAGCACTCACTAACTCAAAAGTTGTGCATTTTCAGGAAGTGACAACCCGACAAAGTGTAATAAATGTTCACTTCATTATTTAATGACACCCAACACAGTATGGACTAAAAGCCCCTGCATGTTGTGATAAATTATTGCGCATTGCGGTGGTTATTACAGGATACACGAGTCGCACTTTTAGCAGCTCGATCCGCTTCATGTTGAATGAGCTGGAGCTGTTTGATGCTGTTTTTGAGGAGCTCTGTCGGAAAAGCGTCGCCGCTCTCAACCCTGCTGAAGTGTCATTGACTGTGTTTACACGCTCAGTATTGTACCACTTTATTCACAATATGAGAATACTCAGTTTAACAGGCACGTAGAAAGCAGATTCTGAATTAGACTCGATTAGATTTTTTTTCTGAATGGATCCTTTTCTAAATAAAAATGTGGGATATATTTGTTAGTCCAATTCTATGGGGATTCTTTGGGCATACATACAGTAAATTTGAACAAAAAGTCTAATTTGTGCATTTACTGTAGATTGAGACAAAGATCCTCTCTGGTTAAGATGGACACACTAAAGGAAAAAATCAAAAATTTTTATCAAAAACAAATACACTTACTCAGGGTTCAACATTCTGTGCTTGAAGTCCTTGAACATCCTTGAATTTCAATATTGTGCTTTCAAGGTCTGATAAGTGCTTGAATTTTATTTTAAGTGCTTGAAAATGCTTGCAATTATAATTCTGTGATATGATTTAATAACGACTACATAATTTTTCCATACCAGCAGGACTGACATTGTCGGCATTTTCTTAGAAGAATTATAGATTTGCCCCCCACCCCATCCAGGTGGTATCCCCACAAACACATGCACATATCAAAAATGGAAAACACATCACCAAAAGAAGAAGACGACAAATAGACTCGAATACAAAAAAGACGTAATCCATTCTGTGTTGATCTTGATGGTCGTAACGCCAACGTTCTGGACCTCCGGCATATAAAAAGAAAGTCTAACATTGAAAATATGAGCATTAAGAAGACTAGGGTGGCAATGAAATACAAAGAAAAATAAATACATTAATAAATAAAAATGAGTCAGGCAAAAGGCAGGCTCTAAATGAGTTATGAACTGTGTGAATTTATCTATTTTTACAGTTAATACAAGCCAAATCTACCCACAGAGAGGTGATACATTTTCAAAAATAAAATAAAATTCCCAGGTGTTCTCAGGTGGACTTGGGTACACTTTTATCATAATCTTTGTATTCTTTCTCTCAACATTGTTTTTTTTTTAATCCATGACTAAATGCATGACTCCAAATTTTTAGAACATTTATATTATAAATATATACAGGGTTTGTACAGATGCTTGAAATCCTTAAAAATGTTTTTATTTTAATGTTTTTTTTAAGGTCTGAAAAGTGCTTGAATTTTAGTTTGAGTGCTTCAAAGTGCCTGCAATTTTAATTGAGGTGTTTTAAAAAGATGAGATATTTTCAAAAATAAAACTTTTTGTCAAAGAAAATTACTGGTGTTCTCAGGTCGACTCCAGGTACATTTTTAATCTTAAGCTTTGTCTCGATTTGAGTGTGTCTGAAGAACACAAAATAGCTTCCCCTTTTTTTTTTTTTTTTAATTATTTGCAATTTTGAAACATAATTTTAGGTGTTTATAGCAATACAATGTACATTATTGATATAAAAAGTGAAAAAAATATGAATTGGTGTATGTATTCCTGTAAATATGTATTTTTCCCCCAGCGATAAGGTGCTATGCTGGAAAAATTTAAACTGACTCTTAAAAGTGCTTGAATTTGACCTTGAAAAATAGGTACAAACCCTGTAAAAAGGAAAGACTGCACATAAAACCATTTTAGTTACCATATGCAGACCTAAAAAGAAATGGTTTCAGCTTGGACTAAAACGTTGTCAGAGTTGGAGCTTGTCTAATATCATCACAGGGACTATTCCAGATTTTGGCAGCTTAAAACTGAAACGGTGCTGATGTTAGAGATGCACTGTAGCGGTTCAAGAAACTGTCATCATCCTTACTTCCTGCTGTGTGTACAAACAAGAAAAGTACACGTACATTTGTGGAAAAAATTATTAGACCATTAAGTCATCAAAAACAATGGTTATGCAAACTAGTCCTAACTCTGGTGTGTATCATGTGACTAAAACAGACAGCAAAGAAAACATGGCATGAATAAAAGCACTGTTTTTGTCAGTAAGAACTGATGTGATTTTGGTTATTATAAAAAAAAAAAAAACATGGAATATTGATGTCAGCTCTGAAATTAAACAGATTTTTGTTGTTATCATTATATTTGTCCAAACAAATGTACCTTTAGTTGTACCAGGCATTAAAATGAACAAGAAATTGAAGAAAACATATAGGGTTGTCTAATAATTTTTTCCACGACTGTATAAAGACTGTTTAAGTGACTCAGAACAGACTGTAGAGAATCAGTTATTTTTCTCTGTTTGTTTGTAATGAGTTCCCATGGGGCAGGACTCCAAAGTTAAAACTAGATAATGTACAGATGAATATGTGTATTGTTCATTACATAATACACTCATTATATGGTAGAAAAGCAAGACTTCTGTTTGTGTAAAAACCTTGGCAATTGTAACAACTTTTACATAACACTGGGAAATATACAATGTGTCATAGTCAGACTGTGTTTTACAGAAATGTATGAGGTGAACATTTGTCACATAATGTCGTCCAGAATCGTAATGATTATTAATATCGGTGTCAGACGGTTGAGCCCATTCTGTGGTGTATTTGACTTTGTTTTGACCGTATGTTGTCATGGTCTGAACCGGGTCCAGTCCTGTGTGTTGTGAGCTCTGTTGTGGAGTTGTTGTAGCCGTGTTGACCTTAGCATGTGGTGACTCGATCATTTATTCTCCTCATCACCACGTCCACACTCCACATCCTGTACCCACACCGCTCCATTTAACCTCACAGCAATTCTGCCTTTTGTATTTTAAGGCGATTATTCTTCCTGGTCTGGTGCGTCATTATTTTTATTGAGTAACAATAGGCCCTAGACTAGAGCTGCACGATTTGGGCCAAAAATAAAATCCAGATTTTTTTTTTTTTTTTTTTCTCCCTTTAAAAACTCTATTTTTGGGTAAAACTATAGAAGGCAACAGAAGTCAGCACGTCGTTTTCATGTGAAGCCCACAATGCAATGCACTGCTCTCTACCTCAAATCTGTGATGGTGTCATGGAATCACTGAAAGTTCCATGATGGGCCGAGAGGAGTTATATCAATGTGTGTAAGTCAGTGACAGGTGTCAGTCATGTATGGACCAGGTAAGATGAGTGCTTAACTATGTGCTTATATTTGAATTGGGATCTGTGCATGGACCACGGCTTCCATTGGTATCACTTCTGTTGGCCCATCACAGATTTAAAGCTGCTCTGCCACACTTATTTCATTACTTTTGTGGTAATATCTGAAGTTCTACCATGGACTCTGGAACAATTATTGTGAAAAAGATGCCCTAGTTACAAAGTTTCCATCCATTCTAAGGTGGTATAGAAAGCCTGCTGGAAGACTTGGTTCAATGTGTGCCAGTTGTCATAAATATTCTTGGCTGTATATGAAAACTGGCTCTGAGCTAGACGAATTCTGTGGGCGTGGTTTCACCTGAGCGAGCTCATGAATAGTAATGAGCTCAGGCAGTAAAACATCACATTGAGCACTTTTCTAATGATCACTTCCTCATGTCTTTTCAGTGTCAACAGCAGACAGAGGAGGTAGAAGTTCATTTTCACATTCAAAACACCTATGGACCGAGCAGATTAAAAAAAAAAAATACAAGTAAAAATGGTTTTGTGTGGCAGGGCCCCTTGACAGTTGCAGATGATGTTTGTCACCAATTTTTTATCAGATCTCTAAAACCAGAGTCAGATCCTAAGTGTCATGAATCCAGTAGTTTTCCATGATCATGCACCTGAATCTCTTCCCTCATAGTGAACTATTTCGAAGTGGACTCCACCATAAACAAGTTGAGTGTTTCTAAACATAACCGTTGGGTAACTCTGGCATTTCTGGAAATGTGTTGCTGCGTTGCATTGTGGGAAGTGTAGTACCACACAGAGAACCCACTGGCTTTCACTTGGTCTATGTTTTTTTTGTTGCTGCTACTGCAGCAGGTGGAACTACACTTTCGACAATGCACACCACGACAAATTTTCAAAAATGCCCAGATTACCTGCTGACTGTTTTTAAACACTCTGACTTGATTATGGTGAAGTTTGCCTCAAAATTGTTCACCGTGAGGGAAGAGATTCAGGTGTGTAATCACAGAAGGGCTAAGAGATTCGGGATATTTAGATTATGACTGGAATTTTACAGATTTGATGAAAAACTGGTTATGAAAGTCATCCACAGATTTAAGGTTCATGGTCATTATGTGGAGTTCTGTAAAGACCGCTCTCACAGTTAAAAAGAGGAGCCTATGGTAACCTGGAGGCATGTGGCCCGGAGATACGAGAGATGAAATCAATTTATGATTTCCTCTTTTTTAAAATTTATTTTTTAAATCATCCTAATTAAAAAAAAAAAAAAAAAAAAATATGATTTCAATTTCATTTATTTGTTTTGAGCAGAAAAAAACAAAAACTTTTCATTTGTTTAAGGAACTAATATCAGAGCAAATATATTAATAAAGATGAGCATAATATAGCAGTTGCCATGTACACTAGTAATAACAAAAGAGTGGGAAGAAGGTAACTTAAATCCCACCCCCACCACAAATTTATACAACAAAACATTACTTTCACTTCCTTAATAATAAAATTACATCTTTTTAGAGTTACCAACAAAGGTAAGAAAAAGCCAAGGATGTAATGGCCCAGCAATTGACACTAAGCCCCGCCCTCCCTGTACTGTGACCAGGCCATACGTCTGTAAAGTAATTTAAAACTGTGGATATTGTGTCATTTCTCGTGATGTAGATCCAGACTGTTCCACAGTTTCACCCACCCACAGACACATTAAAAACTCTTCCTGGTAGTTGAAATCTTAAAATCGATTAATCGTGCAGCCCTACCCTAGTCTGTATTTTTGGTTATACGTACATATGTCTGTGTTACATATTCCTGTCAGTTTCATTGAGAGTTGATCTATTCATCACCTGTCACTCTTGTTCCCATCCTTTAGATCTCAGCACTATTTGAAGCTCCCCGTCCACTTCAAGCCCAGCGCTGCAGGCAGCCACGCTGGCTTGCTTCTCATCCAGTCAGAGACAAGTGGAAATCTTGTTATTCAGCTGACCGGTGAGGCATCGCCGTGAATCCTCCATCCACCGTCCTACGCCACCTCCTCTATGGCTGGATGCTCTTTGTTTTTCCTGCACTATTCATCATGGGACGGAAGTGTAACGGGGAAAAAAACCTGGCAAACTAAGGGTCAAATCAAACCCAAACCCTTCCCCGTCATTATACTTGGAGACGTTTGACTGATGAACTGGACGTGACTCAGACTCCGCCCTAACCCGAGCCCATCTGCGACCAGGACTCAGGCACAGGTGTCCTCAGCTGGCCCGTGAACAATCCCTCTGCCTGGAGCTCAATGATTTGGTCTGATTGGTTTACAATTAGTGCGTTCCGTTCTGCTCATGCAGAACGCTAATGACTTCTGTCACTCAACTCTCAATATGGCATTTGCAGCGTTGTCATTATTAGCTGGTTTCCATCAATTTTTGGCAAAATAAAAGCGATATTTCTATAATTTTGACAAAGTATAATTACTAGGGGTGTAACAAAATTTTATTGCATGAATTTTTGCAGAATAAAAAAATGCCAAAATAAAATTCAAAGACGTAAGAAATAATGTAGTTTAAAAAAAAAAGTTTCAAGAACGCAAAGACTGGTGATTTTTCACTGACTTTAGCAGCGCTGTCATGTGTAAATGAAGGAAGATGAAATAATGGATGCAGTCTGCCCTTATGGACGGTGGGTTTGTGTTGGCGCTTACGACTGAGAAATAATAATTTCTTTCAAAGGTTAAAAAAAAAAACAAAAACAAAAAAAAAACAGGTACATTGGTAAATTAACATTTGTTTTTATTCTTTCTTTATAAACTGTAGAACAAACACACCCACAGTCAGTCTGTCCAACTTTACAGTCTAATGATTTTTTATCAAATTCAGTATCTTTAACAGGTGATTTTCTTTAATCTTTATTTCTTATCCTGAGCCCTATATCATATTTAGTATTTGGTTACACCCCCTTAATAATTGCGACCTGTAGGCGTTTCCATTGACGAGTGTTTGGATCTGATGGGTGATTCTGGTAAAGTCCCGTCTACCTCTATCTCACAATATGTCGTAGTTCTCACAGAAAGAAAGAGAGAGGGAGGGTTGTTCGTACTTCATGTTCAGTCTGCAGACATGTCTGATCATCCCAAGGCAAAGGCTCACATCAGGCAGAGTGGATTTCTGGGAGAGAATTGTACAAAATTCACCGAGTTGTGGATCCAGAATTTCTGAATGACCCGGCTAACATTTAAAGAGCTGTTCCGTTATTGAACCTCTTGCGGCATCGGACTTGTCATTCCCGTGACTAGTGAAAATGCGTAAAATGTGTTTCCATGACACTTTTGCATAATACTTCTATATCAAAACATCTCAAAAACGGTATTGTTTCCATTACTGGTTTTCTTTTGCGCAATTTACATTTTGTGCATTTCTGAGGGTCATGGAAACTGCTATTGTTGTTGTCAGATGGCAGCAGCACTAGTCTGGACCAGACCTGGATTCAGTCACTTAGAATAAAAACCAAGGAATTATTTTCAGTGGGGGCTCAGTGAGGTCCTTTTAAGACTTGCCATAATTAATTAAGTCATTTTAAAGTTAGAAGAGAGCGCCTTGGGTTTTTTTTAATATTTTTTGTGCATTGACAGTCTGTTAGAGCTGATAATGTTACAACAATGCATAATGTTACAAAAAAAGTTATAAAACCTCATGTTAAAACTGGTCAAGAATGTTACAAAATGCTAAGTGCATAATGTAACAACTAATGTTATAACAACATTTTGTGTCAGCTGTTATAAAGTGGGTAAAAAAAAAATCTTCACATAATGTAATAATTTTATAACATAACTGAGTCAATAATTCATCATTTGTAACATTATTGATAACATGAGTTTTTATAACATTTTTAGTAACATTATCAGCTCTAACACGGTGCCTTCACCTCTTGTACTATTTTTGCGTTACCACCTGGAGGTCCATGAAGCGGTCCTCATCACCGTTTCGTCAAGAATTATTTGCAATGATTCAACCGACATTACGTCTCCATTTCATGAGACTTGACTTTAACAAAAAAAAAAAAAAAAAAAAAAAAAAAAAAACACGACCCAAAACCCACCTGGTGGCTTTTGTCAACTTCCCAGCATCCTCCATGCCTGGTTCCAAACGGTCCAGATGTACTTAATTTAGCCCTGATCAGGGAAGCTCACAGCAACATTAGGATGGTTAATGATTGTTATTACATGCTAAAAGACTTTCCTCTGGTGGGGCTTTTGTTCGGCAGCTCGCCAGGCCTGCTTAGTATGGTTACCATGGCAAAACCCTGTTAATCACTGTTCCAGTCACACAAAATTACCTTCCCATTTCCTCTTTTGGTTCTAGGGCAAATGCCCAAAATTGCTCGGGGGGGGGGTATTGGATTTTGCTCTGTAATCACTTCTGGAGCTGGAAAATGTATGTAAACTTGATCAACAGCGCGTGTCGTTAACCTGTTAGACGCCGCGACACAAGACACTAGCAATGACGTTTAGATATGAAGGCAGGCGTTGATCAGAACACGCCTGAAAAACTCCGACACATGTATGATCCACAATTTGCACATGCCTAAAATAGTTTTATTATGTAATATATGGATGTATTTACATGTTTTAAATAAAGGTTTGTGATAAATAGCTTCTGTGTTTGTTATTAAGTGGAAGACAGAAAAAACGTTTTTTTTTAATGTTTTTATTGAGCTTCAATATTATATGGTGTATATAACTAAAGTTCCTTTAGACAATGTGAATCCCTTGTTTTTATTTTTTCCCCTCACATAGCTCACCCCCACCCTTCCAAGAACACACATGACACCAATCCACAAAGAACAGCATAAATAAAATAAATAATTAAGCACAAATATTATAAAACATATACATCGGTTCATCACTGTTGATTTACTTTTTTTTTTCCCCCTTTTTTTATTTTGTACAACAGCGTATTAGGGCCACTTTAGAAAATAAAATCACTTCTCACTATGGGAATAAAGTCATAGTTTAAAAAAAAAACCTAATAAAATGTCATAATTTTCTGAGACTAAAATCACTATTTCAAGGATAAAGTAATATAATGCGAATAAAGCCGTAGTTTTAATAAAAAAAACTCATTTAATAAATTGTCATACTTTTCTCAGACTAATGTTATAATATTTCAAGAATAAAGTCATAATGTGACTGGTGCATTACCTGGTTGGTCCAGTTCAACAGAGGTGAAGTCGCTGCTTTGCTTGTGTTCGCTGTAACCGGAAACTGTCAAATTTATTTTCAAAATATTGTGACTTTAATCTTACAAAAGTACGACATTATTCTCAAATGAGTTTTTTAAAAATACGACCTCTCGAAATATTACGACTTTATTCTCGTAGTGAGAAGTGATTTTATTTGTTGTGGATGTTTGGGTCTTTAAAGGGTTAACGGTTGTATTTATGTAACTACATATGCGGAACTCATGATCTTTATTATCTCTTGCCACTGACGTTTTGGTTTTTTTTTTTCCTCCAAGTTTTCAGGACCTTCATTTATTCCTAAATCTATTCAAAGGACTTTAATCTCCATATTGTTTGATCAATATTCATTGAAATCCAGATGAGCGTCACCCTGGACAGTCAACCTTCACCACATTCTTATTCATAAAACATCTGCAGCAAACATTATCATCCTGAATGACTCAAACGTCTGTCTTTGAAGTATGTATGAGTTTGTATTTAAGTGAACATATAGAATATCAGATGTGAAACAGTCCTGATGAGGATCACTGCACCCCTGTTGTGTGTCTGTGATTTTTGTGCGTCTGTTGTGTATCTGTTTTGTTGTGTGTCTCGTGTTTCTGTTGAACTTTTCGGTTTTGTGTTTATATTGTGTGTTCTGTTTGTGTATCTTGTGTGCCTGTTCTTCTGTTGCATGTGTGTTATGTGTCTGTCATATTGTGTTTCTGTTGTGTGTGTTTTGTGTTTATGGCAGATTTTGTGTGTTCCTCTGTTGCATGTACAGTTGTGGAAAAAATAATTAGACCACCGTATATTACGTTGAATTTCTTGTTCATTTTAATGCCTGGTACAACTAAAAGTTTAGTTTATTTCGAGCTTATGCACTTCATGTACAGTGGCAATTCATATACATGCACAATAATACTTTTCATACACATTTCATACATGTGTTATACATAGGATTGAAGGGAAAAAGACAAATTTAAAAAAAGAAGAGCACAAAATTCATACAACAATCTGCATAGTTATACATCCATAACTGTACATGAAGAATATGCATATAAAAACATACGAACAAAAAGAGACAAGTAGACTTTTTGAATATAAACTATATCTAGTAGGAGTATACAGGAGGGTTATTGGAGTAGAAATACATAGAAACTATACATGTAACATATACCTGAGGCGCATGCACATATCCATAGCGAGTGCACATAGAAATAACAGTTCTATTGCAGAATGACATGTGTACCCTGCAAATATAACACATCATTATACACACGAGTCCCCACTAGTGTATCACCCCTGAAGAACAAAAGCCCGAAAGGGAGTGAGAAGAAGCAGAGGTTATCTACTCCCACCCCCGGTTTCACAAGCGTGGTTGACTTTCAAATTAGAAACTTTCTTTGAAGATACAATAGTACACCTAGTTACCAATGTGCATGAGGTTTTTATTTTTTTTACATTTTTTATAATTAATTTTTATTTTACTTTATTATTATTGTTGAGTTAGTTCACTGAAGTACATTTGTTTGGACAAATATAATAACAAAAATATCAGAGCAGTTTAATTTCAGAGCTGATATCTATTCATTTTCCATGGTTTTCTTGATAATAACCAAACTCATCAAGGCTTTTGTATGTTTGTTTGTTTAGCACATAGCAGTTCAATACAATGTTGATATGAAATCTAAAATAAAAAAACATAAAACCACCAAAAAACATGTAAAGACAAATGAATAATAAGAAGATCAGAAGCTTTATTTGTCATTGTACATAGGATACAATGACATTTCTTTTGACATCACACAGGTCATATCAGTATAAAAGCAGTAAAATCTGAAAAAATAAATATGTAACGTGAATAATATGTGCATAACGACATCAAACAACCTGTGCATGGCAGAGGTAGAAGCCAAAAAGACCTATAAAACACCACACCCATATAAACTAAAGAATGAAATAAAATAAACCGCAAAACAGGGTCATTTATCTGACATTTACAGTTGACTTTGGGATGAATGAGTCAAATATTCTGCATCGATGTATGTTTGAGTCTGTTCTTGTATATGTCTACATTAGTATCTATATATAAGACATCTAGATGAGTGTTCCATCATTTAGCACCATGAAATCTAATTACAGACTGATTACTAGATGTGTTAGATGAAGGTAAATGCAGATTTTCAGACTGTCTGGTCGGATATCCATGAATCTGGGCGTTATGAATAAAGTAATTTTTGATATATGAAGGTCAGTCATAATCATACAGTGCTCTAAAAGCAAAGTTCTTTCCATCCACCTCTAAAAAAAATCATTAGACCACCCTTAATTTCGTGTTCATTTTAATGCCTGGTACAACTAAAGGTACATTTATTTGGACAAATACAATGATAAGTAGTAATAGTAGTTTAATTTCAGAGCTGATATCTATCCATTTTCCATGGTTTTCTTAATAAATGGTAAATAGTTGGTACTTGTATGCACTTTTTCACTCATTCATAGTGCCCAAACTGTTTTACATTATAAGACTCACATTCACCCATCCTGGCACTACATGCAATTTCGGGTTCAGTGTCTTGTTCGAGGACACTTCCATATATGGACAGTCAGAGGCATAACCATAGTGTTTGATGACTTAATGGTCTAATCATTTTACCTGCAGCTGTATATTGTTCGTCTGTCCTGTTTGTGTGTCGGTTGTATGCCTGTTGTGTGTCTGTCCTGTTTGTGTGTTCATGATGTTGTGTTTCTGTTCCATTTATGTATTTGTTCTCCTGTTGTATGTTTGTTGTGTGTCTGTCCTGTTTGTGTATATTCTCCTGTTTATGTATCTGTTCTGTTTGTGAGTCTGTCATGTTGTGTTTTTCTTCTGCTTGTGTGTCTGTTGTATGTTTGTTGTGTGTCTGTCATGTTGTGTTTCTGCTCTGCTTAAGTATTTGTTTTCCTGTTGTATGTTTGTTGTGTGTCTGTTCAGTTTGTGTATCTTCTCCTGTTTATGTATTCATCCTGTTCTGTTTGTGTGTCTGTCATGTTGTGTGTTTGTCCTGTTTGTTCTGTTTGTGTGTCCGTTTGTGTGTCTGTCCTATTTGTGTATGTTCTGTTTGTGTCTGTCATGTTGTGTGTCTGTTCTGTTTGTGCGTCTATCCTGTTTGTGTGTCTGTCCTGTTTGTATCTGTCCTGTTGTGTGTCTGTTCGTTTGTGTGTCTGTCCTATTTGTGTATGTTTTGTTTGTGTCTGTCCTGTTGTGTTCTTCTGTTGTGTCTGTCCTGTTTGTGTATGTTTTGTTTGTGTGTCTCTCCTGTTGTGTGTCTGTCCTGTTGTGTATATGTTCTGTTTGTGTGTCTCCTCCTGTCCACCTGTTCTCCTGCAGTACCCCTCTCCTCCTGCAGGTGTCGCCGCTGCCCCGCCGCTGCGCCGCCGTCCTCCGTACAGTGGATCAGGGCAGCTGGGCTTTATTTTGCCTCAGACTGGAAACCACTGTAGTGCAGTTGGACTTGACGTCTAGCAACACAACATCACAGACTTTACACAGGCAGACACGGCGACTTAGCGCGTTAGCGACCGCATTGACAGGTAGGACGCCTGCGACATGATGTTAGTTTCTGCTGTCCGGTGGTGTGTTTTCAGTGCATTTGGCTGTGGTCGTAGGCGGCTGGAGGAATGTTCTGGATGGGCTAGCTGACGAAGCTAAAGCGCTAGGCAGGCTGTCCGGTGCGGGCTCCCACTTTGGGCCAGACGCTGGAAGTTGCTCTCCGGAGTTGGAGCCGCTTTCCGAGCTGCGCCAGACAGCACGGCTAAGCTAACGATGCTAAGTTAGCAACGCTAGCCCTGGCTCCCATCCATCCAGCGGGGCCACGGAGCCGGTGTCATGGGGTCTGTGTCCGGTGTGGTGCCGCCCCCCCCCCACACTGACCCTGCCCCCCCC
>JAPTGZ010000009.1:34837613-34848212 GCA_029814645.1 Fowleria isostigma | reverse complement strand
ATTATTATGTTAATATTTTATTAATTCGGCCCACTTCCGATCAAATTTAGCTGTATGTGGCCCCTGAACTAAAATGAATTTGACACCCCTGCTTTAGACAGTCGATTAAGGTGACACAATCTATTCCACTTCATGAGCAAAACAGGCCGCAGTTAAAAGTAAACATCTTAAGTTGAGCCACTCAGGCTTAAGTTAAACTGATAAAAACTATAAAACAAGGAAAACAACAATCATCTACATGTTAATAAATAAAACAATTTTGACTCTCGCTAACAGGAATGGTAGATAGGTAGCTGTCAATCATTCCCATCATACCTGTCTGCTACATCACTAATTATGTGACAGTGCAGTCCAAGAAATATGACCAAATAATGACACAAAAACACCAGACACACTTTATCACTGTTCTTTATTTCATTTATATCCTACGTTTATTTTTTAAGCATATAAGGCAAGGCGAATGTATTGGTATAGAACAATTCATTCATACATTCACACTGACAGAATTCGACTGGTACCAATAAAAGTTCCGAGTTTGGTACCCGTCCGTACTAGAGCTGCACAATATATCATTTGAGCATTGTCATCGCAATGTATGCGTGCGCAATACTCACATCCTGCAATGTAGGAGGAAAATGAACTCGTTGTCATCAAATTTCAAGGATATCAGACACACACACTGCACATAGTAACACACCAATCACATTCGTTCTTAATCAGTTTGGAGTGAGTCGCTGGTAACAGCATTGAAAAATCACCAAAAACAAGAGAAAAATCCCCAAAAACAAAGATTTGGTTACAAAAAAAGAAAAGCAACATCAGTTATCTGGAAATATTTTGGCTACAAGGATGATTCTGAAACACGTGTTCTGTGTCGACAATGCCTTGCAATTGTTGCCACAACAAAAGGAAACACAACTTAACTTGTTTGACCATTTACGTCGCCACCACAGTCTGTTATATCCTATCCTATTTTTTCATATCGCAATGTATTTCGCAGGGTTTAACTCTTTCCCTCATAAAGATGACCCCCCCATTCCTTAATGATGAATTTTGACACCCCTGTTATTTCACTAAAGACGTGATTTGATGACCATTAGAACAGGTTCAGTTTTTTTCAAATGTAACAGATGCTGTGATAGGTGGAGGTGACCACAACCCATACTAGGACAACCAATAGGATTAAATAACACATTTTCTTTATTTATTCTTTATCTTTTTTTTTTCTTTATTGCTTAATTTAAATTTTTATTTATTTATTTAAAATTTTTGGTAAATTGTTTTTTACTCTTAATCTGTTTTCTTTATTTGTTTTATTTTTTATTTTCCAAAAAATTAAAAAGTAAACCCAAAAAAAGTACATTTTCACAGATTTTTCCTGAAGTTTGCCAAATTGACAATTGTAGCCACTGGAAAAAGAAATAACACACCAGAAAAACAAAATGGTCTATGGATAGAACTAGTAACATACACACACACACACACACACACACACACACACACACACACACACACACACACATATGTATGTATAAATATATATATATATGAGTTGCTCCTAGTAGGTGTCCAAGGGGGAAAGAGTTTAAAAAAATCATAATGTAATTTTTTTTTCCAATATAGTGCAGCCCTAATCCCTACTTGTAATAAATATCTAAAAATAAATACTCTCCACTTATTCCACTTTAGGTTGTGTTGCACATGAGAACATTGTACATTCCTTGTCAATGGATGTTGAAGATACCGACTATCATCATCATCCTCTAAACAAGTCATCTTATCTGTTACTGGTTCATAAGTATGAACTGTGTGAGTACACGTTAAAACGAGCCTGTTCTGTTGCTTTCTTTGTATGAATCTTGTAAAGATTGAATCCAGATTTCATTGGCAGCCGAGGCACTGCAGTCTCTTGTATAATTCAACCTTTATTTAAACCAAAGAACACACGGAGGACGAGCTTTGCTGGATTTTTTTCTTTTTTTTTTTTCCCTTTAAGGTCAGCTCTGTGCGCAGACTAAACTGCAAAGGTAGAGTCTATTAATACAAAAGTGAATAAAACACATAAAGTCATGGAATAATGAGTAAGTGGGGAAGTTAAGCAGATCGTCAGCAGCAGGCAGTGTGTATTATTAGCTCCACAAATGTGTCCTGCTCAGTGTACGAGCGCTTCACAGAGCCAGACGCCTGTGTCCATCTGTCTGTTTGTATTTCTGTCCGTCTCTTTGTTCTAACCAGTGTGTGAGACTGTAACTGACCGTCGGTCCGTGTGTGTGTCTGTGTGTGTGTGTCTGTGTGTTGCGCCCTTTTGCCAATTAGCGGCTTCTCACCTCCCGAGGCGAGAGGCTGAGTGTGTGTTAGACAGAGGAGGAGACTTGACGGGGCTTGTCTGCCGCTGACGGCTCAGCCTTAACCTGAACTCTCTGTTTCCCTGAACTCCGACACACACACACACACACACACACACACACATATGCAGGACCTGAGCTCCAGCCAGTTGTTGATAATGCAGCCTTGTCTGTCTCCGAGCCCATGTGACACGCCAAAATGTGACAGTATTGTGTTGGTGGAGAGAAGGCGCGAGACGGGCGAAGACAAGTGCCAGCCTGCGCCAGAGTGTGTGGCGTCGTCAGCGTACAGCTTCTGGATCTTTGCACATACAGATATACTGTGTGTTCTGTGTCTTCATATGCAGTAATGTGCAGACGTTTAAATCTACCTCTAGCTTTGATGTTTTTGCAGACTTGAAACAAACATCTATATCAGGGGTGTCACACATGTGGCCCGGAGATCCAAAATCGGCCCACCAAAGGGTCCAATACGGCCTGCAGGATTAATTTATGAAATGCAAAAATTATTAACTCATTTTTATTCACAGACCAGATACAGACCTATGTGATTTCAAATAAATTAATAATTTATAAATAATGACAAGTACAAACTTTCTTCTTGGTCTAATGTGAAAAAATAGCATTACACTATGAAAACATTCATATTTACTAACTATCCTTTAACAGTAAAATGTGAAAAACATGACATAGCTAAAGAAAAAGATGTGCAATTTTAACAATATTATGCCTCTTATCCAATGTTTGTGTAATATTGTGTGTAATGTACATATATAAATAATGTTAAAGGATATTGTTAAAATTGCACTCATTTTTCTTACAAAATTTTTGTTTTTTTTGAAGTTATTCACCTCTTTTTTTGTGAAAGGATACTTTGTCTTATTGTGCTAAAACGAAGATGAAAAGTTTTCATTACAGGGTGTTCTATTATTTTACTGCTCCGGCCCACTTGACATTAAATTAGGCTGAATGTGGCCCCTGAACTAAAATGAGTTTAACATCCCTGGACTATATCATAACACTGGAGGGTTTCAGGGCAGGGGTTTCAAACATGTGGCCCGTGGGCCAAATCTGGCCCACCAAAGGTTCCATTCCCGCCTGCAGGATGAAAATGACACTGATGACATTAAAAGTCAAAGTTACACAAATCATTTTGGTTAAACTTCCACTCACAGACCAGTGTGATGTGCAGTAAAATAATAACATAACCTATAAATAAATAATGACAACTACAAATTCTCTTCTTGAAAAATTACATGAAAAAAATGTAAGTGAAAAAAAAACCATTACATTATGAAACTATTACCATTCACAAACTATCCTTTCACAATAAAATGCAAATAAATGCATAAATAAAGACAAATTTGAACAACCTGAAATGTGCAATTTTAGTAATATTCTGCCTGTTACCACATGTTTGTGTAACATTGTGTGTAATGTACATGTATAAATAATGTCGAGGCAGAGCTTTGTCAAAATTGCACAAATTTTTCTAATGAAATTTTATTTTTTTCAGGTTATTCACATCTTTTTTGTTAAATAGAAGAATCTTTATTTGTCAGTGTTACTCTGAAACTTTTCCTCTGCATTTGACCCATCCTAGATGTTATATTACACACACATACTGCATGCTAAGGAGCAGTGGGCTGCCATGTCAGGCGCCTGGGGTGCAAATGGGGGGGGTTAAGTGCCTTGCTCAAGGGCACATCAGCCAACATCTCTTTGCCAGTCCGGGGAATTGAACTGGTGACCCTTCGGTCCCTAGCCGATTCTCCAGCGGACTGCTTAGCCATCTCAGCCATGGCTGCCCCCCAAATGTAAATATTTTCATGATTTAATGACTTTTTTGTACTAAAACAAAGACAAAAACTTGGACTTGTCATTATTTATAGGTTATTATGTCATTATTGTACTGGTCCACCCCACATGAGCTCAAATTGGGTTAAATGTGGCCTCTGAACCAAAATGAGTTTGACACCTCTGTCTCTGAGCGTTTGCGTGTGTGTGTGTGTGTGTGTGTGTGTGTGTGTGTGTGTGTGTGTGTGTGTGTGTGTGTGTGTGTGTGTGTGTGTGCATCTGCACAGTTCTGAGAAATTGAGACATTTAACAAAGGTACTTACAGTTCAGGAACGGTCCTGTCTTAACAATAAATATCTTGGCAAGTTGATAGGACCAATATTTTGTGGGATATTAGTAAATTAAACAATTTCCTTATGAAATACTAGAAAAAAATAAGGTCCAATATATTTTTTTATTATTATTCTGAGAAAAAAGTCAGAATTAGAAAAAAAAATTGGAATTCTGACTTAAATCTCAGATTTTTGACTTTTTTCTCAGAACATTAATTAAAAAAAATCTTTATTGGACCAAAATTTTTAGCCTTTTTTTTCTCAGTGGCCCTAATCCTCCTCCATATAAAATAGACTAACATCTTTTCCCAAAAAAGTCAGCCCTCCCCAGCATAAAAACTACCACAACTAGACCCTGTGGATCCCCACAGGTCAACGCACTAGGGCATGTTTATCTGTCATTCTCTAGTTCATGTGCAACACAAATATGTAGGAAATATGTGCACAACTTTAAAAGACACACAAACAACTGAACTAAATAGGTTGTAAAGGTTAAAGTCACTATTTAGAGTGACCTCTGACCCCAGGATAAGCTGTCGCTCAAATAATTGGAAACATTTGACATGCGTTGAATCAAACCTGGTTTAAAACATCAGAAAATTGATGCATTAAGTCTCATATTATCTGAACAAAAGGATTAAAGACATGTTAAGTATAAAGGGAGGTCACACTAAATAAGGTATTTTCTGCTGTGCATAAAAGGCAGAGTCAAAGAGTTCTCAGAAAAATGTAATATAAAGATTACTAATGAAAATAATAATATTTTTCCTGCATATGCTCCATTAGTCTAAACAGTTTTGCAATCTGTGTTGCCATCCTCTGGAGAATGCCCGGTGCTGTCTTTGACACAGTCTTTGTTTGAGAACTTTTCGACTCTTCCTTGTACTTCACATTTATCCAGATTGGATGTTAACCCATAAAGACCCAGTGCTACTTTTATGGCACTTATAAAATAATTTTTTCTCTATATTTAACCTATCTTAAATGATTTATCACCATTTATCATTATATTACGTTGTGTATTTTGCATTTTTTCCATGAAAATAATGCATTTTCCAATGTTTAATTTAATGAATGAATGAATGGTTTATTTTGCTTTGTACATCAATCTTTACACTTAGTGCGATAATCATAATAAACACAAAACCAAAAAGGAATAGGCTAGAAACATAAGCTTATTTGTGCCCATCCTTTTCACCTGATCCACTTCTTACCTTAAATTTCCCATATTTAATTAAATGGATTAATGAATGTTTTATTTTGCTTTGTACGTCAATCATTACACTTAGTGCGATAATCATAATAAACACAAAACCAAAAAGGAATAGGCTAGAAACAAAAGCTTATTTTGTGCCTATCCTTTTCACCTGATCCACTTCTTACCTTAAATTAAATATGTACAGCATTGAGCATTCTCATTATAACTAAAATCAAGGGCAACAAAACATAGCAACCATCTCAACTTCTTAATATTTCTGATGATTTCACATTTAAGGCACTTTTCAAACTTTGCCCGAGAAGTGACAACCCAAATTCATCATCAAGTCCCTCCCATAATTTCACACCCACAACCCAAGTCACTGACCATGTAGATATTTATGAAAAGCTCATTGTAAAGTTGAGGGTTATTTTATCAAAAACTGAGAAAAATAAACGTCACTAAAATCTATCATTAACTGAACATTAACCCAGTGTTTCCACCCACTGTCGTTGATCCAACTCCACGGGTTTTGCTGTTGAATCAATGTTAAAGAAGATGACGGTGTTTCCATGGTAACTACGGAGCCTCTGAAAGGCCATGGTGGTTGTTTGGGTCTTTATGGGTTAATCCAGACACCGAGAAACACATATGAGTGATCATTAGAACATCACTGAACCAACAAACCTAATGCTGTAGCAGGACTTGTTCACACGTGTGTGTATGTGAGCTGTGGTTGGTGTGAATGTGAGTTTGTAAGTGTTGTTGTGTTCAAAAGATGCACAAAACATCTCTTTCATAGTTTGCTGAACTTTTCTCCTTGTAATTCTTGTGTTTATGTAATCATTCAAAATAGATTTCTTGCGCTGTTGTATAATTAATCAAGAAGAGTTCATTATATTTCTGCTTCATGCTCTGTTTTCCGACTCTAATCAGCTTAAAAACAACTTGAGAAGCTTTTGGAAAAACAGCAAATATTCTTTTAAGTAATTTGGCGCTCCATTAAAATAATAATCTGCGTCGGGGATGTGGCGTATCCTTTGAAAACCATTACAAGCAAAATTTTCACGTTCCAGCCAAAGAAAGAATTCTTAAAAAAAAATATTTGAAACATCTCTTTTCCAGTTTCAGTGTTTTTAACACATCTTCTTGGCCAGAGCCGATCGTCTCACACAGTTCTGCCTGAATAAACGCACAAATGTTGTGTTAGTCAAATGGAAGATCAAAGTGCTGCGTGAAACCCTCTGAGAAAAGCCGTGGTTTTATTTTTAACCCCAGTTGGCACACCATGATAAGTTGATCAAAGAACTTATTTGCCAAAACACGGTATAGTCGTCTAAGCTCCCCTGCAGGAACACAGCGCCGAGGTGCACATCCTGTGTCAACACTAATCTCAGTCATTCAACGCACGCAACAGCGCCTTTCACTTCTGTTCTGGATCAGGTGTGCACACCGGCAGAACCCTGGTTATCTCCACTGGACAGTTATGGTTTGTGTAAGTTGTTAGAATTGAGCATAGTTGTACACTTTAGGAGTCCATTTTACATTTTTTTTTTAGACATATCTGGGATGCATTCTTAGCGTCTACATCAGTAATGGACACCCAGTATCAGGGAAGTCACACAGATGACCCTCAGGACAACACGGGAAGTCAATGTAGCCCACAGGAAGAAGTTAGAATTTGAAAAGTGCAAAAATTACACTGAGGATACTAACAGTCAAGGATGTCCAACTAATTTTTAGCTCCAAAACATTAACAATATTCTGTCTGTCTCCAAAAGTTTTGTGTAGATTCACTGGTAAGAATTTGGTTTTTGAGGGTCAGCAGGTAGTCACTGATAAGGTGAAGGGAGCCCACTTTCTCTTTCTCACAGCTGTAGCCCCATTTACATAGAGATTGCAGAAAAAAGATGAGATGATCCACCGTGTTTCTTCTATTGACTGATTTCCACAGCCAAGACAAAGGAGTAACAGAGGGGAGACAGGTTGGACGTTTACAAAGCAGATTTGTATTCTGGAATAAAAGCAGTGGTGACCAGCGCTTATTTTAAATCCCTGTGGCACGGGAAAGACGGCGGGCATACGGAGGCACTGGCCTCCCGCTCCCCACCACCGCGGGCTTCCCTGCCCGGTGCTGTCTCTCCCATACTGGGGCTAGTTGTCATCCTTACAGCAATACACCTTGCTGATGTATTTTTAAATTCCCTGACACGAGAGACAGCGGAGGCATGGAATGGAGGCACTGGCATGGAGCGCCACGTGCCCGTGCAAAGCCAGCCGCAATGGGCATGCAGCGTTCCATGCCAGTGTGTTCCATGCATGGTCTCCACTGTGGAAGTAGAAAGTATAAGAATAAAACAAAGTTACACAAGAATAATGAAGGAACTGAACATTAAAAACACCAACTATCTAACACCGCATGTCTGATCGGAAAACTTTTCCTTCACGTTTTGAGTCCAGTCATTCACTCCATCTTGACAATTTGTGCCACATGAATGACCCACTACTGCATATAGGAACAGCTTCTTATAAGTCTGCCTTGAGAAGGTTGTAAGAAATGGTCCATAAATTAGTCACATGGTGGTCATAGCTGTTTGTAATAACACTTGTAACCGAGCCTTTAGATAACTGGTGATTTTAACCATTGAGAATGAGCAGGCCAAGATGATGGACATGCAGTGCATTGTGGACAAGCCAGAGCTCTGCCCACCACGGCCCACAAGTAGCTGTGGAATAATGCCAGTGCCTCCATATGTACCAGCTGTCTCTCAAAGCTGAGGGTCAGCTGTCATCAAATGTCACAGCTTGGTTGTGCAACAAGAGGTGTTCCTTTTATACAGCGTTCCGCAATCATGAACACTCCTTTATCGCAGTTCTGTGCATACCTCCTGAGGTGTAAAAAAGCTGCGGTAAAGGTGAGGCGTTTACACAGACGTTGGTGCCGAAAAAAGGCGAAATATTCCCATGACAAAAGTGCTGTGTAAAAGGGGCTTTTATCTACAGACTTATATACCCCAGCACATCCTCCACATACAGGTCCGTCGCATCACTTACAGAATTACTCATGCATGAAATAGCCCGTTTTTCAAAAATTTAAAGGGGAAGAATCGGTCTTATGGATTGGTTGGTTTTACCAATCCCCGATCCAGCTAAAATTTTGATATCGGGGCCGATATCCAATCCTAAAATTGAATCGGTGCATCCATATTCTCAGTGTTATAAGTGTTGACACTATCTTGCTTTTTGTGACTGACGTTCTATTAAACCAAAGTAAATTCAACATTGTGCGAGTCAGTTAAACAAACACAATTAATAACTCTCTAATCTCACTGATTTGTGTTCCACTCATCATCTTTGGATTAGCTTTATTAAGTTATTTGATGATATAAAGGCAGGTTATTAACAGCTGTAATGATCAGCTCTGTCACTTTGAAGGGACGTTGCACATTTGGTGATATTTTGCATTATTCATAAGGCGTAGACGTGTTCGCTGCCGCTCTGCCATTGTACTGGAGAATAAACTATCACTCCCACCCCACCCCCCTCTGCTTATTTATCCTACCTTTTGCTTCTCTGGGAAACCTCTTGGCCGGACCCTCAAGCTGCAGAGACAAGAAACTTCCCGGCATTTGGCTAATGGCTGCTCCGCTCCCCCCACATGATTCAGAAACTGCAGCATCAAGCCGTTGATGAAGTAGTTAAGAAGCAGTAGAAACGGTGAAAAGTGCTGAAGATAGCAGTTTGATATTGTTCTACTCTTTAAGCCAGTTTCACACGCGACGCTTAAACAGTTTTGTCAGACGGTGCATTCACTTACTGCTAGAGTGCTTTTAATACAGTTCGTCCTTGTTTGCATAGCTTCATTTAACCACAAAGCCTAAGTAGCCATTTAATAATTCAGTAAAGTCCCTGAATGGGAGAAAGACGCACACACACACCCAGTTCACATTGATGCCGTTACCCTGAAAACCTCTACTTGAAACCTCCACGCTTTTTTTTTTTCCTCAAATTAAAGATTAACATGCTCCTCTGTGTGTGTAGCATCATGCAGCACTGCAGCCTATGAATCTCATTGGAAACTAAAATATGTAGTTCTGAAAATAACTTTGTATTCACTGGTGAAAAGGAGGCTGAACACCGGCAGAGATGAGGAGCTCCATGACAGCGGTGATGTGGAATATTCTCAATTAAAAGTAAGGACGCGGAATCGCATTATCAGGCTGCGCAGTGATATCATCAGAAAAATAACGTGCACAGATATCCGCGGAGTAGGGGTGTAACGGTACAGGAACATTTTGGTACATTTTTGGTACAGGGGTCTTCTGTTTGGTATGTTTTCGGTACGTTTTTGACATTTCTACAAAGTATTGTTCTGTCATTTGCGCATTAACAAACACCCCACATGTTATGTATTTTGTATTTTTAATGTTCATTTATGGTAAACACTGTAATTTACCAACTGTTCTTGAATGCACGTGAACATGACCTCACAGTAACACCGTAGCAGAGACACGGTGAAGGAGAAGAGGAGCAGGTTCACTTGATTTTGCCCCAAATTGAGTTAAAAATCAAAACCTTTATGCTTTAAATGAACCCGTGGACTCTTTTGTGCCACAAAGCTGCAACATACCAAAAACAGAAAGTGAAACTTAACATGCTTTGGACATCTGACCTTACTTCTGTGCCTCGTGAATTCGTCACTGCTGAAAGTATATAGAGCAGGGGTCTCAAACATGCGGCCCGGGGGCCAAATGCGGCCCACAGGAGGAATTTATGAAATCCAAAAATTACACAGTTCAGGTTCCATGTACAGACCAATTCAACGTCAAGTGGGTCAAATCAGTAAAATGCGATCATAATAACCTAGAAATACTCACAACTCCTAGATTTTCTCTGTAAATATACACATTTTATGTCATTTTACTGT
>JAPTGZ010000009.1:34404198-34415209 GCA_029814645.1 Fowleria isostigma | reverse complement strand
ACCCGGAGAAAACCCACGCAGACACGGGGAGAACATGCAAACTCCACACAGAAAGGTCCCACCATGGATGGTGCTGGAATCGAACCCAGGACCTTCTTGCTGTGAGGCACGAGTGCTAGCCACTGCACCACCGTGCCACCCCTTAGTTGCAAGTTACTTTATGAAAAAGAATTGGTAAGGGATTAAATGTGTCACTTATAATCAGGAGCGTAGCAATAAGAGTTGAGCTCAGTGTAAGAAAAACAAAGACTCACCAAGATTCAAGATTGTTTATTGTCATTATATGCATATTAAGAAATTTTCGTTGGATAGTTCGCGGCTAGTTACAAATCACAGAAGAATATATACGTATATATAATATAAAAAATACTCAGAATATGTGCAATATAAGAGACACTAAAGAATTAGTGTCTCAAGACTATGGTCAATTTATATAGAGAAAATAGATGTATTTCCAGTCCAGTGCAGTGACAGTGGAATAAGGCGTGATGTCAGTCTATGGAGACAAATGATGGAATATTATCAAAGTCTTCAGTCAGTGACATTTAATCTGACTTTTTTTTTATATAACATTAAATAACAAAATATAAAGTAATATGCAGAATTGTCTTTGGCCACTCATGTTAGAAAATTAGATGAATTATTAAAGTATATTTTAAAATTTATTTAAAAAAATAGGCATGGATGACAGTTGATGACAGTGTAACTTTAGTTCATTCCTCTTATTCTCCCCATGAGGATCAATAAACATAGTTTTGGATTAATTACAATAACATTATTTATACATATATAATTATTGGTGTGATTAAATATTGTACATCAACTGAAATCAATCAATGCATAATAATCGTGAAACTGTGATTAATCTTTAGACCGTAATCCATAATAAACAAAATCCACACTCGTTGCACCCCTGTTCTGATACTTCGACCGCCGTTGTGGCTTCCGGTCCCGTCCTTCGCCCTTCCCTCTCATTTGTCGCCGTCATCTCATCAAAAGAACAGCGGTGGAGCTCGTGCGCCGCCATCTTTAACGCGCCCCATTCCTCCGCTTTTCGGTGGTTAGCGTCGGTTAGTTTTACTGGCTTGGGTTTCATCCTTCGCAGCTTTCTTTCTTTTTTCATCCTTTCAGTGCGGTTTGAGCTAGTTGGCCTCCTTCCACTCAGTCTTACCCCACCCGTCCCCTGTGGCTGCTGTGGTGGAGCAGAGGCAGGTTTGGGTGGGTTTACGTTTCAGCTCCAGCTTCGACATTAACCCGGCCTAATGCTGACGAATAAGCCCGCGAGGATTGAAGGGATCGGCTCAGTTTTGGTCACAATTTTTTATTTTTTTATTTTTTTTATTTTTTTTTTTGCATTCAGAACTGATTTTCACATTCTTCTAGACTGAAGAGTGACGTGAAGGTTATTATAGTTATCAAAACTAAGACATATCCCATAAGGACCCAGTGTGACATTTGTGGCACTCCAAAATTAACTTTTCTCTATATTTAACCATCCTTAAGCGGTTTAATGGTATTTATTTTTACATTATCATCTGTATTTTATGTTTGTCCAGTGAAAATCAGGTATTTTCCAATATTTAATTTACGAATCATATAAATGTATATTAAAGTTTAGAGTAAAGTTGAGGATTATTTTATCAAAAACAGAGAAAACTGAAGAAAAAGTGTGTTTTTTAGCTAAATCTATCATTAACTGAACATAAACCCAGTGTGTCCATCCACTGTCATTGATCCAACTCCATGGGTTTTAACAGTGAATCGGTATCCACGGAGCCTCTGAACGTCCAAATAGGTCATATCTGATGACTATGAGAAGATGTCAAACTGCATTTTACACCAGTTATTTACATGGATTGATAGGATTAGTGGATCAACAGGAATTAAACAGTTTATATCAGAATCGGCTTTAATGGTCAAGTGTGAGAACACGTGCAAGGAATTTGACTCGGGTCTTTCTTTGCTCATGCCATACAATTACAACATGGTCACAATATATTTAAATATAACTCAATATAACCAAACATTCAACAAGAGACAAGGACAACAATGGGTTGAGAAAGAATGAGATAAAAAGTAAATAATTGGGTAGTTGTTTACATATATTGGTCAAAGAGATATGTTTGTATATATTATTAACTTTATAGTGTGATATATATATATTAACGATATGTACATAGTGCAAATTCCTCTGAAGTTATATAGTGCAAATATAATATTGTAGAAAGGTGGGATTGGAGTTGGGGGTACTGACGCTGTGTGGTTTATTTAGTGTTCATCAGATTGAAGGCCTGGGGGAAAATATTCTATCACTATGATATGAAATAATAGACGTTCCTACATTTCCTTCAGGAGGCCGTGTACTTGCCATTTGCCCGATTGGTGGACTTGTGAGTAGGTGTAAAAGCAAGAAATAGTACTGAAGACAGACTGGTTATAAAGAATTACATTTATTTGTCCTAAAGTTATGTTGCTGTACATTGTATTTGTATGTACAAGTTACATAAATAAACACCTTCCTGTCTTGTGTTTTTAAAGTTTAAATAAAGTCTATAGGTGAAAGTATAGTGAAGGAGTAGCAATGAGAAAAAAGTCAACTTTTTTGTTGTTCCCATTGAAAGTGAATGTTTTTTTTTTATCACATTCATGTGGGAAAACCGTACGAGATATTGTTATAATAATCTTTTGGCCAAGCCGGACATTTTTTGTATTGACAGTATAATTTAAGGATCAACCGTGTGGGAATGGTAACCACTTTAAATGGCTCCATTCATTTCAGATGGACAAATTTGGCCGATTTTTTGCAATTTTAACAAAATCCGTGCATTGGAATGCCAATCCAGATAATAGCGCGCCTTTTGAGACCAGGCTGCACATTTTTGCAATAATATGTTTTGGTCTATGTCCAATGCTTTGGGCTGCATTTATGGTCAAAGTTTTTGTATAAGTTCATAAATGAGTCTGATGAATAATAGTCTCCTGTGACTTGGATTACATGCAAACACACGGGGGGAAATTTTATATCAGTATTATTTTAGTAGATGGTGGATGTTTGGGTCTGTATGAGTTAAAAAGGGTTAAATATAGAGAAAATTTCATTAGGGAACTAACGCAAAAGTAGTGCTAGATCTTTATGGGTTAAGCGCCCATGCAGGCTGATGTGAAATCGCAGGTGTTGTTCTTTTTGATCGTGTTATAAAAGAATAAAACAAGTTTTATCACAAAACAACAAATCAAAGTGTTCCTTCGACTAATTCCTCTAGTAAAAGATTCCTAACTTTCTCTTTTCTACTCTTGTGTGTATCTTTTTTTTTTTTTTTTGTTTTTTCCCCGTTGTATCAAAGCCTGTCCCAGTGGATTGTGGGTAATATACTCTGTAAATTGCACCGAGCTTTGTGGAGAAAGTGTCTGGCAGAATCGAGGCATTGTAACTCAAATAGCTGAGTGTACATTGTGTCATGATTGTTCTTCCAAAGCTGCACGTACACACTTGGACACAGACTGTATAAACACACCGCGCTACACTACACTCGCACATAAAGTGAGTCAGTGTCCACTCGTGAGTAAGAGTGTGAGTCAGAGGTCAGAGACGGTGCCGGGACCAGACAAGGTCAAGACTTTTTTTTTTTTCTTCCCCTGCTCCGAAACAAACCAACAACACACAACAAAAGAGCCTCTGACAGCGAGGAACGACGACGGAGAAAGAGGGTAACAGAGATGAAGCAGACGGAGGACGAGGTGGGCGACGGAGGAATGTTGGAGCGATAAAGGCGAGAAGAGGGGTGAAAGATGAAGCGATGGTGGAGATAGAGGAGAGGAGGCTTCAGAGAGACGGAGTGGGAGGAAGAAGAAGAAGGAAAAAAAAAAAAAAAAAGCGCCCGACAATGAATAAGAAGCAGACGTGACTGTTAAGGCAGCGATCGGCGAGTCTCCCGGCGGCGCCCTGATGTGGGAGGTCAACCCGGATCAACCCCGTCGCTTGTGCGTGTGTCTGTGTGCGTTGTTTGTCGAAGACGGAAACACAGCGGTTATTCATCGGCTTCACAAAGAAACCTCTGTACGCCCAGACACACAGCAGCAGTCTCAAACACTCATCTTTTTCTGTGATTTTCAAGCGTTTCTCCACACAAACCACACACATGTAAACCATACATATGCTGCGCTCACATGCCAGGCTGCAGTTTGACCTGTGCTACCCCCTGCTGGTCGACATGTGTTAAAGCAGGCAGTAGGGGAGATGTGCCACTGCTGCAAAAAAATGCTTGTTTAGGTGTTTTTTTTAGGTTTTTTTTTAGGGTTTATACACGGTATTAAATGAAAGGATATAAAATAAACCACGTCCGACTGTCAGATTACTGCGGGAATAATAAAAAGCTGCAATAACACTGCAAAATGGATTAACGTACATGTGTTAATCGGAGATTTTGTGACTTTTCTGTAACTTTCTGTTTGGGAAGCAGACTCAGAAACATGGCTTAACATTAGGGCTGCACAATATTGGGAAAAAAATGATATTGCTTTCTTTTTTTTTTTACCCTAAGATATATATTGCGATATGAAGAAATACTCAGAAATATATTTGAGTATATTATCTGTGTGGTGTAGACGTAAATGGTCAGACAATTTAGTTGTGTTACTTCTCGTGTCAACAGGTGTAAGACACTGTCGACACAGAACATGCGTTTCAGTTTCATCCTTTTGTAGCCGAAATAAATCCAGATAACTCATGTTGCTTTTCTTTTTGGCACCAAGTCTTTATTTTTGGTGATTTTCTGAGTTTTCAGTGATTTTCTTCTCAATTGTTGTGATTTTTGTCTTCATTTTCTGTAATTTTTTTATTTTATTTTTAGTGGTTTTCTTTGTTTTCTGTGATTTTCTTCTTAATTTTCTATAGTTTTCTTTATTTTTTATGATTTGTTTTTTTTCACTTTTGATGATTCTCTTCATTTTTGGTGATTTTCTCCTTTGTTTTTGGTGATTTTTTTTCCCTTTGTTTTCTGTGATTTTCTTCATTTTCAGTCCTTCTTCATTTTTAGTGGTTTTCTTCATTTTCTATGATTTTCTTCTTCATTTTTGGGGATTTTCTTCTTTGTTTTCAGTGATTTTCTTTATTTTCTGTGATTTTCACTTGTTCATTGCTCATTTTTCAATGTTACAGCAACTGTGTGTCAGGTACACTTGAAATTAGACGAGAACACATTGAGTTCATTTCCCTCTTACATTACAGGACCTGCGATGTGACTATTGTACACACACATACATTGCGATGACGATGCTCAAACGATATATTGTGCAGCTCTACTTAAGATCAAAACCAGTGGTTATGCAATCAAGTACCAACTCCTGTGTGTATCATGTGACTAAAACAGAGAAGAAAACTGTTTTTGTCAGTATAATGTCGTAGATATTGATGTAAGAACTGATGTGATTTTGGTTATTATCAGGAAAACCATGGAAAATGGATAGATATCAGCTCTGAAATTAAACTGATAAGCTTTGTTTTTTTGTTATTATTATATTTTTCCAAACAAATGCACTTTTTGTTGTACCAGGCATTAAAATGAACAAGAATTTGAAGAAAACATAGGGTGGGTTAATACATTTTTTTCCACAACTGTATAGAAGAGACTTGGATATTATTTAGAACTAGTATTAATAAGAATATTCTGAATAAGTGAGGGATCTATCTCTGTTATGTAATTCTGAACAGGTTACCAGATACTGAAAAATTTATTGACACATCCTCTTGTAGAATATCACATTTTTTCCAGTGTACAAATTCTAATATTTTTGACTGTTTTCAAGACAAGCTGACGCTGATTTACTCTACATCATGAATCAATCATAACCTGATTTACTGAGAAAAGTCAAATGTGTGATGGCGTGTCATGATTTCAGTTCATGCCTGTGAACCTTTTCCTCATTTTCGCCCTTTCATGTTGTACACGCACCTTCAAATTAGACATTTATAAGTGTTCACGTGAACTTTGTGATGTTTTTTTTCATCCGCACACCTCTGTCCAGCCTCTTCTTACCTGGTGTTCGATGCTAACCCTCCCTCTCTGTGTGTTTGTTGCAGCTGAACTGGAGTTTGTTCAGATCGTCATCATCATCGTGGTGATGACAGTGATGGTGGTGGTGATCATCTGCCTGCTCAACCACTACAAACTCTCCACCTGGTCCTTCATAACGAGGCAGAGCCAGGCCCGAAGGCACGACCATGCCCTGCAGCAGGTCAGTCACGCCGTCTGTCTGTCTGTCTGTTAGGGCTGCATGATATCGGCATAACTTGTGATATGGGTGTACACTATTCTTTCACTTTATTGCCCACTACCCCGCCCACATTTCATTTAATTTTACCCGTACCTGTGAAAATTCTTAGTATTTTTTCAGTACCATTCACTGTGAAATTAGAAAATAAAAACTTTCATGATCTTGCCTGGTTAAATAAGTATTGTTTCATTCATGGCAAAAAAAAAAATGTTTTATTTTCTACTTTTATACTTTATTACAATTGAGAAGTTGTACTTTTTTACTCAAGTAAAGAAGCTGAATCAGTACTTCTACTTTTATAAGCGTATGGTTTCATGTACAGATTGTGAGTACTTTAGCCACCCCTGCACATGTTTGCGACATGAATATTGCACACTCTGTTATCGTGAATATCAATAATTTTTGGACATATTGTGCAGCCCTAATAACTATAGACATATAGTTATTATACATTAATAACAGTAAATATCAGGGGGTTGAGGAGACAATAAACAGACCATAAAAGTGCAAACAGTGAACTAAAACAGAGGAGATATTGTTAATTGAGGTTATTGATTTAAAGCAGGGGTGTCAAACTCATTTTAGTTCAGGGGCCACATTCAGCCCAATTTAATCTCAAGTGGGTCTGACCAGTAAAATAAAAGTTTATAAATAATGTCAACTCTGAACTTGTAGAAAAAAAGTAAAATTGGATCATGACAGTCTTTATATCTACAAACTCTTCTTTAAAATATTATTTGAAATAATATGACTACTAAAAAAATCTGTGCAATTTTAACAATACAATGCCTTGTTTTTTTCATTTACAATGTGCATTACAATTCACAGATCACAGTGGATCTGCAAATACACTAAATATTTAGTAACAGGCAGAATATTAGTTTCCTTAAAATATTACAGGTTGTTCATGTTCCCTTTTTTAAAAGAGAAAAAAGTTGCAAATGCTGACATTTTTATGTAATATAAAACAAAGAAAAAAATGAGGTTGTCATTATTATTTATAGTTTATTATGATAGTATTTTACTGCCTGATCCACTTTAGATTGAACTGATCTAAGATGATTTGAACATCCTTGATTGTTAATTTCTTCAGTGTCAGAAAAGACATGATTCGACGACCATTAGAACGGCGAATGTAACAGAGGCTGTGATAGGTGGAGGTGAGCACAACCCATACTAGGGCAACCAATAGGATTAAATAATACATTTTTTAATTTTTTTCTTTATTTTTTTCTTTATTTCTTTGGGGGGTTTTTTTGTATTGTTTAAATTTTATTTCTTTGTATTTTTTGATTTGTTTGTAGTGTTTGTTTTTTGTTTAAATTTTTTCTATTTTCAAAAAATTTGTAAAGTTTAAGATGACCACAATCATCCATTTTCACTGGTTTTTCCCAAAGTTTGCCAAAGTAGTGATGATTGTAGCAACTGGAAAAAGAAACGACACACCGGAAAACTAAATGTTCCATGGGTAACCCTAGTAACATACAGCATATATGGGTTGTTCCTAGTAGGTGTCCAAGGTGGAAAGAGTTAAAGTGACATGAGCAATATGTAATAAAATGGCTGAAAAACATGAATCTGTCAAAGAACTGAAGCTACTTCAACAGAATCACACTATTCAGCTACTTTTTAAAAAATAAAATAAAAAATGATTGCACGTCCTTGCCATATGAATATCGCACACTCTGTTCTCGCGATATTGATATTTTTTTTTAGATATTGTGCAGCCCTAGTGTGTGTTTGTGTGTTTGTTGGAGGGAATAAGAGACAAAAAGCTACTGTTTGTCCTGGGTTTGTATTTAGATCCTCTGGCAGCGCTGCTCCTCTGCATCCCTGCCAATAACATTTTGATCTAAACTGGTAGTGATTGAAAAAGCTGCATGTGTGTTCATCTGTTCTCGCTGACTGTCCCCGCGTTCCTCATTGTTATCATGCATTTCTTTATTTCTGAAGCAGGACAAACATAGCTTTACCAGTTTGTTCCCAGTAAAGCTGTGCTGAGCTAAATGAATCCTTTTATCCAGTCTCTGTCCCAGTTTCAGCGAGGTAACAGCTTTGCTCCAGTCTGTTAGGTGAACTTGCTGAATTGGTTTCTTCAGAGCCAGACTCTGTCAGGCCTTGATGTTTAATTCACCACCACGCCGTCTAGACAGCGGCGCTTCTGCCCCCGTACTGACACATCTAAACACGGGGATAAACACACTCTTAAATATATGCACACTGCACAACCACACCGATATCGGCTCAGGTACGGAGCGCGGCGCGATAAATGTGAGCGAAAATTGACCTATTATTGGTCCAGTGATACCTGAAAACATCAGAAAGGAAGATAATAGCTCTTGTGGGCTTTCTTTTTTTTCCCACATTTTCTTGAATTTTAATACCATTTGAATGTAGTAAATCACTAGTTTTGGGGAATAATGGAATACCTGTAATGGGAATCATTTTACAGTGATGCAACAGATTAAAACAAAAATAGAGAAACCAAAAATGTTAAAAAAATAAAATAAAAAAAAAAAGAACAAAAACCAGCAAAATAAAAAACAACAAAAAAAAATGCACACACAAAAAAAGTGTGAGTAATACGAGTAACCGTAGTCTGTTACAGTGACAATTTTAATACATGGTAATCAGAATACAGTTACATTTTCACAGGGAGTCGTTCATTCTCTGCAGACGTCAATCTGAATCTAAAACAGACATTTAGTTACATTACTTAAGCTTATTTTCACGTATTTAGTATTATTTTTGTACCTTTACCTTCTACATTTAATCCAAATATTTTTTGTAATTCACTTTTTATTGTTTTTTCCATCTTATCACTGGCTGCACGATATTGGAAAAACTGACAATGTGATTTTTTTTAACCCTGCGATAAATAAAAATAGTTAGCTTAGCTTAACTTAGCAAAAACTGGCATATTATTGATCCATTGATACCTCAAAACATCAGAAAGGAAGATAATAGCTATTATGGTTCTTTTTTCACTTGTTCTTGAATTTTAATGCAATATGAATGTAGTAAATCACCAGTTTTGAGGAGTAATGGAATACATGTAATGGGATTACATATTTAGAATACAAAATATGAGTAACGATACCATCTGAATCTAAAACACTGACATGTAGTTACATTACTTTAGCTGACTTTCACTTATGTTGTATTATTTTTGTACCACTACCTCCTACATTTAAACCAAATATTTTTTTGTAATTCACTTTTTCTTGTTTTGTTCCTTCTTTTCACCCATTAGTCATTTCACAGTGATGCAACAAACTAGAATCAAAAGAAAATAGAGAAACCAAAAAATAAAAATCAAATGTAAAAAATACCCAACTAAAAAAAAAAAATACATACAGACAAAAAAAATAAAAACAGAGTACAGTCAATGTTTAGTACTACTTAAGTTCCAAACCTGGGGATAAACACACTCTTAAATATATTCACACTGCTTCCTTTTTTAAAACTACTTACTGTAATTATAATTTTTTAAAAAAATTTTCACATTTTTTTGAATTTTAATATTGTATGAATGTAGTAAATCACTAGCTTTGGGGAGTAATAGAATACATGTAATGTATTATATTTAGAATATTTGTACATATTTTAATATGTATATTATAAATATACATATTTAGAATACAAAACATGAGTAGTGATACCATCTGACTCTAAAACACTGACATGTAGTTACATTACTTAAGCTGACTTTCACTTATGCAGTATTATTTCTGTACCACTACCTCCTACATTTAACCCAAATATTTTTTTTTGTAATTTTTTACTTTGTATTGTTTTATTCCTTCTTTTCACCCATTAATCATTTTACAGTAATGCAACAAACTAGAATCAAAAGAAAATCGAGAAACCAAAAAATAAAAATCAAATGTAAAAAATACCCAACAACAACAAAAAAAATACATACAGCCAAAAAAAAAAAGAAAACAGTACAGTCAATGTTAAGTACTACTTAAGTTCTAAACCTGGGGCTAAACACACTCTTAAGTATATTCACACCGCGCCGATGTAGGCTCAGATACGGAGCGCGGCTCTTACAAATGTTCGCAAAAATTGACGTATTATCGGTCCATTGATATCTGGAAACATCAGAAAGGGAGATAACAGCTCTTGTGGGCTTTCTTATGCTCTTACAGAGTATTTATATACAGATAATAACCTCTCGTCACCTCTTTTTCATCTCCGCCGTCCCTCTTTGCATAATAACTGCTTTGATTGGGCGGCGTGGAGCAAACAGAAACCGACACAAAGTGGGGAGAAAAAAAACAAAACAGAAGAAAAACACAAATGTATACAGAAATGTAACATCAGACAGCGACACGCCGCACAGCCAGTGGCCTCGACTCGGATCAGTCGCATCCAAACGCCGGATTTGTGCATGTTTGTCCTGTTTTAAAGTCTTTGTCTTTTTTTTTTTTTTTTTTTTTGTTTCCGCTAAATATTGTTGACTGCGCTGTCTTAGAAAAGATCCCCGAGTCAAACGCAGACGAAGGGAGAGAGCAATTATTTGACAGCTTCTTTGTTTGGGTTTTTTTATTCCGCCTATTTTTAAAAAACAGGAGCTTGTTGTTGTCGTCCTTGCTCTGAGAACAGACCGCGTTTGAGTTTGAAGACATCAGGCTTTTCCTCGCCGATGTTATTTTCTCTTTTGTGTCCTCATTAATTTGTTATCCCCCCCCTTTTTTTTTCTTTTTATTTATTTATTTATTTATTTTGTTAA
>JAPTGZ010000009.1:34381974-34393858 GCA_029814645.1 Fowleria isostigma | reverse complement strand
GCCTCTGTTACATTTGAAAAACAGAACCTGTTGTCAAATCACATCTTTAGTGAAATAACAGAGGTGTCAAAACTTGTCATTAAGGGTGGTGGTGTAGTGGTGGGGGTTGTCAAATGTCATCTTTATTGGGGAAAGAGTTAAAGTTGTGGATGACTTTCATCACCAGTTTTTCATCAAATCTGTAAAACCAAAGATATCCTAAGTATCACAAATTCATACCTTTTTCTGTGATAACACCTGATTCTCTTCCCTCACAGTGAACAGTTTATAAGCAAACTCTGCCAAAAGCAAATCTGAGTGTTCACTAACATAACCAGCAGGTGACTCGGGCATTTTCAGAAATTTCTCACGGTATGCATTGTCGGGAGTGGAGTTCCATGCAGCCGCACTAGCAGCGACAGAAACCGCTGACCAAGTGAAAGCCAGCGGGTTCTCTGTGTGCAACTCCACTTCCCACAATGCAATGCAGTGACAAATTTTTAATAATGCCCAAGTTACCCTACCCACAGAAAATGTTGATTCTCAAAGAAAACTAACGGTTTTGTGACAAATATGTTGGGGTTTACTCATTTATACTTACTGTATTTCCCACACAAAATTTGCTTTAAAAATGTATTTTTTTATATTGTTTTTTATTTTTTATATATTAAAGTTAAATTTTGAATGTGCCCCTTGTATTAGTTTTTTTATATTCAAAATAAAAATTGGGGAAAAAAAATTAATGTATGTTGTTTGCTTACAAAGTTTTGAAAATGTAAACTGGGCACAGGAACAAATTTTGTAAAAAAATGTTTTAATCAAAAATGCTGAAGTGAGACTTGGGGGTACTTGGCTAAAAAAGTCTATTTCAGCAGTACTCCAATGTAAAGGTTTGCGACCCACTGCTGTCGAGCCTAACGGTGTTTCCATGTTCACTACAGAGTCTGTAGATCCACCTGATGCAGATAAAGTACATTTTCCCTAAATTATTTGACTGCATCGACAGTTTTACTGGATCAGAGCTCATTCAGTATTTGACATCAGTAGATGCTTTGGGTCTTTGAGGGTTGAGACGTTTATGAATCTGCCTCAAGCATAAAATATTTTGGGGATACATTACAAATCTGTGGATCCGTGTTTCCTGCCGTTTTCCGCCTGAGCTGCTCCGTAACGCATGGACCATAAATGATTGTGTTTGAATTATTGACAGATGACTGGTAATGGAACCATGAGGCCGGAGGACAGACACCTCCATGTGTGATATCTGATCCATATTCGGTCTAATGTTGCGATATTGACTCGCTGACATGGTCGGACCGTCTGAGGCCCGGCGCTCTCTGTTCGCTGAAGCGTTCTGAATCCATTCTCCTCTTTATCTCCCCGTCTCTCCAGGTATTATACGCCCCCCAGGCCCGGGATCGCTTCACCGCTCCCTCCTTCATGCAGCGTGACCGCTTCAGCCGCTTCCAGCCCACGTACCCGTACCTGCAGCATCAGATCGACCTGCCGCCCACCATCTCGCTGTCAGATGGCGAGGAGCCCCCGCCCTACCAAGGACCCTGCACCCTACAGCTCCGCGACCCCGAGCAGCAGATGGAGCTCAACCGCGAGTCGGTGCGGGCGCCGCCCAACCGGACCATCTACGACAGTGACTTGATTGACATGGGAGGAGGCGGGAGCTTGGGAGGGGTGGGGGGAGGAGGAGGCGGGATTGGCGGCAGCGGTCCGAGGCCGCCCAGCAGTAACTCGGGCATCAGTGCGGCCAACTCCAGCAGCCACGGGCGCATGGAGGGCCCCCCGCCAGCGTACAGCGAAGTGATGGGCCACTACCCCGGCTCGGCGTTCTTTCTACACCAGCACAGCAATAACCAGAGGGTGGGGGGACCAGGGGGCCCGGGGAGCAGGACGATCCAGCAGCAGAGCCAATCAGAAAGCACAACAGTACCTGCCAAGGCCAAGGACGGCCAACCGGAGGACCTGGTGTGAAGAAAACGGGCGGGGAGGGGGGGAGGGGGGGTCGCTGCCCACCCCAGACTGAAAACTGTCTCGTTCACTGCTCACCTGTCGGCAGTGCTCGCTCTACCGCTCTCTCTCTCTGTCTCTCTCTCTCATGTCCTCTCTCCACACTCCCATGCACAAAGAAATATCAACCTTAGCGACAACAAAACAAGGAAAGAGAGGAACCCAGCGTTGAATTCATTTCACTTTCCTGTTTCTTTCTACTGTTCGGAGTTCAAACGGCTAGCGCTGCTGGGGCAGGATGTACACACACCGCCGGAGAGGCTTTTCCTTCAGACCAGACAGAAACACACCGCTAGCACAGATTGAAATGATTTCCTTTCGGCCCCCTCAGGGCTCTGTCCCCGGGAACTGAGGAGGTTTACTTTTTTTTTTTTTTTTTTTTTTTTCCTTTCGGACCGGGATCTGTGCACAAAGCGAGAACTGAGAATCAAGGACTACAGAGAACACAACGAAAACAAGAGACTCACAAACCCAAATCTTAGTGCCAAGGTTCATGAGGAAGCAAAACAAGGGGGAAAACTGACTAACATTCAGAACACAAACACAAAAAAAGAAAAGTTATCTAAAAGTTGCACTATCTTTTTGTTGTAAAAGAGAAGAGGGAAATGATGCTCTACGTATGTGATGATGTTTGTTTTTTTCTTTTCTTTTTCTTTTTGTCCTTTTTCATGAATGGACTGACTGAACTTTGGCTCCAAAGTTTGTTTAAACAGTTGGGAGCAAAAAAAAAAAACAAAACAAAAAAAAAAAACAAAAAAACAACAACAACAAGTATTATAAGCTTATGTCCTTCCTTTTTTGAAACCGCAACAAATACTCGTACCCAGCCTACGACATCTCTGTCTGCTTACACCACAGGCACAGTGAGACTTAGTAAGAGAATACCCTTGTACTCCGTCACCTCTGTGTACATTTCAACCGCCGGGATGGGGTTGGCTCCGCCCCCCGACAGCTGGACGGACAAACGCTTTCCTACCCGATGGATCCCCCCCCCCGACTCGGAGTCCGATCCATCCCGACACGCTTCTTAGTACTCAATCCGATTCTAACTCGACTAACTCGTTAACGGAACTCGAACATATCTCGGCGTCCGTCCGTCCAGCCGCCGCCCACAGCCACCCCCCTCCCGCCGTCACCTCTGTCCTGACCTCTGAGCACCTGACACTTCCTGTTTCCTGCACCCCGCCCCCTTTCTCACCGCTCATCTCGACATGCACAGTGCGTTCTGCCAACAGCCACTGTCAGCGGACGATGCGAGTCAACGGACGATGGGAGTCGGCGTGTGCATAGAAGTGTTTATCTTGGTCGGCAAATCTTTTACGACTCGCTACAGCAACCTCGCTAGGACAAATCACTGTTGGATGAGTCAAAATGTGTAAAAGTAGAGAGGATAGAGCTGCACAATTATGACCAAAATAATAATCGTAATTATTGAGATCAAAATTGTAATCACGTTAATTCATCATGTTTGGGAAAACATCTGTATTTTTATTGTATTACATTTAAACAATATGTGAATAAATAACAAAAAGACAATTAAATTTACCCAAGAATTTTAAATTTTCAGAGAGCTAACTGAATAAATATACTATTATGATGCTTGGAGAATCACAGTGTTTTGACCCTCATTGTTGACTGTATTTATTAGACAAATATAACCATATTACGTCTGGTATTTCTGCACGTCTTTGGGAGTAGATGGATACAGTGTCGCACGCTGCAGGGGATTGTTATTTCGGCAACTTAATGAAGCCTTAATCATGTGTTCGCCCCCTGGTGGTTGGTTGAGAAAGTACTTGAGGCTACATCTGCAGCCGCTAGCACCGCATCGCTAACGTTAGCCTGAGAACTAAAGAGATCTAAAGGTAGAGGTAGAGAGGAAGAGCCACCGAGAGATTTGTGTTTGATCAATTCCTTCAGGGGGAGGCAGATTTGAATTGCATTAAGTTGTGAACATTGAGCAAATTGTATTTACTGAGAATATTGCGGTGATGCTAAGACTTTGAGTGTCCTTTTGTAGCAAGATTCAACTGGTTTGAGGACAGAAGAGCCAGCAAATGACCAGCTGGTGATGCAGTACTCCATATGAGAGAGGATCAATCAGGTCAAAGCTGTTTTATCTGTCAAGTATGCTCTAATGTGTTTAAAATTAGCTGTTTTTACAATGTTTTGCTAGCATCGTACTGCTAATGTTAGCATGAGAACTAAACAGATCTAAATCTGGAGTAAACTGAGTGGTGGAGGAGAATCACAGCGCTGTAGTGAGTCGTTTGTCCTAGCGAGGGCGCCGTAGCAAGTCATAAAAGATGGCCAACAGAGATGAAGGCTTGAACACATGTGCAACTCGCATCATCTGGCGACTCGCATCGTCTACTGACAGCCACGCCGAACTCGAACCGCGTCGCCACGATGACGAAAACACACAAAAAAAAACAACCCAGAAGGCTCAGCTCTCTCCGTCTTCACGTCTCTAAAGCCACAAAATCCTAAAATAATAAAAAAAAAAAAAAAACACACACACGCATACACACACAAAGTGAAGATTCCTGTCTGCATCCGCCAGCACAGCAATCAGGTTTTAACGAAAACTGTCTGTGGTCGAAGTCAAGGGCTATGGGAGGGTCCTTTTTGTAAGAAAAACAAACCTTTTTGAAAACTAGCCTTTCTCTCTGCTCATCGTTGCCTTCTCCTCTGCTCTTGCGCTTTCTCTGTCTCTCCATCTTGTTTGCGTTCCACCCTACCCCACTCCCCCCCATTAACCTCTTTCCCATCCCGGCTTTCTAGCGGTGTCTCCGGTAAACACTGATCCTCGTCCCTCCGCCCATCCGTGTGCAGAAAAAGTGCGTTCACATGATGCAGAGTCCGCCAAGCCCTTTAAAGTGGAGACTGGAGTGGAGCCCTTATTTGGCAGTGTGTGCTAGTGCAGTCTTTTTCCCTCTGTGTGTGTGTGTGTGTGTGTGTTTGTTGGTTAGACCTTTTAACAACACAGAAAAGCACTTAATGCCCCTGCAGGAGCATTGTGTGTATGTGTGTGTGTGCGTTTGAGTATGTGTGTGCCTCTGAGTGATTTATTAGCTGACCGCTTCGTCTGAGTTTTGAGATCCAAGGACGTATTACTTACTTGGCGCTGTCCGCATTAACGCGTTAATTAAGCTTTTTTTGGACATCAGCGGAGTGTGTGTGTTCCAAGACGCCACAGATGCATTGTGGTTACTGTCGCGGTGCAGATGTGACCTCGCTGTGAAAGCTACAAACCCCGCCCCACATATTCCATTAAAGCTGCAACCGGGTCTTTTCGGGAACCTCCACCTGTCCTAATAACGCCGAAGCCGTGGCCCACTTCCACACTCATCCTCAAAGACGCCGCTGGACTTAAAGGGATAATGCGTGGAAAAGCGCTCCCATTTTTGTTTACACTGTAACTGATCCTGCTTTAATGCATCAGGCGAAGGTGTGAGAATACACAGCGGATCCTGGAGATGGACGCCGTTGTCGACAGGGTGGGACCTGTGATCTGTGATGGGTCGAAACTGTCCATCACGGCTCCCTTTTATTTTTTTTTTTAAAGCCTTAAACTAAACCCAGAGGAGGTGTAAGACTTGTATTTCCTGACATAAATATCAATATACTGGTATGATAAAGACGTTTACTGAAACATTAAAGCTGCAAAACATAGAAAAGACAGTGTGAGAGCATAGAAAAATTATTCAAGTCCTTGTTTTTTTAGTTTCAGTTTGTTTAAAAACCCATATTTTTGTAGATATTAAATGTTAGTGTGACTGTTTTCTTCTACGGATGAAAGAAATTAAGGCAGGAAATTACATATAAAAGGGTCAGTTCCAGATATAATGATGTATTGTCCTCAGAGGTGGTAAAAGTACTCACATTCTGTAAAGTAGAAACACAGCTACTTGTATGACTTCATCTTTTTGGCTCAATTAGGTTCAGATAAGTTTGGTACTTCATTTATTGAAATAGTGACTCAAAATTGGATAAACCATGTTCAAGCAAGCAGTTAAAGGGTTAAATATACTAAAAAGTTTACTAATCATTACCTCATTTTTTGAAGGCATGTTAGAGCTGAAAATGTTACCAAAAAAAGTTCTAAAAACTTATAATATTATAACCAGAGGTGGTAAAAGTACCTACATTCTGTACTTAAATAGAAGTACAGCGACTTGTGTGAAAAAATATTCTGGTAAAAGTAGAAGTACTGATTCAACTCCTTTACTTAAGTAAAAGTAAAACTACTTTTTTTTTTTTTTGCCATGAATGAAACAATACTTATTTAACCAGACAAAAACATAAAAGTTTCTGTTTTCTAATTTCACAGTGAATGAAGTGACGTCTTTTACATACATATCAGTTTAGTTTGAAAAAGTAATGAGAGTACTGAGAAGGTAAGGAGTATAAAGTACAGATATTTATGCACAAATGTAGGGAGTAAAAGTCAAAAGTTGCCAGAAAAATCAAATCAGATACTTAAAAAAATCTACTTAAGTACAGTAACAAAGTACTTCTACTTAGTTACTACCCACCTGTGATTGTCCTTTTTAATCTAATTTCAGTTAAACTGCTTTACATATAAAGAATGCACCACTAAAAGCATAAAGTGTACTTTTTGTGCATTTTAAACAGTAGAATGTGTATTTGTGTGTATTACAGCAGTAAGATCCAGTATGGTAGCAGTACAATTTGTGCATTCATAAAAGTCTATTTCAAAAAAAGACAAATCTGCCGCAAATCCTTGAAAAAGACAAATATCACTGACTCTTCTGTTTTTATATTTTCTTTCATCCTTATAAGAAAATGCTGATTCAGTCCTAAAGTGGTGACCTGTTTACTGTTGTAGTGTGGGAGTGGGTCATGGCTGCTGCTGTCATCGTTCTCTTCAGTTTTTTGGACCTAAATGCAGCGTTAAAGAGGATCCGAAATAAGGATGCACCGATTTGAGGTTTTCAGTTCCCATACCGATGCTGGGGCCCCGTGTATGGGTCGATACTGATCCGATATCACTGTTGATTTAGAGCTGCTACTGTTGGACATCACAACAGTAGTCGCTAACGCACAGCTTTATCTACAGAGATAGTCACAGAAAAAGTGATTATTCCACCCTGTTTTCTTTAATTTCTTGTTCATTTTAATGCCGGGTACAACTAAAAGTACATTTATTTGAACAAATATAATGAGAACCACAAAAATGTCTCATAGTAGTTTAATTTCAGAGCTGATATCTATCAATTTTCTATGGTTTTCTTGATAATAACCAAAATCACATACATTCTTACATCAATATCTATGACATGGTACTGACAAAAACAGTGCTTTTACACATTCCATGTTTTTTTTTCTGTCTGTTTTAGTCACATGATACACACAGGAGGTAGTACTGGATTACATAACCATTGTTTTTGATGACTTTTTAATGGTCTAGTAAGTTTTTTCCGCGACTGTCTATAACCCACAACATCGTCCACATACAGGTCTGTCATGTTGCTTTTAGAATTGTGTTCAGCATGTATGATGTAGCCTGTGTCACAAATATTTAACCCATGACCCAGTGTGACATTTGTGTCACTTTCCCAAATACATTTTTCTTTATATTTAACCATCCTTAAGGGGTTTCTGACATTTATGGTAATATAGTCTTCTGTATAATGTGGGGTTTTTTTTTCAGTATAGATCAGGTATTTTCCAACATTTAATCTACTAATCATGGGGATGTTCATAAAAGTTTAGAGTAAAATTGAGGATTATTGTAGAAAACTAAAGAAAAAAGTGACTTTTTAGCAAAATCTCTCATTAACTGAACGTAAATCCAGTGTGTCCATCCACTGTCATTGATCCAACTCCATGGGTTTTACTGGTGAACCAATGTTGTAGAAGATAACAGCTTTTCCACGGTAACTGTGGAGCCTCTGAACATCCAAATGGGTCATATCTTGATGACCATGACAAGATTAAAAACTGAATTTTACAACAGTCATTTCCATGTATTAGTGAATCAACAGGGATTAAAGTTATATATCAGTAGATGGTTTTGGTAGATGGTGGATGTTTGGGTCTTTATGGATAAATAGGTTAAATAAAGAGAAAATTTCACTTTGGAACTGACACAAATTAACTTAGTGGGTTAAAGGGGAAGGATCGGTTACTTTTACCGATCCCTGATCCATCCAAAATGTCGATATTGGGGCCGATATCCACGCAAAATATCAGATTGGTGCACCCTTAACCCGAAACACCCCGTGGTGCTGAATCAGTCGAGGTGTCCTCACATCTGCCCGTCTACTCTGCTGACGTCAGCGTATTTCCGGGTGGGGGGGGGGTCGGTTAGCATCAGTGTGTGTAACCGTGTGCACACGTCCGGTTGCGTTTCCATCCGACTCTACCGTTAGCTGTGTGTGTGCGTATGTGTGTGTTTTGTTTCTACATCGCTGCTGCTATTGCTGTCGCTGCTGCTACTGCTACTGCTACTATTGTTGCTACTGCTGGTTCTCATGTCCTCACCCGCCCCCGTCCTCTGTCCGTCTGTCCATCCCGTCCCTTCGACTCACCCCAGACTAGAAGGCGAGGAATCCAAACCCCCTGCAGTCAAAGGGTCGACCACCGGGGGGCGTGATTTGTCTCATTTACGAAATAGTTTGCGACGTCTTCATTTTCTTACGAAGATCTGCCAGAGTCGGCGTTAGCGTCAGAGTCGTGTCCTGCTACGGCGACCTTTGACTGCAGAAACCCGCTTCAACCCACCTCCCCTCCTCCCCCCTCTTTCTCCTAATTCTTTGTGTTGTTTTCTTGGCTCGTTGTGTCCGCGCAGTCATAGCTTGTAAATGGAGGATATAAAGATGAATTTTATGTTTTCTACAAGGAGGTTTGCATGTTACTATTATGTGAGTAAATAAGGTGCCTAATGTTCATGTTTGAGCAGACCACACATCAGTCAAACTGTTGCTTGGGATCCCTGCGGAGGCTCCAACTCCGAGCGACGCCTGCCCGACACAATGGAACCGCAACACGGGAGCTTTGCTTTATCCTTTTGTCGAGCGCTACTCAGACGGCGCGGGCTTTTGGGTCCGGCCGAGTCAGCCTCTCCTCATTCCGCTCTCCAGAATGTTTGATTACAGCTCGAATCTGATCCCGCGGCGAGGCGGACAAAACCACCTCCGATTCAGAAACTCTCGACGAGACCAAGAGGCTGTAAATTTAGTCTCCGCAGCAGCAAGACACCGGCTAACTCTTCAGACCGCGGAGAGTTTTTAGCCCCGTTTTTGAGTCCCATTGTGTCGGACGGAAACGCTCGCTCCAAGTGAAGCAACTGAAGCCATTTCAACCAGTAATTTGACCCGCGTGTGGAGCAGACATAGGAACCCACTTGCACTCAAAAAGCTCCCACCTTCGTTGTGCCTCACTTCCAACGGTGCTTTTTTCAGTAGTCTGTCTTTCTTTATGTTTGTTTGTAAGGTGCTGTATATAACTTGAATATATTATGCACATATCCTACCCAATGGGTAGAAACCACAAAAAAAGTTGTGAATAATGTAATATAATGTATAGACAATATAAGAATTTTAAGAAGGCAGCATCAAATTTGTAAATGCCTACAGTTAAAAACGTGCTTTGTCTTTTTTTTTTATGAGAAAACATGGTTTGCAAAGTATGCTTAGAATATGGTTGCAACACAAATTACTACTTATAATATTTTGCTATGAATAATAGTCTGTTATGAGAAGATGATGAGATAACCTCTGGATTAAGGAAGTTGTTGAGAAATAATATTACTCACTCGTTTATTGGATTCTTCTCCAAGAACTAGCATTCCCAGTGCTTGCCATCGTTTGGGGTCAGTGTGTCTGCTGGCAATTGGATTTTCTGTTCAGAATCCAATAAAAAACTAGTGGTTAATTGATTTCCGTTGCTAAAATAGACAAATTAAATCTGAACTTCGAGGTGTTTTCCTTTTTCAGTGTCAAAACAGATTAAATTGCATTTTAAAAAAAAACAGATTGATTTTCTCTTTCTAATGACAAAATATAAAGTTACTACTTGTAAAAATGGAAAACAGACCAAAAACACTTATTTGTTTCTTCATTTTTAGTTTTTTTTTTTTCATGAAGTGTTTTAGAATGTCTGCGTAGATTCTCGTCTATCTGGTCATCGTTCTTCTGGGTTCAACTGGACGCTTTAGTTCTTTTGAAAACATTTCGTCTCTCATCCAAGAGACTTCTTCAAGAAGTTCAGATGAATCGAGATGAACTACCGAGAAGTTTTAGAATGTTTGTTGTCTTCTGCTTCGTCTTCTTAGACCAACATAGCTGCTTGATCTTCCTCTTCTTCATACTGCAGCTGTAGACGTTTCAGTCTTGTGGGTGTTATTGGCATCTTGAATACAATAATCACGAAACAGGATTTTTAAGAGAATACACGGCTACTGTTTATGTACCGATCTTAATATTACGCAAAAGTGTGAGATCTTCCTACCCACTGACTGACTTTTTCTTAGAATTCTGACTTAAGTCTTAAAATTCTGACTTAAATCTCAGAATTCAGACTTTAATCCTGGAATTCTGAGTTTATTCTTGGAAATCTTCCTACCAACCACTTGAGAGTGCCGTGAGTTGCACATAGCGGTGCCATATGTCCACTTTACGACAAAATATTTCAGTAAGTGGTCGTAGGTATGATGCAGGATTGTCTTAAAGAACGTGACAACTGTAGCGTATGGTCTTCGTACAACACATGTATGTTCTCACGGAGACCTCAAGTTGCTCTTATTATTTGAATGGCAACTATACCAACGACTGCTACAAATGTCTACAAACTCCAGATTTTGTACGAATTGGAGGATTTGTAAAAACTTAGGCATTAGCACTCTTTCCTTAAAATTGACAACATCAGGTCTTAGAAACTGGGGGAAAAAAAAAACCAGGCATTTTTGGTTGTTTTTTTCTTTTTCTGTCCAATTAGTAACTTTATTTGTCTTTATTAGAAAGAGAAAATTAAAATCTGTCTGTTTTTTAAACTTTGGTTTATCTGTTTTGACACTGAAAAAGAAAAATGCCTTAAAATTTACTCTTAAATCTCAATGTAAGATTTAATCTCAAACAAAAATCAATTAACCACTAGTTTTTTTCTTTTGTTTCTGAAAATCCGACCAACGGACACTCAGACCGTCGGGAACCAGTTGGAGGTTTGATTTCAGCCACAATCGACTAACAGGTGTATAGTTCTAAAAACCAACAAAAACATCCTGTAAATCACACGCATCGGCCGGTGTTTCTGCCACGACCCCCGTCTCGACCGTCGAGCAAAGACCGAAAGACGCCGTCTCACACCAGAGCACTTCCTTAAAACGGATGAGCGTGTCTGTCCTCATTCATCTGAAGGAGATTTTTCAGAGTTTATTTCAGCGGTAGTTTCGTAAATCTGCCAAAGTATGAAACCGTTCAGCACACTTAGCATTGCTCAACTGGAGACCCGACTCCGGTTTAAAGCATTTCAGCTCCAGGACGATCGGCAGCTTCCGATCGCACGATTGTCAAACTCGGAAAAACATAAAGAAAAACCTGGTCATTCCCTTATTGTTATTATATGGAAGAGGATTAGGGCTGCTGGGGAAAAAAAATATGGTTCAATAAATTTTGGATTATTATTAATTCTGATTAATCCTGGAATTCTGAGTTTATTCTCAGAAATCAAACTTTTTCCTGAGAATTCTGACTTTAATCTCAGAATTATGATTTTTTTCCCCAGAATTCTGACTTTTTTTGGGGGGAATTTTAACTTTTTTTTTCAGCAGAATTCTGACTAATCTCAGAACTCTATCTTTAATCTCAAAATTTGTATTTTAATCTTAGAATTCTGACTTTAATCTCAGAATTCTGAC
>JAPTGZ010000009.1:33997921-34008297 GCA_029814645.1 Fowleria isostigma | reverse complement strand
AATGTGAAACTAGTATTGTAAAGCACTTTGAGTACCATTAATGTGTAGAAAAGCGCTATATAAGTACAAGACCATTTACCATTTACCTCAACACCTTGGCGGTATTTTTGGGGTCACTTCTTGTTATTCCCTCACTTGTGTGTCACATAAGTCACAAACAAACTTGACAAAATTCATCATTTTATCACAAAATTAAAAACAATCACAGGAAATGGCGGGGGTATGAACAATTCTGAGGAAATTATATGCATATACAGAATACTGATGACAGGAAGTAGTATTTTTTTTGCACTCCTTGGGTGTTGGGTGTGTTATTTTTTTTATTAAACTAGTATTGAGTGAGAAGATGATGAAAACTAACCCTGACACATATCCGTGGATAACATAAATTTAGAAGTTAGTTAGAAAAGAGTATCATAAGTGAGCAGTGGATACGTACTATTTGCATTTACATAGCTTAGGTGGTTTATCAACTGTAATGCTTGACTGTAACTGGAGGCCGGTTTCATTACTTCCCTTTCCTCACGAGAACTTAAGCACATTTATACCTCATCCCTCCATCCCATGGAAAAATCGTCTGGAGAATATCCGTCTTAAATCTATGCTCTTACTCGAGGAAAAAAGCCGCTCTTTTCAGTCGACGTGCTTCACATAAACCAGTCAAGTGATGTCAGTCATATTCATATTCTCGCTGTCTCTGCAGGGGATAAGCCTCTCACTACTTATGCCATAAGCCTTGAAATTGTTTGGTAAATAACAAGATAAAAAGTGCGTTTCTTCACAGGACAGGCAGTGAGATAACGCAGAGGAAGTGGGATGAAAAAAAAAAAAGAGACGCTGACATGTCTCATCTGCACACATTCACGTGGGAGAAGCAACATGTAAGGGGAGTGTGTGGGAAAACGAGGTGAGGAGATATCGGAACTCATCCCGTCTGCGCTCCCGCCGAGAAAGAGCAATGAACTTTGAAGCTTCTTTGGAGCGCAACCAGCAGCTCACTTGCAAGGTTCCCCAGAGTTGTGCTCGGCGTGTGTTCGAGTTAGAGTGAGTGAACAAGCACGGAGAGAGAGATAGCCTGTCGGGTCTGGAAGGGGGGAGACGAGGGCCAGACACAGGATGGGATTTAGCCTTCCTCTCGCCTTTGATTCAGTAATTGAGGGCTAAAATTGGGAGGGGAAACTGACAGGCTCTCAGCCCCACAGGGCCGACCCCCGGCCTCCCAGAATCTCCGGGCACTGGTTCATTCCCAGAACACTCAGCCGAGGTTGGGGCTATATTTTTCTCATTTAATAGAGAACAGAAATGGGGAGAGATGAGTTCATTGTTATCAGCTTGCTTGGGGATTGTCTCAGGCTATACTTACCACCTGGCTGTCTTCTTGAGCCAAAGTCAGAGCAACTTCCTGGGAACAAAGGTATCTGCAAAGATAGAAAGCTGCAGGAGGGAAGAATTACTTTGGGTAGCAGTTTGTTAAAGGAGAAACTAGCTCAAGGACACACACAACATATCGCAACTATTCTTGTGAGTATTCTATGACTTACTCCATACACAGACATTTATAGTATTTTGATTCCTACTGCGATTTTGTCACCTTCCTAAAATAACTGGCAAGTTTTTTTTTGTTTTTTTTTGCCTAAATCACCAAATGCTGCATTATTATTATTATTATTATTATTATTATTATTATTATTTTTATTTTTATTTTTATTTTATTTAACTTTCTTATCTTCGCCTGCATGTTTATATTTTTATTTTGTTTTATTTGTTTTATTTAACTTTCTTATTTCCGCCCTCATGTTTTTATTTTTATTTTATTTTATTTCTTGTATTTAACTCTCTTGTCTCCGCCTGCATATTTTTATTTTTATTTTATTTTATTTCTTTTATTTAACTTTCTTTTTTCCGCCCTCATGTTTTTATTTTTATTTTGTTTTATTTCTTGTATTTAACTCTCTTGTCTCCGCCCGTGCTAGTGCCTTCCATCCTCAGTCCGGGACAAACAGGAAAACTAATCGAACAGTGAGTGACGCGGATCCACCGCAGAACCAGACCCGGCTGGAGGAGAACCGGACTTAATTGCTGTCGATGCATCCATCCGGCGGGGCCGGAGGTGGATCCAGATTTCCGGGGGAGGACGCATGATCCTTACCGGACTCTATCCGGTCCGAACCGGGCTGGACGCGCGGGACTGATCCGTTCCGGGACAGCCGCCGGCGGACGCGGATCGGGGGATGACTGCGGATTTCTGTCCGGCCCCCGTTAAAGGAGTGGCTACGTCAACATTACCGGCACACACACATGCAAACCAGGCTGTCGGAGACGGGATGAGTCCGCGGTGACATCCTGCAGGACGTTTGACGGGTTTTACGCACCGATCCGGACCGACAGAAAGGTAAGACGGAGCGGGTGTCGGTTCAGACCGGGATCACAGAGCCCGGGTGTCCTTCCCATGCTTCAGTCACCCACCGGGGGCTGGTCCGGGATCCGTTTGGTGCAGGTGCATCAGGCCAGGAGAGGGAGGCGGACATGAGTGTGTGTGTGTGTGTGTGTGTGTGTGTGTGTGTGTGTGTGTGTTGAGTTTATGATCCAGACTCAAACTGATGCTTCAACAAAATCCCAAACTAGAACCTCATCACATTTGACATCTGGACCGGAAGTCCCACACTGTGACTTCACACAATTTAGGATCAGTTGGTGTATATGTATGGATGGTGTCAAAATATCCATGTGCACTAAGTACAAATGTGTGCAGATAAATACTTGTAAACTCTTGAATGAGTTCAGTCATTCATAAAATATATGTATTTTATCATTTATGTCAGAATTAGGGATTTAACAATAGGGACATTTCATATTACTGTTATTGTGACCAAAATGATCACATTATTATAATCGCGTTATTGTTGAAATGTTATTGTTGAAATGTGCTCAAAATGTCAGATTCAGGAGGCTCAGGATCAGCTGTGTTGTCCCTATGGGAACCTGGTTTTGGACAATAGTACTACACACACACACACACACACACACACACACACTGGTGAATGAGTGTGTGTATGAATGGGTGAATGTGAGGCTATTGTAAAGCGCTTTGAGCCCCATTAATGTGTTTATAAGTTCAGAACATTTCCCATTTACACATGATGCGTTCACATTCACAAACATGTTCAGGTCAAATTCACATTTATGTTGTGTACTTAATCTATGTTTTACACCTGTTCCTCTGAAGTAAAAATGAATAAAATCAATACAATTCATGACAATTTCACTCATATAGACTAGGCTCATATAAACTCTGTGGGTGTTAAATTAACACTGGCATTTCTTACTGTGTGTACACAAATAAATTAACCATGTTTGAATCAGAAAAAACTAATAAAATAATACAGCAGAGTTTTTCAGAAAGATTGTTCACCTGAGAATAAAATGTACAAATGTCACATATTTAATGTAAATGAAATGTGTATAAACAACATGAAACACATGTGGATGAAGAACAAATACATGAAAACTAATCCATAGTCGAAGTATTTAATTATTACTGTGAGTTTTCAAAGTGTGGGAATCGATCACAGTTTTCATGATAATTTGAACTAAACGGTTAAAGTAACTGTGTGGAATTTTACTACGGTTTATCGTTACATCCTGAGTCAGAATTAGGAATGAATGTGGACAAGAACTGGGTATTTGTGTAAAACTGGTCCTAAAAGCAGGACAGAGGATGTAGACCAGGGTCATGAAGACGGTTTAGAAGCACTTTGGCTTTTTTAAAAATAAATATAACGTCTGCTTTAATTTGGTCGGTCCACTTCAACACATGTCAAGTTGCTGCTTCGCTGTAACCAAAAAACTCACATTTATTTCAAATATTACAACTTTAATCTTATAAAAGTACATTATTTTGTTAAATAGTTTTTTGAAATGACTTTATTCTCATTATGACTTCATTCTTGAAATATTTTGACTTTAATCTTAGAAAAGTACGACATTATTTTCATTAAATTATGTTTCTACAACTTTACAACTTTATTTTTATTATGTTTTTAATCTTGAAATATTACAACTTTATTTTCGTAGTGACAAATTATTTTATTTTCTCATGTGGCGTGATACTCCATCTGTTTTTTTTTTGTTATTTTAAGTTTTTCAGTGAATATTCACTTTGAAATAGTCGACACTAGTGAAATAAACACATTTCTCTCCTTTTCCGTCTTCCTCCCCTCATTTTCTCATCTCTACTGAGCATGCTCAGTGCAGTCGCTGCTGTTGGTGAAGTCCTCCAGAAGTCCTGTGGTTGGATTTTTATGTCCCACCCACTCAAAATCAGACCATGATTGGTCCGTTCACCTGTCAGTCAAACCAAACCCACATCTTGGTGTTGATTAGTCCTATCAGGTCTACACAGACACTGAGGATTCTGATTGGATAACAGGTTTAGGACAGTAACCCTTTCATTACTGATGGGAAGTTGACACTAGGTTTAACTTTAGAATGTATAAAAGAAAATATGTATTAAATTAATTGTATTAAATGAAATTAAATAGAAATTTAAAAATAATTATTGAGTTGATATTTATATAATTTAATCCTGAAATTTCCTAGTGCTTCTCTGAAGGCGTAAAAGGCCCTGACTGTTGGAATTCCAATGAAAGTGTGTTTGTAGTCTGTTTGTGTTTCTAAACCTCAAGTAAATAAATTCAACAAATGTCAGAGGTAATGAGATCCTGTCCTGTTGACACAGAGACCAGCTGTTAAATAAACTGAATCGACTAAATGAAATATTTAATGTTTATCTGTTTGTTTGTTTTTTAATGTTTATCTGTTTGGGTTTTTTAATGTTTATCTGTGCGACTTGGACGTGGTCGCTGATGATGTCACTGATGATGTCATGAGTCCCATGTGTCAGCTACAAACCTGACCTCTGACCCCAGATCAGTAGGTGTTGACGGTGGGTGTGTCCATAAATATTCCTTCAGTCAGTTTCTCTTAAAGCTGAAGTTTGTTTTTGAATTAATATCCAGACGTTTGTACGTTCTGTTGTTTCAATATGACGAGAAAAAACAGCTTTGGTTTTATTTCAGTCGACTTGAACGAATTAGGTCAGTTAATAATTCAAAGGATTTTCACCTTGTAGTTACTGTGACCATGTGGATTAAGTTCGACGTATTTACACTTAGTGACTGTATCATCCACCGACTGCAACTGTAACAGCAGTATTAAAAATAAATCCCAAATACAGTTGGTCATCTTCTCATGGTCGTCAAATATGACGAAACACTGTCATCTTCTACAACATTAATTCACCAGTAAAACTCATGGAGTTGCAGCAATAACAGTGGATGAAAGGGGGAAAAAAAGAATAAAAAAAACTAACAAAATAATAAATAATGTGAAAAGACAAGCAAAAGGTTTCCTATAATGAAGTAAGAAAGAATAAAACAAGCACAAAAACAGTAAACACAATGAATAAAATGAACAAAAAGATATTAGAAATAAAAAAAATAATAAGTATATGAACAAAGTAACCCACACAGTGAACTAAACTGAAGAAAAAAAGACAAACGGCAAAAACAAGTAAAATTATAGATAAGATTAACAAAATGAACACAAGAAAATTTACAAACTAACAAAAATTAAATGGGGAAAATAAGCAATAAAATGAACAATGTTGATTTAAAAAAAGCTAAATATTGGTCATATTTTCATGTTCTTGTTTCAGTTCATCACCCCTCAGCACCTTCGGAGGCTCCATAGTTACCATGGAAATGCTGTCATCTTCTCTAGCATTCATTGACCAGTAAAACCCATGGAGTTGAATCAATGACAGTGGATGGACACACTGGGGTTATGATTATATATAATATAAATATACATATATATGGACACACTGGGGTTATGTTTATTTATAATATAAATATATATATGGACACACTGGGGTTATGATTATATATAATATACATATATATGGACACACTGGGGTTATGTTTATTTATAATATAAATATACATATATATGGTCACACTGGGGTTATGTTCAGCTATGTTCCCAACTTTTTTTGCTTTAAAAAGTCATTTTTTCTTCAGTTTTGTCAGTTTTTATATAGTAATAGTTGAATTTGAAGGCTTTGGGGTGCCTCAGGGTTCTATCCTGGATCCTGTTCTCTTTTTATATGCTGCCCCTGGGTTCCATTTTCCTCTGTTTTCTCTGTTTCTTATATAAAATCTGAGCTTTTATAAACATCTACATGATCAATAAGTTAAATATTAAAATAATGCATGATTTTCACTGAAAACCCCTGAATACAGAGGATAATGTTCTAATAAAAGGTGCTAAATATTTTGGTAAACCTTGGTTGAGCCTGGTTGGAGTAATCGGACTGAAGTGGACGTGACTTCATCCATATGGAGATGTGATATTTCACAGTGACGCAGGTGATTTGTGTTGGACCTGTCAATGTTTAGAAGTAAAAGTGCACATGGCTGGTAAATATTTAACCTATAGACAAAGGTCAGAGCTGTACACATGTGGTCCAAACCCAACCTGAATGGAGTGAATGTGAGAAACGTCTGAAGTTGAAGGGTCATTAAAGGGTTACAGCCTATCTCCATTACTGTCTCCACCCTTCCTCCCACTGCTTTTATGTTTTTTATACCATCCACTGCTTTGTATCAGCTCTCCCAGCATGCACCTCTACACACCGCTGATGATCCTTCCAAGATGTACATTGTGTGGATGATAGTCACCACATTTTGTGTTTTATGACGTCCTATCATCAGCCGTTGGGGGTTTATCTTGTTTTTCTTTCAGTGACAGTTAAACATTAGAGGAATGAGGTCAAACCTTCGACTGTTGAACAAATGTTCACATCCTGAAGAGTTCCACTAAAGAGTTCCACTTTAAAGACAGGGTTTGACTCTTATGGAAAATGTATAGAAGCTTATAGAGCAGGGGTGTCAAACATATGGCCTGTGGACGAACCCGGTCCACCAAAGGTCCAGTCCGGTCCATGGGAGGAATCAATGAAAAATTACACTAAAGATATGAACAGTCAGTGGTGTTAAAATCATAAATCTAATTACCTGTACAATAATATAAAATTCATACTTTATGTTTTAGAGTAAAAAAAAAAAAAAGTAAAATTACATGATGAAAATGTTTACATGTACAAAGTATCCTTTAAAAAGTGTGAAACTCATGAACATCCTGACATTTCTTTGAAAAAGTGCAATTTTAATAAGATTCTGGCTCAGTTTATCATTTCCACATGTACACATGTAACTTACAGATACAGTGAAATATACAAAACATTTAATGAGAGGTGGAACATTGGTCCAATTACACTTAATGTTCTTAAGGCCTGTTCAACAGCCACGTCTGGCCCATGTACCTGTAACACAAAAACAAAAACACAAAAACAAGGCCGTGGGGCCTTGAGTCTTTAATTTCATTTTTTTCCATATGTAATGCACATATGGCAAAATCAGACAATAAAGCTGACTTTGACTTTGAAATGAATTTAAAGATAGCTCTGCAGTACCTGGAGGATTCATATTCAATTTTAATGAGCTATTAGGGTAAAAAATACACAAATAAATGTAGCAAAGACTAATAAAAGTGGATTTAAATAAATATGAACCCTTTAATGCTTTAATAATCCATAAAACCTTTAAAATGTAAAAGTGTTTAACTCTTCCTTAATGTTTAACAGATGAAATATTTGTCAAATATCAATGAAAGGTCAAAAGTTTTTTTTAATTTATTTATTAGAGATGGTGCATATTTATGCACATGTCCAACTCCAGTTGTAAATGTGCCAGATTGTATCAACAGTGATCATTTCCATCTGTAGATTCCAGACAGGTGACAAGAAAGACAAAAGATAAAAGACAAAACATCCTAAAAACACCCAAAACAACAGGGAGGATGATCAGCTGAAGGACACGGGCCTGGTGGTCCTTCAGCCAGTGTTGACGTTAGGATTTGAAGGAGACGTACGACTGTGAATCTCTTATTTTGAAAAGTAAACTGAACAAAAACTAAGTCAAATAGTGTCAAAGTGGTCCCAGCTGTGTTTGTAACGGCCTTGGTGTGGACCTATATGTGGATTCACATCTATCTTCAATCTCCAGCTGAAGGTGATGGCGTCCCGTAAAGACAGACGTAAAGAGCGCCCCCCGGTGGACGAAGGCTACACAGAGGCCAGTGGCGCCCCCTGTCCCGGAGACACGCTTCCCTGGAACCTGTCCAAACACCAGAGGGTCAAACGGTCCAAGTCTGCATCAGGGGAGGTCCTGGACCCGGCTGAGAGGGCGGTGATCCGCATCGCAGGTAAGACGGACCCGGGATAGGGTGGTCTTTAATCTGACCTGGGACAAGGTGGTCTTTAACATGACCCTGGTGGAGGGGGTTTTTAACCTGACCTGGGACGAGGTGGTCTTTAACCTGACACAGGATAGGGTGGTCTTTAATCTGACCTGGGACGAGGTGGTCTTTAACATGACCCGGGTCGAGGTGGTCTTTAATCTGACTCAGGATGAGGTGGTCTTTAACCTGACCCAGGATGAGGTGGTCTTTAATCTGACCCGGGATGAGGTGGTCTTTAACCTGACTCGGGATGAGGTGGTCTTTAATCTGACACAGGATGAGGTGGTCTTTAATCTGACTCGGGATGAGGTGGTCTTTAACCTGACCCAGGGTGAGGTGGTCTTTAACCTGACCCAGGATGAGGTGGTCTTTAACCTGACCCGGGATGAGGTGGTCTTTAACCTGACCCAGGATGAGGTGGTCTTTAATCTGACTTGGGATGAGGTGGTCTATAACCTGACCTGGGATGAGGTGGTCTTTAATCTGACCCAGGATGAGGTGGTCTTTAACCTGACCCGGGATGAGGTGGTCTTTAATCTGACTCAGGATGAGGTGGTCTTTAACCTGACCCAGGATGAGGTGGTCTGTTCATGAGTGATGGAACGTGATGTGAATGGATAAAGATAAATGCATACTTTGTGTAAAATCACAACTTAAAGTAAGATAAAAAAAAACATGCACTGAATTTATCTGGTTTATTCTGTATTTATTTGTATGAACGACATCACAGACAGAATCTACTGAAAGTATTTGGTGACATCATGGCGTACATATTCAGAATAATGAAAACAAAGCATTTTTTCCATCATTTATTTACATGATACAACATGATGAACAGATGAACAAAAATGAACAAAAAATGACCAAGCGGTTGGACCCTTAGGGGGGCCGCTTTTGGCCCCCGGGCCTCGTGTTGGACACAGTCAGCAGCTGCTAATGCGTTGTCATAAGTCAGGACTGAACAGGTTTATGTTCCGCCTGTAGTTCAACTCTTTCCCCATAAAGACAACCCTCCCTCCAGGACCCTTAACCCTTTCAGGCATGAATTATGGAGAACTTGAATCAAGATTTTTTCTCTGGTGGATTATCATCCCTCTATAGACAGTGGAAAAGGGTTTTCTTTTTTTCAATATGTCCACTAATGTTAAATCATCCTAAACACATTCTGTAGGAATGTGTTTGGTCATTTTCAAAAAGTTACATTAATGTATATTGTTATTTAGTTGAAAATTATTGAAATTATGATGTCATTCAAGGGAAATAAAAAGGCTGTAAAAAGTTTTATGTAAAAAATAACTACCTGAAATATTTTACATTTTAAAAATGTTGGTGGTAACATTAATTTTTGTGTCTAAAGTTAAAAAAGATAATATTAACATAAAATCTGCCAAAAATGCCCAATGTATTGAATATGATGCAAAAAAATATATCAGAAAAAAAATGATATAGCAAAATGTTTTGTTTGGATTATTTTAAAAGGGCAAAAAAATGTTCAATTCCCAAAAATTAGAATTTAGCAAGTAGTTTTTAATGGGTCAAGTTTTCCAGGGTTAAAAACCCTGTGGAGAATAACTGTCTACTGCAGTAACCACGATGCATGAAAGGGTTAATGACGAGTTTTGACACCTCTGTTATTTCATTATTAATGTGATTTGAACCATTAGAACAGGTTCAGTTTTTAAATGTAACAGATGCTGTGATAGATGAGGTGAACACCGCCCATACTAGGACAACCAATAGGATTAAAGAATACACTTTCTTTATTTTTTGTTATTTTTCTTTATTTTTAAATTTCTTTATTTTTTCCTTTATTTTTTATTTGTTCTTTATTTCTTTATTTTTTAAACTTTTTTTAAATTAATGAATTAATGTATTTTTATTTTTTAATTTAATTTTATTATTTTTTTAAATTTTGCTTTAATTTTATTTTATATTGTCAAAAAAACAAAAAAAACCAAAAACATTTTCACTGGCTGTTCCGAAGGTTTGCTGAAATAGTGACAATTGTAGCCACC
>JAPTGZ010000009.1:33955115-33969070 GCA_029814645.1 Fowleria isostigma | reverse complement strand
GTGTGTGTGTGTGTGTGTGTGTGTGTGTGTGTGTGTGTGTGTGTGTGTGTGTGTGTGTGTGTGTGTGTAAATGTATTTATTCTTATTTTGTGGTTCTGATCCACTTTGGATGTTCCTGGTCTGCATGTGGAACCTGAACTAAAATGACTTCAACATCATTGATGGTTAATATCTTCAGTCTACTTTTTGCTTGTCATGAATTCATGCCGTGGTCCAGATCGGGGCCCTTGGTGGGCCAGTTTTGGGCCATGGACTGTATGTTTGTCGTTGAGTCAAACCCTCTGTGTCGGCGTTCTCACTCTGTCAGAACCACTTCCTGACTGGATTCTCCTGGACGTGGACGTTTCAGCTGCTGCCAAAGTCCTGTCAGGTCTGTGGTTGTGGAACAGGAGCTGGATTAACTCCTGGTTCTGGAACGTCCCGCTGCTCCACATGAGACGCTGGCTCGCTGATCATTATGTGATGGGATGATTTGATCTCATTTATTTTGTTAGATTCTGCTTTAGTGCGTTTTTAATCTGGTTTCCTGTGGTTTTGATGAGGACAAGCAGGACACCCTCCAGGTTCAATCTGAGGACAATGTTTACAATGTTTCTTAGTCGGTGCAGGTTAAGTATTTTAATTACTTTACCCTTAAAGACCCAAACACACACCATCAACCAAAACCATCTACTGATGTAACTGTTTAATACCTGTTGATGTCAGTAATTGGTGTAAAATACACTTATTTGAGGTCATCACATATGACCCATTTGGTCGGTCAGAGGCTCTGTAGTTTCCATGGAAACCCTGTCATCTTCTACAACACTGACTGACCAGTAAAACCCATGGAGTTGGATCAATGACAGTGGATGGAAACATTGGGGTTATTTTCAGTTATTGATATATTTGCAGGAAAATTCACTTTTTCTTTAGTTTTCTGTTCTGATATAATACCAGTTGAATTTGAAGGCTTTGGGGTGCCTCAGGGTTCTATGCTGGACCCTGTTTTCTTTGTATATGCTGTCCCCGGGTTAAATTTTCAAAAATTACAACATCCAATTTCATTGTTTTGCAGATGATGTTCTAATCTTCTTAAGTCAATAATAAAACCTCTGAAAGTCCTATGTGCAGGATGCCGTCTGTCATCTTCTACAACAAATGACAGTGAATGGATGCACTTGTTTTATTTTCACCTAATATATTTTGCTGAAAAAGTCCCTTTTTCTTTTCATTTTTTAAAATTTTGATATAAGATTGTAATTTCCTCTGAACTTTTATGAACAGTTAATTGATCAGTGAATTAAATACAGGAGAAAAAACAGATTTTTGCTTAAAACTCCAAAATGCAGTGGATAATATTATAATAAATGGTGATACATTACTCAAAAAAGAGGTCATTCATTTGGAAGTCTTTAAAGGTTAATCAGATTGGATCCGTTCTTATTTGGATGTTTTTATTTTGTCATCCACATAGTTTGATAAATGACAGTGGATGGAGACACTTGGTTTATGTTCAGTTATTGATGGGTTTCACTAAAAAAAGTCACTTTTTCTTCAGTTTTCTCTGTTTTTTTATGTAATAACCCTTAAATATAATCTCAACAGGATGATTAAAGTATATGTTCAGTAAATTAAATAGAAGAAAATGCCTGATTTTCACTGAAAAAAAAACAAAATACAGGGGATTTTATTGTGATAAATGGTGATAAATTAATTACGAAAAGTTAAATGTAGAAAAAAAAAATGCCATAAAAGTAGCTCAGGGTCTGTATGGGTTAAGAAGTGAAGGTATTTTTGTATTTGGTGTAGGATATTTGTGGACTACATGAGTTTGATTCGGGTATTTCAGCAGATTTCAGGCCAGGCTTCATCTCACTGTGGGTGTTGTAACCCAAATCCCAGATAGGAAACAGAAACTGTGTTCTTTAGTTCCAACTCAAGTATCATTGTCCTCCCTCTGCCTCAGGTGTGTACTATGTTCTTATTTTATTGACCTCAGGGACTCGGCTTTGATTCAGTCTTTATTGAAGTTGCATTTCTGAGCTGCCTTCAGACAGAAGGTTTGTATGAAAACCTCTGGTGTTTGTTGTGTACCCTCAGACAGTGACTCTGTGGATAATGTGTACTTTGAAGAAATTTGAACAACAATGGATGAGTAGTTTTGTACCAGTTTTGTCAGAGCGTGGTTCATTTAAAGAGACAGTAGTGAGTCAGTCGTAAATCTATGAAAAAAAACAAAACCATCTCCTAAAATCTGTCTAGTCAGTTTTGGACAGTTTTATTTATTTCTTCGTAAATTCCACTACCATCATCCACCTTTCTCTTTCTATAATTTTGGCAATAAGAAACGAATGGCTAACAAAGATAACACAAATTTACAAACTAGTGAATCCAGCAGAGCATTAAGATCAATCACAAGCTGTTGAAGTTGAAAGGTTAAGGTTTAGTCACTTTATCATCTTTGAAGGGAAATTCAGTTTCTATTTTACCTGTAATGCACACATCACCTAGCATTAATATGAGCGGTTAGCATCAGTTAGCAGCTAATGTCATACAGATTCTGGCTGAAACTTGTCAGTGTCAACTGTTAATTTCATACACGTCAATATTATAGTTTACATAAAGGTTATGCCTAAAAAATAAAAGATAACAAGAAAAATTTAAAAAACATACGATAACAGGAGAGTACAAATATGATTATTATATTATCAATTTAATAATTTTTTAGTAAGTTTTCTCCACAGTCTTTACTTAGACAATTTAAGGTGTAGGTTGCTAGTTTTAGTTTTATATAAAAAAAAAAATCCTTAAATGTATTTTTTGTTTTATATTTTTATGTTATATACCAACAGAGTATACTGCATTATAGGCAGTATATTTCCAAGGTATTGGGAAATTCTGTCTCTATTTTACCCATAATGCACACACATCACCTAGCATTAGCATGAGCAATTAGCATTAGTACTTAACACATTAGCAGCTAATGTCATACAGATTCTGACTTAGTGTCACCTGTTAATTTCATACACATAAATATTGTAGTTTCCATGAATGTTATGCTTAAATAATAAAAGATAACAAATATTACAAATGTACAATAATAGGAGAGTATAGAGTGTACAGAAAACTACTTGTTAAATATGATTATTATTTTATTATATGGAGGTATACATCTGGCAGTTTGACTTCACTGACTAATATTTTACTCTTTGTTTTTTGTTTTTTCTGCAAGTTTTCTACACAGTATTAGCTTGGTAATTTAAGGTGTCGGTTGTTAGCTGTAGTTTTACAGTAAAAAAAAAAATCCTCAAATCCTTTATATTTTTATCTTATCATATACCACTGGAGTATACTGCACTATAGGCAATATTTCCAAGGTAACAGGGGAAATTCGGTCTATTTTACGCCCGCTGCACACCTCATCTAGCATTAACATGTGTGATTAGCATTGCTATTTAGCATATTAGCAGCTAATGTCGTACAGACTTAAGCTGTGAAGAACTGTGATTAGCCTGTACGTATGTCAAAAGTATATGAATTTCATTTGACACTGGTCCTGCTCTCAAGTACTGGATAAAAGTCCTATGTATCTCATTTGTTATATGTTCTTAAAATATATAACTTGCTATAAAAAATGGGACATTTGCAGTTTGAAAGCTTAAAATGAGCAAAGATAGCTTAAATAAATGTCCTCTGGCACTGAAAATGAATAGAACGATTGTGAATATTAACTAATAATCTAATGTCTAACAGAAAGTTTCACTTTTATTTTGGTGTTTTGGAAGGCTAAAGGTTAATCCACTTTATTATCTCCTTAGGAAAATTCAGCTGCATTTGCTTCACAATACACAGTACCTAGCATTAGCATTAGCACAGCATATTAGGAGCAGGGAGTCGTAAACAGAACCCTGTATCTGAACTAACAAAGGGCTAAATATGAGGTAGGAGCTGGTGGAGACCCAAAGGAAACAGGAAGTTGAACTGAATACTCAACAAAACTGCAGGTACTTTAATTTTTATGTTGTTTTTGGCTCAAAAGATGACCTTACTACACCTACATATTTATTTTTACTGATATGTACTGACCTGTTTGCATTGTAGATGCTTAAATATCAGTAATATGTGGATCTCCAGCTTTTATTGTGATCCTGTTAATGTGTTTTATCTCCATTTCTCTTTGAAAACTCTTCTTTTATCACTAACCAAGACACTCCTCCAGGTCTACTTTGATGAGCTGGACCTCTGTTTGGGCTGAGGGAGGGCCTTCAGTGTCTGTTTTGGTGGTTGTTCTGTGAAAGCAGGAGGTTAATCCTTGGAATGACAGCAGGACGTTAGGATTGTGTTTCTCTGAAAGAACACATGGACTCATTTACTCGTTTCCTCTTTAGTAACATCCTGATGTTATCTTTAGGTACAATGATTGATGGGGAACCTACATCTCATCTGATTGGCTGCTTGGGACCTACCTGGACATGTGATTGGCTGTGTGTTTGTTGCACTGACTGAATGAAAAAGCCAGTTCTACGTGAAATAGGAGGTAGAGGAAGAAGGGGAGGGGCTAGGGGCGGAGCTTGGCACTGTACAAATGCCTGCACACATAATGTGTGTGTGTGAGGCTGCATGTAGGTGTGTGTGTGTGTGTATGTGTGTGTGTGTGTGTGTGTGTGTGTGTGTGTGTGTGTGTGTGTGTGCACATGGTGTTGAACAGGAACCCAAACAGAGCGGCGTCCTGGTCAGCAGAGACGAGAAGACGCGCCTCAGTGTTAGAGGAGTCTCCATCCACTGTGACAGAATTCAACCAATCAGGGGAGAGTCAACACTGGGATTGTCTGGGTCCAACATTTACAACTTTCATAAAGTTTGTTTACGAGGAGGCCGAGTTCACAATGGACAGCAGCAGGTCGATCCAGAATGAAATCTCCTGTCTCAAAGGTAATGCTTTGTTTTTACCTTCAGGTCACAAGTTCATTAAACCGAGTGGATTTGGTGAAACTGATCAAAATGTTCCATCTGTGGAACAATAAGTGGGTTTGTTGTTGTTGTGTGTCTGTGGAAGACGTGCAGGGTGGGGTGTCCCACACCGGCACTGTTAGGAAAGGCTCAGGATACTCCAGCTGGGACCCTTTTAAAGTGTGTTCTGAGGGGAAGTCTGACCTGAAGGAGCTCCTCTGAGTGTCGGTTCTGATCCGGTTGTGTGTCGGTTCTGATCCGGTTGTGTGTCAGTTCTGAACTGGTTGTGTGTCGGTTCTGACCCGGTTGTGTGTCGGTGTGACAGTTCTTGTGTAATTGTAGGTAAACACTGAGTGAACACATGCCGGTACTGCAGCCATGCCCGTGCAGACCTCACATTTGCCATGCAAACCCAACAATGCAAACCTGAACAGCACATGGACTGGGCCTGAAGTGGACGATAAAAGGCAGCAAATGACCGCAACGTTTTACTTTTACTTATCGTTAACCTCATCGTATAATTACCAAAGTTATATTCATATTCTTAATATGTATGTAGTCTGTAGGGTTTTATTACTTACTACTGTTATTATTTTTGTATTGTACAGTGATTGTTACACATATATATCTTGTAATTAATAATTTCTAATCTAATTCAATCCAATTTAATTGAATCTCATCTAATCTAATCTAAATCTAGTTCAATTTGGTCTAGTCCAGTTCAGGCCATTCCAATCTAAATCTAAACCAATTCAATTAGGTGAAATCCAATACAATCTAATCTCATTGAAAATAATCTAACCTAGTCCAGTCCTGTTCAGGCCATTCCAATCTAAATCTAATTTAGTCTAATCCAATCCAATTTAATTAAAACTAATCTAACCTAATAAAATCCAGTCCAATCTAATCCAATGTTATTAAACTTAATCTAATCTAGTCCAATCCAGTCTAGTCCAGTCCATTTTAGTCTGAATCTAATCCAATCATATCTAATTGAAACTAATTTTACCTAATATAATCCAGTCTAATCTAATCTAATCTAATCTAATATAATATAATATAATGTAATATAATTTCATATTTTTTTAGGTCACAGATAAATCTGAGTCGGCGGTGTTGAGACAGTAAAGTTACATCGATATCACAATTTAATCAAAACTATGACTTAATAGCATTTATGCTAGGAGGCTAACGCTATGCTACAGTGACAGATCTGACACATTGGAGGATTCATGGATATGAAACCTACATGTGTTTGTGGGCGGTTTGTTTATATTTCTTCACTACTACTCAGTGGTTGTGGTTTGGAACATGTGACCTATCAGGTTCTACCTCTCAGAGTTATGCACACGCGCCGCTCCAGTTTCTGCTGTCACTCAAAGATGACTGACAGGTGAGGAACCAGAGAATGTGAAGAATTACTGTCGACGCTGTTGTAAACTGTGGATGAACTTTACCGTCGTGTGTCAGTAACGAGGTCAACGAACAGAGAAAAGGAAAGAGAAAGAGATGGATAATAAAGATACAAGTAGAAGCATGTGAGAGGTTTATATGATGAAGGTAACAACCATCATCATCATCATCATCATCATCATCCAGTAATAGTAATAATACCATACTATTTCTGCCCTTCCAGATTCTGCATTAAAAGGTCATCATGAAACCGAACCTGCTGATGTAATAGTATCTGTATCCGGTTCTTCATGTTGAAGCGGTGGAGATTTCAGTAGTTGTGATGGAAGATGGAGGCGCTTACGTGCATTGATTTTTTTGTGGTAAATGAAAGCTGTGATGTCACAGATCTCAGCTTTGTACCTCATCAATTGATTGGCCATGAACTAATGTGACGATGCTGTGGCCCATTCAGCTTCGTTAGCAATTTATTCTAACTTGTTATCTGGCGAAACTATTGGTCAGATTTATTTTAAATGTTTTACATATCTTCCTTGGGACAAAGTCTAAAAAATTTTTCACAATTATATTTTGAATCTTTGTTAAATTTTTGAAATATTAAAACTGTGCGTACAGTTCCTATTGATGACTGGTGTAAGTCAGTGGTGTAGTGGCCCCTGGAGAAGTGGGGTACCCTCAGTATTTTCCCTTTTTTTAATTATTCATAAAAACACCCTGTTGTAGAAACAGTGACAGACTGTCACTAGACTACTCTAAGACTACTATTTAGTTAACTCAAAAATCCATCATTAGTAAAGGCTCACTATTATAGATAGGGCTGGAACGATGCACTTTTTTGTACTGAACCGTTTCAGGGCATTCAATACAATACAGAGGTGTACCGAACAAATACATGTACCCGATGTGAAGAACACAAACATTTTGGAAGAAGTGGTGAATTCTCAGCACCACTGCAAACAAGCCAAAACATGACAACAGAGAATATAAGAGGCACAGGAGCTGGTCGGATGCTCAAAGCATGTTACGTTTCACTTTCTGTTTTCAGTATGTTGCACAAAAGAATCAATGGTTCATTTATAGCAAAAAAGGTTTTTATTTTTAACTGGAGTTGGTAAAATCCAGTGACCCTGCTCCTCTTCTCCTTCACCGTGTCTCTGCTGCGATGTTACTGTGAGGTCACGTTGACCTCAGGGAATACTGTGAGGCGTTCAAGAACACTAATTTACAGTGTTTGGCATAAACCAACACTGAACATCCAAAAACACAAACATACATACATGTGGAGTGTCTGTTAATGCACAAATGAATGAACAATATTTTCTACAAATGTCCTGTGTTACGGAGCACACCCTCCTTCACTGGTCTACCTCACTGTACTGTGGCTCGTCCAGTGACCGCACGGTCAGCGATTGGAATCCTGCCTCCAACTCTGCACATGTCGAAGTGTCCTTGGGCAAGGCACTGAACCTTACATGTCTCCCAGTGAGGCCTGAGGCCTGAGGTGTCAACTACCCACTGGTGTATGAGTGTGTGTGAATGGATGAATGTGAGGCTTTGTAAAGCCCTTTGGGCACCATGAAAGTGTGGAAAAGGACCATATAAGTACCAACCATTTACCATTTTTTACTGAAAACATATTGAAACTGTATTGAATGGAAGACCACTGTATTGTTAATATACCACACCGAAAGGTTTCTGTACCGTTACATTCTAGAATTATCATCAGCAGCAGTTTGTAGGTTTCACTGGTCATACAAGCAGGTGCATGAATGTAAATATATTCATCATGAGGTAGGATAAAGTTAGCCTTTTATAACTTTAGCCTATTCATAACAGTTTCAATATTAGTGACAAAACCTCTCCTCTAAATGTGTGGTCATATTTACAGTAGTTTAAAACAGTGACTCTTACCTCAGAATTATGTTTTCATTGGAAGTAGGTTCTCTCAAAATGCGTCACTCACTTGAAAGATGTTGATTCTTCCTTTCTTATTTCCATTTCCAATAATCACACATCTTTCAATGAGTCGTACAGTGACCTGTCAATCACCTGCGGTGGCACTGGCCCCTGAGGTGTCCAATCAGGTGCCAGAGGTGGCCAGCACTGGTTTTATGTACTTATTTATTTGCAGAAATATGTGCTTAAGTGTGATTTTAATGCTGTATCACAAAACTGACAACCACAAAAACCCACAGGATTTATGATAAGAGGATTACGAGTAATTACATTACACAAACTGACAAAGAAAAGTCGACCTGAATAGATGTCATGTAATTAGAGCATGTCGCTGTGTTGCCGGTTGTAGATGGAGTGTGTGACTCTTCACACAGTCGCACTAATAGGAGGACATTTATTGGATCTCACTAAGGTGCAAAAGTTAAACGAGGATGTCTGTGATTTATGTGGAGAACATCCCAGTCATCAGATGTGGTCTTAGTAGAAGTCATCATCCTGTAGACCAGGGTTCAGGTTCCACAGACAGAACAATATGATCTGAAATGGACCTGATCAGTAGAATTATAACAGTGAAAAGTCAAATTTCACGATGGAAATATTCTACAAAGTATCTTTTAACAAATGTGAATAACATAAAAAACCTGAAATCTCTTCAGAAAAATAAGTGTAATTTTACCAATATTCAGATCATCATTATCATTATCATACCCTCAGTTTATCCACATGTACGTTATAATGTACACATCACAGCGGATCTACAAATACCCAAAACATTTAATAACAGGAAGAAAACTGACAATTACACTTATTAGTCCCACAGCCCTAGAAGGTCCGATGGACGACTGGTATCTGTCAACGTCCATACAAGTTTTTCAAGAATCTTCTTCTCTGAAACCATCTGTCACAATGACTGGATATTTCCAGATGAGGTTCATTCTGTTACTAAAACTATCAAGGTTTCTGTTTCTTTTTTATCAGACGGGTAGAAAAAGTTTAGCTTTACCTTGGCATGTTTCTGCTACAACCTGTACCGTCCCCAGAAGGGTCAATGATGTTACTGTGACGTGATGTACAGGTGTGGCCCAAACATGACAACAAACAAACAGAAGTGTACATGACGGGATATCTGTTGTGGAACATCTTTGGGTGATAAGGTCTACAAGGTTTGTTCAAAGGATTGAAAAATATTAATTTTTGTTTTATGATGGTACGCCACTCTGTATCGTAAACATGGCCGTTCCTCTGTATCGTAAACATGGCCGTTCCTCTTTATTGTAAACATGACGGTTTCTCTGTATCGTAAACATGACGGTTTCTCTGTATCGTAAACATGACGGTTTCTCTGTATCGTAAACATGGCCGTTCCTCTTTATTGTAAACATGGCGGTTCTTCTATCGTAGAGGCGTCTCTGTCAGACGTTCACTTGGTGAAGGCAGTGTCTTCTCCTTCCTCCCCCTGAGATTCACTGTCTCACCCTCAGATCAATATCAGTCAGTGCCCCCCCCCCCCTTCAGATTAACCACAGATACTGGATCCGCTCATTGATCTTCATCTTCATCATCTTTTGTCTGAATTGTCTGAATATGATTCAAGGATATAAAGGCTCTTTACAATTTAACACATTTATTGCAAAAGTTAATGAATGGACAAATTAGGCCAGTGTGATTAATCAATTTTAAGTTGGATTTTGAAATTAGGAGGATTAGGATGGATTTCATCCCTGGTGTGTCCGACCCGTGTCCCTCCAGGCTCTAACTGTAGAGTGGTCTTTCACAGAATTCCACGTAATGACCACAGACCTTGAACCTGTGATGGGGTCATGGAGTCTGCGTCCTGGTGCCTGGTATGGTGGTCTTCATAATCACTCATATTTCTGGTCCACGTACATACATGACGGATGAATGTCACTGACTTACATTGGTAAAATCAAAACCACATGACTGACGTGGATCCAGGCAGCGACCTGTGGTGGACCAGGTGTCCAGTCCACCCATGTGTAAATGTTGGATTTAGAACTCACCTACTGACACAACTAAACGTGGTGGTGAAATATCTACCTGGAGAAGGGTGGCTGAAGGTCATCCATAGATATGACATAGATTTACTAACTATAGATCTGTCATTGACAAAAACGGACCAAAAGTCCGTGGGATTAAAACCTCGGATGATACATAGAACTAATATATACTGTACTTTGTGGACTATAAGTCGGTCCGGAGTATAAGTTGCACCTGTCAAAAAATGAATCATGAAGAAGAAAAAAACATATATAAATCGCACTGGACTATAAGTCACATTTTTGGGGGAAATTTATTTGACAAAATCCGAGACCAAGAACAGACATTTGATCTGTAAAGGCATGTTCTAATAATAATAATAATAATAATAATAGAAGAACATCAAGCTGAATTTGTGTACAGTATGTTAACGTAACACATTAACAGTTATTCACATTCACTATAGCGTAAAAAACAGAACAGGGAGGATGAAGAGGATGAAGAAAAAGACCAAAACTGTGAGTCCAAAAAGCAAGATACCGGTAGTCGTCACAAGCCTAGAACGTCCTCTGGTGGCGGTAGGTAATTTTTACTCCTTGGTCATGTTGGTCAGTATGAAATAACATTTAAGAACAAGTGAAATTTTTATATTTGAATATATACCAGTTGCACCTGAGTATAAGTCGCAGGACCAGCTAAACTATGAAAAAGTGATTTATAACCTGGAAAATACGGTATATGTAATAATATGGTATATAATAATAATTCAGCTGTGGCTCAGGATTTACAGCAGGTGGTCCAATAACCGAAAGCTTGGCGGTTCGGTTCCCACTTTGTCATGTGCTGTTGTGTCCTTGGGTAAGACACTTCACCCACCTTACCTCCAGTGTGGCCACTCATACTGGTGGATGGATGCATATGAATGTTGGGTGGTGGTGGGAGGAGCCGTAGGCGGTGATTGACAGCTACGCCTCCGTCAGTGTGTCCCAGGACAGATGTGGAAACAAATGTACTTTACACCACCAAAGTATGAATGTGTGAGTGAATGAATAATGGAGCCGTTGTCAGCGCTTTGAGTATGCCTTAATAGAAAAGCGATGTATAAATCTAATCTATCATTATTATTATTATTATTATTATTATTATTATACATAGGGCTAATGTGATGAACAGATCATCAACTGCTTTTGTGATAATGTTAAGTGTTTTTACTTTCATCTCAGTTTTTACATTCCTCTGTATCAAAGTCCTCATTCTCCTGGTGATGAGCTCTGAGTTGACTGAACCCTTGGACCGTTGACATGTAAAAGGGGGCGGGGCCTTTGTCGAAGGAACATCCTCTGGGCTATTGTCTGAAGGAAATTACTTTTATTTAGCAGGAAATACGACGGGACGTGTGTGTGTGTGTCGCATTCCAATGCGTGTTTGGAAGGAAAATGGAAAGTGATTCAGATGTCTGTTTTCACATTTGGAAAACCAACTGAAGAACGCTGCTCTGTCGGGTCAGGACGTTTGTTCGCAGAGATGACTTATTTATTTTACTTCGATAAATCGGCCTTTAACCCTTTCACGTTCAGTGTTCTGTGTCCATCTGGATATTCATGGGTTTGGTTTTAGTTCCATTTCAGCCAACACAGTGGACACCAGTGCATAGTTCAAACACTGACACCTAGTGGACAGTCAAGGCATAGGGTTAGCATTTTTATTCATAACCAAGATCGCTGACAGGAAGTCAGAAATACTGAACATCCCAGGAATGTCTCGTAAATCCTTCTATATCTGAAAGTAGAACAAATATGGAAATATCAACTAACATCTACAAATTAATATCATTGGTAAAAATTACACAGATTTATTTAATATTGGAAGAAATTTGGAATGAATCCGATGTTGACTAAAATGGACGGCATCCATCAGTGTCTGTATTTAACTACTTCAACACTTCAACCTCTGATGATCTTGACAGGGCAAATGAATATCAATTAATGTCTTGAAATATGCCATTGGACTACAAGACCCATGCTCTTATTTTTTATTCATAAAGAGTAATAAAACCTCTGGAAACAGGTGTGGCCGAGGTTTTCAGTCATGAAAGGGTTAAAGGCTAGTTTGGTCTGTGAGGGGGCGTGTCTCAGTATGATTGACAGTAGGACGGATCTGTTATTATTGGAAAAAACTGACATTGACATTTTTTTAACCCTGCAATATATATTAAAATTTTCTACTTTGTTTTCCATTATTTTCTTCTTTGTTTTTGATCATTTAATTTTTTTAGCTCTAATTTTCTTCTTCATTTATGGAGATTTTCTTTATTTTCTGTCATTTTCTTAATTTTTCACAATTTTTTCTTAATTTTCTGTCATTTTCTTCTTTGTTTTCCATGATTTTCTTCTTTGCTTTTATTTAACTCTTTGTTTTCTCTGATTTTCTGCATTCTCTGATTTTTTTCTTCATTTTTGGTAACTTTCTTTTTTGTTTTCTCTGTTTTTTTGTTTTCTGTGATTTTCTTTATTTTCTGTCATTTTCTTCTCTGTTTTTTCTGGTTTTCTTCTTTGTTTTCTCAGATTTTCTTCTTTATTTTCAGTAATTTTCTTTGTTTTTGGTGTTCTTTATTTTTGATCATTTTCAACTTCATTTTTGGTGATTTTTGTTTTTGGTGATTTTCTTCCTTGTTTTTGATGATTTTGTTCATTTTCTGTCATTTTCTTCATTTTCTGTGATTTTCTTCCTTGTTTTTTTATTTTCTTTGTTTTTCTCAGAAATTTTTTATTTTTAGTAATTTTCTTCATTCTTGGTGATTTTCTTTATTTTTTGATGATTTTCTTCCTTGTTTTTGGTTATTTTGTGTCATTTTCTTCATTTTCTGTGATTTTTTCTTTGTTTTTTCTGATTTTCTTTGTTTTTCTCAGATTTTCTTTTTTATTTTCAGTGACTTTCTTCATTTTTGGTGATTTTCTTTATTTTTGATGATTTTCTTCCTTGTTTTTGGTTATTTTCTTCATTTTCTGGCATGTTCTTCTTCGTTTTTGGTGACCTTCTCTTGTTCATTGCTCATTTTTCATTGTTGTTACCAGCAACTGTGTGTCAGGTATCCTTAAAGTAGATGAGAACACATTTTTTCATTTCCCTCCTACATTATAGGACCTCCAACTGCACACACATACGTTGTGATGACGATGCTCAACCCATATATTGTGTAGCTCTACCTGTTGTGTGTCTGGGGTTCCTCATCATCTCCTTTCCTGTCTTTGTTTGTCCATTAACCTGGTTGATGGACTTTCCTCTTGTCCCAGTTATGCAGGCCATGTTTCCTCTGGTCATATTTTACTGCACCTCTGTTTCCTGTCCACAACATCCAGTGTCAGAGGTGATGGTCTTCACCCTCAGACCAGGTCGGAGGAACCTCTGCGCTGGGATTGGTCACATATTTGTATTCATCATTGTCTCTGTCTGCAGCAGAACCGTCTGTTTTCATCTGAGCGCTCCATAGGTCATCCGCTCTGTGTGTTCTCTACGAAACCACGGGTGGGACTTTTTTTATATTGTTATATGTTATAATGGGACAAATTAGAGCTGCACGATACAGTGATCCCTCGTTTATCGCGGGGGTTACGTTCCAAAAATAACCCGCAATAAGTGAAATCCGCGAAGTAGAG
>JAPTGZ010000009.1:33904938-33915077 GCA_029814645.1 Fowleria isostigma | reverse complement strand
TTTGTTTTACACATGTTCAAATGTAAAAAAAAAAAAAAAAAAAAAAAAGAAATCTGAATAACCTGCTGTGCTTTTATTTGGGGTTTACAGATGGCCAAATACTGAGCCTATTAGCCCCGCCAACCACACATTAGTATTAGCATTAGCCCCGCCCACTGTCAACACATTGGCATTAGTATTAGCCACGCCCACCACAAGACATTAGCATTATTAGTAGCCCCGCCCACCATCAACACATTAGCATTAACATTAGCCCCACCCACCACATACATTAGCATTAGTATTAGCCCCGCCCACCAACACATTAGCATTAGCCATCTACTCCAACATAAGTGAAAGTGCCACCATCAACAAGGCTTAAGGCTTACAATTTCTAAATTATGACTTTTTAATCATACTGTTTTAAATTTATATTCAAACTATTATAACTTTTATTTCACAGAAGTACAACAATATTTTTGTTAAATTATGATTTTATTTCATTGTCATAATCTCGTAAAAGTAAGACTCTTTGTATTCAACTTCATTCATTCATTTAGTGATTCCTCTTTCTCCTCACTAGGGTCACGGGGGTCACATGGAGCCTATCCCAGATACTTAAGGGTGAAGGCGGGGTACACCCTGGACATGTGACCAGTTCATCACAGACTGACATATATAGAGACAAACAACCACTCTCACATTCACACCGATGGACAATTTAGATTAACCAATTACAGGTTTTATCTCAATATTTTACAACTTTATTATCGTAGTATTGAAGTGTTTTAATTTTTTTACATGGCTCTAATACGCCATCGTAGTATTTTATCAACTCCCCATACCAAATACTCATATTTCATATTTTTAACTCTTTAAACATCTCACTGTCCTCACTGGAACTGTTCCTGTCACTGTTTTGTTATGTATGCAAAAATGACCAAATATAATCACTTGCCTGATAAAGGGTTAAGGGTGAAAATTAGCCACTGTTAACATAAACTTGGTCTACAGGGAGTTAAAACACCCCTCTTCCAGGAAACTCCCGCCAGCAGCGAAACATGTCCAGCCTCTCCACATTCGCTGATTCAACAGTATTTGTTCATTCACGCCACAGACATTGGCCCATTCATTTTTTTTTCTGCTAAAATGGATCAAGAGGGAAAAATGCAGCCCAAAGAGTGTTTTCCTTTCCATGAATATGCAGCAGATTGTGCTACCAGTGAATGAGAACATCGTAGTTAAGTGTTCTCCGTCATTTTAGGGTGAGTCATCGGCATCTGGACTCACTTAGCTCCCCCTGAAAAGTTCCAGGAGGCCAACAGTAGCACATGTGCAACACAGACACTGGGGTGGGCGGGGGCCCAACACTCATATTCATGTGTGTAGGTGGGTCCCCAACACTCATATTCATGTGTGTAGGTGGGTCCCCAACACTCACATTCATTTGGTCCCCAACACCCACATTTATGTGTGTAGTCGGATCCTCAACACTCACATTAATGTGGGTGGGCGGGTCTCCAACACTTACATTCATGTGTGTGGGTGGGTCCCCAACACTAACATTCATGTGTGTGGGGGGGTCTCCAACGCTCACATTTATGTGTGTGGGGGGGTCTCCAACACTCACATTCATGTGTGTGGGGGGGTCTCCAACACTCACATTCATGTGTGTGGGGGGGGTCTCCAACACTCACATTCATGTGTGTGGAGGGGTCTCCAACACTCACATTCGGATGTGAGGGTGGGTCCCCAACACTCACATTCATGTGGGTGGGCGGGTCTTATTTTAGTGTTTGTAATTTTATTTATTTTTTATGCATATTGTTTAATTAACGTTATTCATATTGTAGAAGTCTTAAATTTACACTCATTGACAGTAAAGGCTTTTCTATTCTATTGAGTTCTATACTATAACTCATTTCAAACCCTCCTGACTGTCTGTCTGCCTGTCTGTCTGCCTGTCTGTCTGTCTGCCTTTCTGTTTGTCTGCCTGTCTGTGCGTCTGTCTGTCTGCCTGTCTGTGTGTTTGTCAGTGTCTGTGTGTCTGTCTCTCTGTCTGTCTCTTTGCATGTCTATCTGTCTGTATGTCTGTCTCTTTGCGTGTCTGTCTGTCTGCCTATCCTGATGTTTAACTGATTTACCATCTTCATGCTCGGTTTGGTGGCAGTGAACCGTAGGGGGGCGGGGTCAGCGGTGTAGGTCCATAAAAGGACGCTGAGTGGTTTCCTGTTCTTCGTCAATCATTTCCTGTTGTGTCGAAGACAGAAGAGGACGTCAGGACATGAAGCCGTTGTGTTGGAGGCCGGTGTCTGTCATCAGAGTCCTTCAGGATCGTCAGTGAAAGGATCCGTTTCAGACCAATGACGATGAAGTCAGAGCTGAGGCATGTTCAGGATGACAGGAGATCACAGGAGATCACAGGAGATCACAGAGAGCAGGAGGGACGGGGATAAGAGCTGTCACACACATGGAGGAATAGTTTAAACAAACAGAAAAGAGTGGTAGAGTTGAATGGATGAGAGGATGACTCAGACAGACTAATGGTTTAAACTGAGACAAAAGCAGCACCGTTGACCCTCACAGGCACCTGTAGTTTATCATCCACCTATCAGCACACACCAAGGCCTCAGAGGGCTGATGGGTCACATTAGACCAGACTAGACTAGATGACAGGAAACTAGACTAGACTACATTACATTAGAGTAGATTAGACTAGACTAGATTACATTACATTATTTTAAACTAGATTAAGATTAGATCAGATTAGATTAAACTAGAATACACTAGAGTAGATTTTGACTGTTATAGTTTAGATTACACTAGACTAGATTACATTACATTAGAGTAGAATAGATTTGACTACTTTAGATTAGATTAGACTAGATTAGATTAGAATAAATTAGATTAGATTAGATTAGATTAGACTAGAAAAGACTAGATTGACTGCTACAGATTAAACTAGACTAGATTACATTACATTAGACTGGGTTAAATTAGATTAGATTACATGAAATTAGATAAGATTAGAACCATCAGGAAATTAATGTTCCAGTGTCCACTGAATGAACACATGTGAATGAATGAATGAATAATTCTTTAATGACCACACAGCCAGGTTGGTGGAATTTGTTTTCAGTACAGCCTAGTACAGGTTCCAACATTATACATAAATTAAACATACAGACATATATTAAATGCAAAGGGGGGCTATCTTATTGTACATTTTCACAAGTCAAAATTCAGAAATTTTTTTGCAGTGGATATGAAACTGTTTTTGAACTGGGTTGTTTTTGAGGCAGTTGTCCTGTAGTGCCTCCCAGAGGGCAGAAGCTGGAAGGCATAGTGTGCAGGGTGAGTAGGGTCAGAGGTGATCTTGTGGGCTCTGCGTAATGTCCTTTTATGGTGGAGTGATTCAAGGGATGGAAGGGGTGAACCAATGATTTTAGATGCGCTGTTAACGATGCACTGTAATTTCTTCCGGGAGAGTGTGTGGAGACCTCTGAACCAGACTGTGATGGATGAAGTGAGGATGCTTTCAATGACAGCTGTGTAGAAGCAAAGCAGGAGATGAGGCCTTACTCTGAACTTCTTCAGCTGTCTGAGATGGAAGAGTCTTTGCTGGGCTTTTTTGTGGGTGTGGTCTGCATTTATTTTCCATTTGAGGTCGATGCTGATGTGGGTTCCAAGGAGTTTGAACGTGTCAGTGATGGAGATGGTCTCACCTTTAATGACTACAGGAGTTTTTGTGGATGGCTGGCGTCTTGGGTCGATAATGAGCTCCTTTGTTTTTGATGTGGTTACTGCCAGTGCATCCTTCTGAACTCTAGTGGTTACTGTCAGTGCATCCTTCTGAACCCTAGTGGTTGCCATGGTTACTGCCAGTGCATCCTTCTGAACTCTAGTGGTTACTGTCAGTGCATCCGTCTGACCCTAGTGTCGCTGTCTGACCCTAGTGTCGCTGTGGTTTCTGTCAGTGCATCCGTCTGAACCCTAGTGCTCGTTGTGGTTACAGTCAGTGGCATCCTTCTGAACCCTAGTGATCGCTATGGTTACTGTCAGTGCATCCGTCTGTTGTGCAGTCGGTGTGGGCAGGGACAGTTCTGGGCTATGTGGCGACCTAGGCGACATATTGATTTGAACTCGGCATCATTGTCAATAAACCAGACTGTGTTTGAACCTGCAGCGTTCGTGTCCTGTCAGAGGGTTTAACCCAGAGTTAAACGGACCGGTTTTGATCCGTTTGGACCATCTGCACTCAGACTGACATTAGTACACCAGTGATCCCATTAAAGGATCATGTAAACAGAAAAATCTGATTAATTTAATCAGAATACAGCAGTCTACAAGTCTGATCTGACCTTCAATTAGATTATCTTCAGTTATCTGTTACCTTATCTCATGTTACTTATCTCAGATTATCTTATTTTATCTCATGTTACTTATCTCAGATTATCTTATTTTATCTCATGTTACTTATCTCAGATTAGTTTACTTTATCTCATGTTACTTATCTCAGATTATCTTATCTCATGTAAATTATCTCAAATTATCTTTCTCATTCTTATCTTTCTTCTCGCATATCTTATCATTCTTCTATTTTATTACATTTTCTTTTCTTTCTTATCTTATCGCACATATCTTTCCTTAAACTATTTTATCTTTCTTATCTTAGATTAAATTATTTTTATCATCTTACCTTATCTCACATCTTAAATTATATTATCTTATCTCATTTATCTTTTTATCTTAAATTATGTGATCTCATGTATCTTATCTTTCCTTAAACTATCTTATTTTATCTTTCTTATCTTAGCTTAAATTATCTTTATCATCTAATCTTTCTTATCTCACTTATCTTAAATAATCTTACCTTATCTCACTTATCTTTCTTTTTTATCTTAAATTATGTGATCTCATGTATCTTATCTTTCCTTAAGATATTTTATTTTATCTTCCTTATCTTAGCTTAAATTATCTTTATCATCTAATCTTTTTTCACTTATCTTAGATAACCTTATCTTATTAAACTTATTTTTCTTTTTATTTTAAATTATGTGATCTCATGTATCGTATCTTTCTTCTCTTCTCTTCTCTTCTCTTCTCTTCTCTTCTCTTCTCTTCTCTTCTCTTCTCTTCTCTTCTCTTCTCTTCTCTCCTCTTCTCTTCTCTTCTCTTATCTTATCTTATCTTATCTTTATCATCTAATCTTATCTTACTTTTCTTACCTCATTTATCTTAAATTACCTATCTTCTGGCATTTATCTTTCTTTCTTAAATGCTTCACCTCATGTATTTGGTTCTGGTTTTGTGTTCATGTGTAAAAACATTTAAAATGGTACAAAGTGGACGTTCCGTGTCAGAAGTGGAAGACGATAACAGGAGTTTGATTCTATCGTTTCTATTAGAGACTTGAAAAACGTGATTGATCCCAGAACGTCAAAGCATCGCCTGAATGAAAGACGAGAAAACATGTGATTCATAAAGATCACACACACGTGTACGTACTCTGAAATGAATGGACAATGACCCAGGGGTTTTGACCGTGGTGTTTCTGGTGATGATCTGATCACTCACAGGTTTACGCTCATTCACTGGTTTAGATTCCTCTCATTGTTTTGATTGTTTCAGATTCCTCTTCATTGTTTTGATTGTTTCAGATTCCTCTTCATTGTTTTGATTGTTTCAGATTCCTCTTCATTGTTTTCGATTCCTCTCATCGGTTCGATTGTTTTCAATTCTTCTCATTGTTTTGATTGTTTTCGATTCCTCTCATTGTTTTGATTTTAGATTCCTCACATTGTTTTGATTTTAGATTCCTCACATTGTTTTGATTGTTTTCTGTTCTTCTCATTGTTTTGATTGTTTTCATTTCCTCTCATTGCTTTGATTGTTTTCGATTCTTCCCATTGTTTTGATTGTTTTCGATTCCTCTCATCGATTTGATTGTTTTCAATTCTTCTCCTTGTTTTGATTGTTTTCATTTCCTCTCATTGTTTTGATCGTTTTCATTTTCTCTCATTGCTTTGATTGTTTTTGATTCTTCCCATTGTTTTGATTGTTTTCGATTCCTCACATTGTTTTGAACTCCTCTCAACCTCTCTGCCCTCCTTCTCCATCCATTCCTCTTTTCATCCCTCTATCCTTCCTCCTCCATCCTCTTCCTCTCCTCAGCATTGGTGGGTAAAGGTAGGTACTGGCTCAGTTATACTCACTGTTGGTCCTGCATGGAGACTCCACCCCCATGTGCTATAGCCCCGCCCCCATCACCTGATGCACCTCCTTTATAAAAACACGTCTGATTCACGCTGTTGTGGGTTTGACGCCACCTGTTGGAGTTTGTGTTCATCAGGACACCGTTCACCACAGATCCTATCGGGGTTTTTTTTCCCTCCATCATTTGTCAGAGATGACAGCCTCCGTTTATCGTCTTTACGGGATTGGTCGCTTACGGCCATGCATTCCACACCTGAGTAGAGTCACACTAATGCAGAAGAAGAAGTAGAGAACGAAAAAACAAAACACCCAACCCTGTATGGAGGTTCACTATGTGGACAAAAGTATGTGGACACGTTGGATTTAAGGGTTTGTTTTAAAACAGGGGTCTAAAACAATAATGACTAATGTAGAATATAGTTTATATTATAGATTAAAACAGTAATGACTAATGTAGAATATAGTTTATATTATAGGATAGATATTATTACATTGGTTCGTTTGGGTTCATTTATTATCTTTGTTTCCAAAATAACTCACTTGATTTGACTTCATTTACATCAAAATTGAAGGTTTTTTTATCCATGTTTATGATTTTCAATATTCTACGTCTATGTTTATTAAATATTTTTTGAGCTTTGTCTGTAAATAATAATTTTCTACTTTCTTTTTTGTGTTTTTTGCTCATTGTAATGCTCTTTTCTTTTTTTTTCATTTATATGCCTGTAATGTTCATTTTTATTAGTTTTGTTGCTTATTTTGTTCATTTCACTGATTTTTTTTTTTTTTAATTTGCTCAGGGTTTATTTTATTGTGTATTTTTGTTCTTTTTTTTCTCCTTTCTTATTTTGGGTCTATTTTGATGTTTTTTTTCTTCATTTTTTTTTATTTTTATGCTTATGTTTGTCTTTATTAATTTTTTTGCTGATGCTGTTCATTTCGTGACCTACCTTCTTCACACCTCACTTCAGGAGAAAAATCTCTCATTAAACTTTAATTAAATATTAATGTTTTTATGTTAGATCCTCATGATGCGTCCTAGTATTCATGTCCATGTAGTTGATAAACATTGATATTTATTTCGAGTTTAATGGGAGATTTTTTTGCCTTAGTGAGATGTGAAGAAAATAGATTGTTAGTAAATAAAAAAACAGTAACATTAGCAGAATAATCAAATGAGCAACACAAGCATAAAAAAATGAACAAGAAAAAACTATCTTAATGAGTAAAGTACACAAACACAAAAGTAGGTGGTTAGTTGTAGTAGAAAATTATTAATTACAGAAAAATATTTTAGAAATTTAGAGAAAGAACATTTAAAATCATAATCATGGATTAAGAAACAATAATAAAAGAAAAGATAATAATTGAACCCAAACAAACCAATGTACTAATATTTATCCCTGAAAACAAATGCCTGAATTCAAGGTGTCCAATTACTTTTGTCTACTTTCTCCTGGCTCATGTCAACCTGGTTCTTGTGGTTCCGTCTGACCCGTTATGTCACAGAGGTTTTAGATGAAGTCACATGGTTTATTCTGGAATGATGAGATGATGTCATGAGTGGACGTTTTAAATAACCTCCTCTTCCTGTTTCCCATCAGGCCCAGCGCCACGTCACAGACCTGTACGAAGACCTCCGGGATGGACACAACCTCATCTCACTGCTGGAGGTCCTCTCTGGGGAGACACTGGTGAGCCTCTGACCTTTGACCTCTGTTTTGGATCGGCCTGAGCTTCAACTCTTCTTTTCTTTTTTTTTTTTTTGCCTCAGTCATTTTCCACCTCTAAATCAAACTAATTACACCAGGAATTCTTAAATTAAATCGACCGTGAATATTGTCCCCGTGGCAACAAACTGTATCATTGGCATCCAAGCTGTCAATCAAAGCCTTACCCTGAGCCGAACCGGGGATGTCCCAGAATGCCCTCTGTTTTTAACTGTTACACATTTACTAGTAGTTACATTTTTAGACTATTTACTCTTCATTCTTTTTTTTGCATTTCCTGCAAATACTTAACCCTTTGGAGTCCCTGAACGCACCATCATGTCCAAATAACGTCACTGATTTTAGATGAGTCTTCATTTGTACTGGTGTTAAAGTCAATGGTGTTCAAAGAAAACCAGACTGAAAATACAATAAAACACAAAATACACCAATATTATCATCATGTCTAGTTGAGGAACAGATGAAAAATCTGGAAACTCCATCATCCAACCAGATGGAATCATGGGAACCTGACTGCTGTTCATCAGCCCTGTGTCACTGTACGGACACTGTGGACCTCCTTGAACCTTTTCAGACAGCAGAGGAACTTAAAACCATAGTTCTAGAACCATTTTAGCTCCTCCTCCTCCCAGGTGTGGTCTTCTCATGGACCCATAGGAACTCTAGGTGTTTGGTGATTGGTAGAACTCAGGCCACACCCACAGCCAGATTTCCAATTCTTGCAGCACCACAATTTTTAAAAGTAAGTGTTGTCGTTTCTCAATATCAAGAACCGAATACTCATTATGTACTGGTATTACATACAGTACTGGTTATGTACTAGCATTACATGCAGTATTCGTTATGTACTAGTATGACATGCAGTACTCGTTATGTACTAGTATTACATGCAGTACTCGTTATGTACTAGCATTACATGCAGTACTCGTGTACTTGGCTCATGCTCTAACATTATATCACATCAGTTCGTTCTTCGAACTTCTGCAGCTATAAATAGATGTACGTAGTTATAATAGTAAATACTTAAATAGTTGTAAATAACTATTATTTGCTAAATTTGCAATTATTTTTTGAAGTTGTGAATTTTTATGCTCATTTTAATTATAAAAATAGTTTGTTCAACATGTTTTTTGTGTCTTCCCTGATTTCCTGTTTTTTGTGTGATTTTAGATTCAGTGTAAATGTAAATGGTCTGTACTTCTATAGTTCTTTTTTTTGTGTGATTTTAAATGTAAATGGTCTGTACTTCTATAGTTCTTTTTTTTGTGTGATTTTAAATGTAAATGGTCTGTTCTTCTATTTCTACACATTAATGATCCTCACAGCTCTTTACTGTACCAGTGTGTTTCATACATGTCAGATGAAACACTAAGGGTACAGTCACACAGATGAAAATAAAACTTTAATAATGACACATATCAAATCTAAAGTATTGAAGACGGGTTCAACCTTCATTTTCTTTGTGCCCTCATTCCCTTGGTTCTGTCCATCTTTTCGTTCTTCCACTCTTTGTATATGTTCTTTTTCTGCTGTTGTTCATGGCTTCAGCTCCGTTCATCTATACAGTCTGAACTTTGACCTCTGGGTCGGAACCATCTCAAACACTTCTTCTTGTCCTTGTCTTTGGTTCCTTCCTTTCTTCCTTTCCTCTATCTTCTCTTCTTTTTCTTTCATTGCTAAAGCTGAAGGAGAGGAGCGTTCGGTTGGTGAGTGGGTTCAATCTTCCTGTAGACCTTTTATTATTATTAGTATTATTATTATCATTATTATTATTATTTTTATTGGGTTTTTTGTCTTCTTCTTCTAATTGTCCTGATTCTTCTTCTCCTCCTTTTTATTCTTTTCCTTTGCTCATGCTTTGCTGCTGGCTCTTCTCCGTCACAGACGTCTGACTCTTATTTCTCATCTGCAGACACTCACCGTTGAACATTTATTTTTGTAAATCTGCATGAAGCTTCCTCCATGTATGTGTTGACTTTCTGCACATTTGACTGTTCTTGGATTCCTTTCAGATTATTTAATACTGATGAGACCATACATAATCTGTCCTGAGGTTAAATGGGTGTGTTTTCATGTTTGTGTTTCTAATGCTGTCATATTTGAATCACACCAGTCTGTCTAAACCAGGGGTCTCAAACTCAATTTACCTGGGGGCCGCTGGAGGCAGAGTCTGGGTGAGGCTGGGCCGCATAAGGGATTCAACAAAAAAAAAAA
>JAPTGZ010000009.1:33847127-33867335 GCA_029814645.1 Fowleria isostigma | reverse complement strand
TTTAAATTATTCTGAGATTAGTGGCTGAAATGAGTTTCCTCCGTAGAGTGTCTGGATACAACCTTAGAGATAGGGTGAGGAGCTCAGTCACCAGGGAGGAGCTCGGAGTAGAGCTGCTGCTCCTCCACATTCAGAGGGACCAGCTGAAGTAGCTGGGGCATCTATTTCAGATGCCTCCCTCTTCCTCCCTTGGGAGGTGTTCCGGGCATGTCCCGTTGAGAGGAGAACTCGGGGAAGACCCAAGACTTGGAGAGACTATGTCTGTGGTCTGGGAATGCCTCGGGGTCCCCCTGGAGGAGCTGGACAAAGTGTCTGGGAAGAAGGAAGTCTGGGCATCCCTGCTTAGACTGTTGCCCCTGCGACCTGGCCCCGGATAAGAGGATGAAGATGACATGACATATTCTGAGAATAAAGTCCGTATTCTGACTTTTTTCTAAGAATAATAATTTTTTAAATATACTGGACCTTAATTTTTTTTTCAGTGGCCGTAATCCTCTTCTGTAATTTTTCCATTTTTGTCAAGTACAAACTTTATTTTGTTTATTAGAAAGAAAAAATGAAAATCAACCCATCTTTGAAATATAGTTTCTTATTTTGACACTGAAAAAGAAAAATGCCATGAAATTCAATTTTAATTCCTCTATTTTAAAACAGAAATTAACTAACCACTAGCTTTTCTTTTGTTTCTAAAAAGAAAATCCACTTCCCAACAGTTACACTGCCGTCTACAGCTCAGCTTAGGTCTTCAACCTTCTGTTTTTTCCAAATTAACACAGTTTAAGGTCTGGACTTCTTTTCTAACCCTTATGTTTTGTTTCCTTGCTTCTCTTAACTGCTTGCCAGTGCTTTGCCATGATGAATGCTTGACTTGTTTGAGCATTAAAGAGGTAAACTACTCAGTGTTTCAGTTCCTACTGTTTGAACCTCCATCCCCTCTGTCTTTAGAACATCTGTGTCTCAGATGCTTTTTGGCTTTCCATGCCATCTTTATTTTCTTCGCTTTTTATTCCCATCGATAGTTTTACTCCCAGTGTTTTGCGCTTCCTACCATTTGCTGTTACTTCTGTTAACATTAGAATCCACTCATTTCTGCTTCAGCTTCCTGAAGTTGTTAAATGTAGAAGTTGCTAAACCTCTTATCTTAACTTGTCTTTGTCTTTATCTTAGTCTTTTTTGTCTTTTCCATCTTGTGGCAAATAGTGATTTAAAGAACCCCCAGTGCATGGGATGGGTTTTCTAAGTGAATGGTGTGAATAATCCTCTTAACAAACGTGTAATTCTCAGATTTGAAAATAAAACTGTGTGGGAGACAGGTATTGACTTTAGGTATTTGAAAGTAATATTTCTCCTGCCACTTAAAGACAAATTACTGAGAAAAAAAAATGTTTCTTTTTTTGCAAAAGTAAATTTACCTGATATTTAATTAAAACTTTAAGTACTTTTTCAAACTCTGGTTTTGTTTTGTTTTTTTGTTTTTTTAATCAGTGATGCAGTTTCAGAACATTAACTCAGTTTCAGCTACAGTTGCATGCCATATGATTTTCTTGCTGTGTTGTGAAGTGATTTTGTTTCCATACATTAATTGATACACCGCCGTCATCCATTTTTTTCTTGAATTAATTTGACATTAATGATTGCATTGTGACTTTAACATCACCTTGATGAATGTGCATCTAATTTGCATCTAGTGATTGACCTTTGACCTGATCTTTGAGCTAACTTTTAACATTAACATTGCAAGGGTAATACCACACATTAAGTTGCTCTTACTCTGATGCGATTACGCTGTGATTACTGCAGTAATCACAACTGTCTCGCTCGGTTTTGAGCCAGTTAATGTAAAGTGTTCCCTTTTAACATGTCATGCTTGATTATAATCCTTTCTTTATAATTTGCTTCCACTAATGCAGAAAGCTGCAGAGAAACTCAAAGCGGAAGAGCAGAAAAAAATGGCCGAGATGCAGGCTGAGTTAGACAAACAGAAGCAGTTAGCTGAAGCTCATGCCAAGGCCATTGCCAAAGCTGAGAAAGAAGCTCAAGAGCTGAAGCTGAGAATGCAGGAGGAAGTAAGCAGGAGGGAAGTCGCTGCTGTAGATGCAGAAAAGCAAAAGCAAAACGTCCAGTTGGAACTTCATGAGCTCAAAAACCTGTCAGAGCAGCAGATCAAGGACAAAAGTCAGCAGGTCGACGAGGCTCTGCAAAGCCGAGCCAAGATTGAGGAGGAAATCCGCCTCATCAGGATTCAGCTCGAGACGACAGTGAACCAGAAATCCATGGCGGAATCTGAGCTTCAGCAGCTCCGTGATAGAGCAGCTGAAGCTGAAAAACTCAGAAAAGCTGCTCAAGAAGAGGCCGAGAAACTCCGCAAGCAAGTGAACGAAGAAACTCAGAAGAAGCGCATGGCAGAAGACCAACTCAAACGCAAATCTGAGGCGGAGAAGGAAGCCGCGAAGCAAAAGCAAAAAGCTCTGGACGACCTGGAGAGACTCCGGATGCAGGCTGAAGAGGCTGAAAGACAAGTGAAGCAGGCCGAGGTTGAAAAAGACAGACAAATAAAAGTTGCTCATGCAGCAGCTCAAAAAAGCGCCGCTGCTGAGCTGCAGAGCAAACACATGTCCTTTGTTGAAAAGACCTCAAAATTGGAGGCGTCGCTCAAACAAGAGCATGGCGCCGTTCTTCAGCTGCAACAGGAAGCAGCTCGTCTCAAGAAGCAACAGGAGGATGCCGAAAACGCCAGAGAAGAAGCAGAAAAAGAGCTGGAGAAGTGGAGGCAAAAAGCCAATGAGGCTCTACGTCTCAGACTCCAGGCAGAAGAAGAAGCTCATCACAAGACCTTAGCTCAGGAGGATGCCGAGAAACAGAAGGAGGACGCTGAACGCGAGGCTAAAAAGAGAGCCAAGGCCGAAGAGTCAGCCCTGAAGCAGAAGGAGATGGCCGAGAAAGAACTGGAGAGGCAAAGGAAGGTGGCTGAAAGCACCGCTCAGCAGAAACTCACCGCTGAACAGGAGCTGATTCGACTCAGGGCCGACTTTGACAATGCAGAACAGCAGAGATCCCTTCTAGAAGATGAACAGTACCGGCTGAAGAACGAAGTCATCGCTGCTGAACAACAGAGGAAGCAGCTCGAAGATGAACTCGCCAAAGTCAGAAGTGAAATGGACATACTCATTCAAGCAAAGTCCAAGGCAGAAAAGGAGTCGATGTCAAACACAGAGAAGAGCAAACAGCTTCTTGAAGATAAAGCCTCCAAGATGAAAGACCTGGCTGAGGAGGCAAGTAAACTCAGAGCCATTGCTGAAGAAGCCAAACACCAGAGACAAGTTGCCGAAGAAGAAGCAGCTCGACAGAGAGCAGAAGCCGAAAGGATTCTCAAAGAAAAGCTGGCTGCGATCAGTGAAGCTACTCGCTTAAAAACAGAGGCTGAAATAGCACTGAAAGAGAAGGAGGCGGAAAACGAGAGACTGCGTCGACAAGCTGAAGACGAAGCCTACCAGAGGAAAGCTCTGGAGGATCAGGCCAATCAGCACAAACAGGAAATCGAAGAAAAGATCATCCTCCTCAAAAAATCCTCTGAAGCTGAAATGGGGAGACAAAAGGCAATGGTGGACGACACGCTCAAACAGAGGAGGATTGTCGAGGAAGAAATCAGAATTCTTAAACTCAACTTTGAAAAGGCTTCTTCTGGAAAACTGGATCTAGAGCTTGAACTTAACAAACTAAAAAACATCGCAGAGGAAACGCAACAAAGCAAACTGAGAGCTGAGGAAGAGGCTGAAAGACTACGACAGCTCGCCCTAGAGGAAGAAAACCGCCGAAGAGAAGCCGAAGAGAAGGTGAAGAAGATTGCTGCTGCAGAAGAAGAAGCCGCCCGGCAGCGAAAGGCAGCTGTGGAAGAACTTCAGCGCCTGAAAAAGAAAGCAGAAGAAGCTCGAAAACAAAAAGATGATGCTGACAAAGAAGCTGAAAAACAAATTGTTGCAGCCCAGCAAGCAGCACAGAAATGCAATGCAGCTGAACAACAGGTCCAGAGTGTCCTCGCTCAACAGAAGGAAGATAGTCTCATTCAGAAGAAGCTGAAGGCAGAGTTTGAGAAGGCCAAACTACTCGCCAAAGAAGCAGAAGCTGCTAAGGAGAAGGCTGAGAGGGAGGCCGCTCTCCTCCGACAACAAGCTGAAGAAGCTGAAAGACAAAAGGCAGCTGCCGAGAAGGAGGCTACAAACCAGGCCAAAGCCCAGGAGGACGCCGAGAGGTTGAGGAAGGATGCCGAGTTTGAAGCTGCAAAACGAGCACAAGCAGAAGCCGCAGCACTGAAGCAAAAGCAACAGGCCGACGCTGAAATGGCAAAGCACAAAAAACTGGCAGAACAAACACTGAAACAGAAGTTTCAAGTGGAGCAAGAACTCACAAAGGTCAAGCTGAAGCTGGATGAAACCGACAAGCAGAAGTCTCTCCTGGACGACGAGCTTCAGCGGCTGAAGGACGAGGTGGATGATGCCGTCAAACAAAGGGCTCAAGTGGAGGAGGAGCTGTTCAAGGTCAAAGTCCAAATGGAGGAGCTCATCAAACTGAAACTCAGAATCGAGGATGAAAACCAGCGTCTCATCAAGAAGGACAAAGATAACACCCAGAAATTCCTGGCAGAAGAGGCAGAAAATATGAAAAAGCTTGCAGAAGATGCTGCTAGGCTTAGTGTCGAAGCACAAGAAGCTGCTCGATTGAGACAAATCGCAGAGGATGACCTTAATCAGCAGCGAGCGCTTGCAGACAAAATGCTCAAAGAGAAAATGCAGGCCATCCAGGAGGCGTCCAAACTCAAAGCTGAAGCTGAGATGCTTCAGAGGCAGAAAGACTTGGCTCAAGAACAGGCTCAGAAACTGCTGGAGGACAAACAGCTGATGCAGCAGCGCCTGGACGAGGAAACTGTGGAATACCAGAAATCACTGGAAGCCGAGAGGAAGCGACAGCTGGAAATCATTGCTGAAGCAGAAAAGCTCAAACTCCAGGTTTCTCAGCTCAGCGAAGCTCAGGCCAAAGCTGAAGAGGAAGCAAAAAAATTCAAGAAACAGGCCGACACAATCGCTGCCCGCCTTCACGAAACAGAAATAGCCACAAAAGAAAAAAATACTGTCGTGGAAAAAATGGAGGTTGAGAGACTAAACACAAGCAAAGAAGCTGACGATTTACGCAAAGCTATCGCAGACCTAGAGAACGAGAGGGCTAGGCTGAAAAAGGACGCTGAAGAACTTCAAAATAAGTCTAAAGAGGTATTGTGTCAAAAATGGCATAACAGAGCAGCTTATGTCATTGTAAACACTTTCTGAGAACTAACTTCTCTCTTAAAATGACCTCTGTCCCTTTTCCTTCACTAATCATAAACCATTGATTTAATTTCAATATTATTTCCATGTTTTTACACTGCACTGTGCTCATGCATATTGCATCCTGAATGTTTCTTCATACCCTGGAATGTTTCCTCATTTGAGACCTGCTCCATATTTCTTTCAGTTTCAGATCAGCCATAACCCATTCAAGGATCCGTGGTTGAGTTGATGTATCATATGCAGTTGTAATGTCTGGTACACAAGGATTAAAAATGATTCAAAAAATAATAATCTGAGATTAAGAATACTTTAGTATATGTGTCTGGAAACCTCAGCTATAACCAATATTAAAAATAGTTGTCAAAGATGATACAAAAACCTCTGGTATGACTAATATATACCAATAATGTACAATATGTCAACATTGTGCATTCAGTGTTATTTACAGACAAATTGTGAGGTTAAATCAAGTCCCTCAAATCTGTAATACATTACATTTCCACATTAAAAATAATAACTAGCTTCATGTTTTGTACTTTCTTGGCTAACTTACATTATATCATCTATTTCCAAAACCATTTGCAAGACAAATCGGTAACATTTGGCCTCCTTTCAGTGGCATCATGTTGAATCTAGATACTAAAAATTAAACATGTGAATAAACTGTCCAGGGTCTTCATGCACTTCAGCTGTAGAAGGTAACTGGGCCCAATTTTGCCCTCCCCCTTGGCCCTTGCATTACTGCTTAAAACAGAGATGTGAAGAGTAGGGGTTGGAACATTCCCGTACGCAATGAGACGACCCTTCCAGACTTGTTACGTCATCATCAGTCATCGACAGAACAGATGACACAGCTTTGTTTGTGACTGAAGTCCCCATGCCGTCATCAGCTTTAACCACCTCATGGGCTTTGGTCATCTTTTTGTGGCTATCAAACACAACCACAGCAATGTAATTTATAACACATTTAAGCAGCATTAAACGGTCAATCAAATGGTTAAGTTGTTTATGAAGAACATACATACATTTGTGTGATTGTTTCGTCACACTGCTGCACCTTTTTGCTGTGTTTACCTCCATCGTTCCGATGGTTCAAACAGAATTATGGGAGATTTCTCATATCCCTCCATTGATAGTGTGGTCCTGAAAAATCTCAGTTTCAAACAGCCCTTCCCTTTAGCCCTTCCTTTCCAACTCATCAAGCATTGGGACACCCTCACCCCCTTCATGTGAATGCACAAAATGGAGGGGAGGGCCAAAGGATGAATTGGGACTGGACCAAAGTCTCCAAATTGTACTCAAAGCTGCAGCATTTGAATACTGATAAGCTAACATTCCTACAAATATCATGGGAAACTCAGTTGAAAACTATAAATACTGAAATATGGAAATATAAAATTTTACTTTTACCTTCAAAAATATCCATACGTAACAGATTCTGAGAAATACAATATAATATCTTATAAAATGTCAATATATCTCGATGTATGTATAGTAAATATATAGCAGGGGTCTCTCCAAACTGCCCAAAATGTAAGACTATTTTAGGAACACCCCCCCCCCGACTCATTGAGAATTGGGACACCCCAACCCCTTTACACAAACATGCAAAATGAAGGGGAAGGGGCCAAGGGGTGAACTGAGATTGTGCCCTGGTGTTCAGATTGTTTTATTAAAAGCAGTTAGTCATGTTTTAGTATGAAGCCACAGTTGAATCCACTTTGTGCTGTTAGAGTTAAATTCAATGCTCCAGTGTTTTATTCAAAGGGATTTGGACCTCCTCTCCAATGTGGGGCCAAGTATCTTAGTGTGTAATACCGCTAATGGCCACTAGGTGCTGGTTCCAGAAAGCCCCAGCTGTGAGTAGATTCAGAAAAATTAAATTACATCATCCACAACAATAAAATATATCTTATGCCATACTTGCTGGTTCTATTATGGATAAGCACTCATAAGCACTAATGTAAGCACTCAGGAAAAATATAAATGAATGAATGGATGCATATAATGTCAGTGTACATGTGCCCATATTTTATTAGATATTAACTAATGCTAAAAATGGTGAAATGTTTCTAGTTGATAAATATGTATGTAGTAAATCACTGGAAACACATTGAATATATTAAAGTTTATATCTAACAGCTTCATTCATTGCTTCAGCTTCACAAGTTCTTTACAGGCCTAGATACGGTTGTTAACGTAGGATTGGACAGTAGCTGTTTAGGGAGGAGCTTAGCAAATATGTTACAAAGACACCTATGAACTTATAGCAGTAGTATATATAGTATAGTATAGTATAGTATAGTATAACATAGTATAGTTTGCAATACTTGAACATCTGTCCACACTAACATATCCAATTTTACCCCACAGTAACCATGGTAACCAGCAGAGTTTGTGTAACATTATGTTTTGCTGCCGCTGAAGAATTGAGTTACATTAAAGTGTAAAAACAGTATTTTATTTATTCATCAGATTGGACCAGCACTGTCTAGGTCAGTGTTTTCAGCAGGGGTGGTACCAACCCCCCAGGGGAGCAACAAAGTTGAGAGAGGGGTGTTGAGACTGAAATATGGGGGGGCTAACCCCTGGGGTTGCAAAAGGCATATTGCTTATGTATTCAGGTTCAGGCTACTTTTTTTGTACCCTTAGGTTAATTTGTCCTGCAGACAGTTTTTATTAAACAAACTTTAAACCATAATGTGGAAAAAAAAAAAAAAAAAAAGGGCTCCATAGCTCAAGGCTCCACCAACACACACACACAGATTTCCTTAAACACAAAATGACAAGAATAAAAATTAGTCAAAAAGAAGGATAAAAACAGTTTAAAAACCAGGATACTTAGATTCAAAAAAATTATAGAAATAAATAAATAAGGCCTGTGCACAGCAGCGAGTTACAGCTGGGTATATCTAAGTTCCCCCAGATCCCGCCACCCCCCCACACGCTCAACAACTTTTTTTGGAGAGGGGATGGATGTGACAAGGAGGCTCATGATGACTTAAGGGGGTGTTTGTTCAAAAAAGGTTGAGAAACCGTGGTCTACGAAACTAATGCAAACACTGGAGACACTGTCTCACTGTACATATCAACAGAATATTATAATAACAAGTATCACATGCACGAGATCAGACTCATGCCTCTACCTCATAACATCATTATTTGATGGTCTGACCAGATTTTCCAGCCCTGGTCTCCTTCCTCTCATTTGGACCTCTATACATTTTCTGTTTAATTTGTTTCTCCAAATGTATTTGCTTGCCAGTTGGACTTTCAAAACTTTAGTTTATGGAATTCAATTTTTGCCAAACAGGCAGCTCAAACTTAGAAAATTTAATAATTTACACTAATAAGGCCAGGAAATCACTTTCAGTTTCCCATTTTACCCCTTTACATTCTCTGACATGACCCCTGACCTGTGTAGTTTTACTTTTTTGCCAAATATGGTCTCAACATATAGTGAAGGCAAAATTAGAAGCTTGTGGCTTTAAAAAAAACCCAGCTCATACACAAACAGGAGCATAAACAGTCAATGGATCCAAAGACTCATAGCAAAGTTTCTGGAATACCCCAAACAAAAAACTGGGGGAAATAACACCATTATATTATTGAATTTATCTCATTATGTTGTAGAAATACACATTGTATTTAACTGACAGGGACGTTATTTGACACTAAGAGTTGATCTACCTTTGTCAGCCAGCCAGTATCAGGGACTTTCATTGTACATGACGTTCATTTTTTAGTTTAAGAAATGTGATACACAACTAATTTGACTAAAACTACAATATTTTACTTCTACTTTGTCAGATTCTCATCAGCGATGCTGATGACCACTACAAATCCCATGATCCCCCATCTCTTAACTACTATCCGACTATGTATTTTATTGTGTTGAATGAGAGACTCCCTGATATAAACTACATAGAGTGCATCTAAATCTCAATGCAAATGTTTTAGCGTCTAGTTAATGGATTTACTGGAGGTTGTAATTATTAGTTTAAGAAAAAAATTACTTCCATATGCATTCTTTGGCTCTGTGCAAAACTGGACATTATTATTGAATAAGTAGATAAAGCTGACTTGACAATGTACGCATAAAAAAATAAACCATTGTAACTCTAATGAACACAGTGGATGAGTAAAGAAAATAGAGCAAATGATATTCTTCTAAGAAACAGACACATAATTCATCAAAGGGTTTTCTTCATATGCATAAGCAAAGTGCAATGTATAAATGATGTTAAAACCAAACAGAAATACATTAATACATCACTAAGCAACAATGAAGATACTGATTTGATGTTTCTTTTTTTTTCTGTCAGATGGCTGATGCACAGCAGAAACAAATAGAGCATGAAAAGACAGTGCTCCAGCAGACATTCTTGACAGAAAAGGAGATGCTGTTGAAGAAGGAGAAGCTCATTGAAGATGAGAAAAAGAAGCTGGAGAGTCAGTTCGAGGAAGAAGTCAAAAAGGCTAAAGCTCTTCAAGATGAACAACAGCGTCAGAAGCAGCAAATGGAGGCAGAGAAGAAGAAACTCCAGGCTACAATGGACGCGGCCCTCAACAAGCAAAAAGAGGCTGAACAGGAGATGCTCAACAAGCAGAAAGAAATGCAGGAGTTGGAGAGGAAGAGGTTAGAGCAGGAGAGAGTTCTGGCAGAAGAGAATCAGAAACTTCGTGAGAAACTTCAGCAGCTGGAGGAAGCTCAGAAAGAACAGCCGGAGATTATCCACGTAACCACGGTTCACACCACGCAGCAAGTCCTCAACGGTCAAAGTCCAGATGCAGTGGAAGGGATGGAAAAGAAACCAGATCCGATGGCCTTCGAAGGCATCCGAGGACAGGTTCCTGCAACCAGACTTCATGACCTTGGCCTTTTACCCAAAAAGGACTTTGACAAGCTAAAAAACAGCAAAACCACTGTGCAGGAACTTGGGGAGAAGGAAAATCTCAAGAAAATTCTCAAAGGAAAGAACGGAATTGCTGGTATTTTGAGCCCATCTAATCAAAAAATGTCAATCTATGAAGCATCAAAACAGAAGAAGATCACACCGGGCACAGCATTGATCCTCCTTGAAGCCCAGGCAGCCACTGGTTACATTTTTGATCCCATCAAGAACCAGAAACTGTCTGTGAATGAAGCTGTCAAAGAAGGCGTGATTGGTCCTGAGCTGCACAACAAAATGCTTTCAGCTGAGAGGGCAGTCACTGGCTACAAAGATCCATACACTGGAGGCAAGATATCAGTGTTTGAAGGTATGAAGAAGGGTCTGATTGAACACGATCAGGCCATCCGAATTCTCGAGGCTCAGCTTGCAACTGGTGGCATCGTTGATCCCATCAACAGCCATCGGGTGCCCAATGAAACCGCCTTCAAACAAGGACAGTATGATGCAGAGATGAGCAAAATCATAGAGAACCCCTCAGATGACACTAAGGGATATTTCGACCCAAGCACTCAGGAACCTTTGACCTACTCTGAGCTAATGTTCAGATGCAAACCTGACCCTGACACCGGCCTCCTACTCCTGCCAATCACAGATAAAGCTGCTCAGTGTTCAAGCATTTACACAGAAGAGGAGACCAAAGATGTATTCAGCAAAACAACTGTGTCTGTACCATTTGGAAGGTTCAAGGGGAAGCCTGTAACCATTTGGGAAATCATCAACTCTGAGTACTTTACTGAAGACCAGAAGAAAGACCTCCTTCGCCAGTACAAGACTGGCAAAATTACTATTGAAAAGATCATTAAGATTGTGATTACTGTTGCAGAGGAGAAAGAGAAGAAGAATGAAATCACCTTTGATGGCCTGAGAGCACCAGTCCCAGCTATGGATCTCCTGGAATCCAAGGTCATTGATAAAGACCTCTACAACAAACTGCACAAAGGCAATAAGACGGTTAAAGAGGTGTCTGAGATGGAGCCGGTCCGCAAATCACTGAAGGGCTCCGACAATATCGCAGGAGTTTTAATCCAGTCCTCCAAAGAGCCAATGTCATTCTATCAAGCCATGAAGAAGGATATGATGAGGCCTGGACCTGCTTTAAATATGCTTGAAGCCCAAGCAGGAACTGGTCATGTTGTCGACCCCATTAACAATAAAAAATACACTGTTGATGAAGCCGTCAAAGCAGGCATTGTCGGTCCAGAGCTGCATGAAAAACTTCTGTCTGCAGAGAGAGCTGTGACTGGTTACAGAGATCCTTACACTGGAAAGACTGTATCTCTGTTCCAGGCAATGAAGAAAGATCTATTACCAAAAGAACAAGGAATTCGACTGCTTGATGCTCAACTGGCCACCGGTGGCATCATTGATCCAGTAAAAAGCCACCGTGTTCCTCATGATGTGGCCTGCAAGAGAAATTACTTTGATGATGAAACAGAACAGCTGTTAAACAATCCCACAGATGAAACTAAATGTTTCCTCGACCCTAACATGAAAGAAAATGTCACCTATGACCAGCTCCTCAAGAGATGTGTAACTGATGACAAAACTGGCCTCAAGCTTCTGCCTCTTTCTGACGAAGCGATCAATGCTAAAGAGGAGCTAGCATTCACCGAGACCCAGACAAAAGAGGCCATGACTCAGGCAACAGTGGAACTCAACTCTGGACCTTTTAAGGGCAGAATGATGACAATCTTGGAGATAATTAACTCTGAATATCTCACCGAAGCACAAAGGCAGGATCTCCTCAGACAGTTTATGTCTGGGAAGATCACAATTGAAAAGATAATCAAAATTGTCATTACAGTTATTGATGAGAAAGAGGCCAAGAAGCAGGAACTGTCCAGCTTTAAGGGACTCAGAGCTCCTGTTCCAGCAAGTTCTCTTTATGACTCTAAAATCATCGACAAATCAACCTTTGACCTCTTGCAACAAGGCAAAGTAACACCTAAACAAGTCAGTGAGAATCCTAGCGTCAGTAAATACCTACAGGGCTCTGACAGCATTGGAGGTATTTACCTTGAGCCAACCAAAGAGAACATGAGTATTTATCAGGCAATGAAGAAGAAACTCCTTAGGCACAACACAGGTCTTGCACTTCTTGAGGCTCAGGCTGCCACTGGGTTCATTGTAGATCCAGTGAAGAACCAGTTCCTATCAGTAGACGAAGCAGTGAAATCTGGAGTTGTTGGCCCTGAACTCCATGAAAAACTCCTCTCTGCAGAAAAGGCCGTCACTGGATACAAAGATCCGTTCACTGGCAGCAAAATCTCCCTGTTCGAGGCAATGCAGAAAGATCTGATTTTGAAGGAGCAAGCCTTGCCAATGCTAGAAGCACAGGTGGTCAGTGGAGGAATCATTGATCCTGTGAATAGCCACCGTGTCCCAACTGATGTTGCATATCAGAAGAATATTTTCAGCAAAGAAACTGCCACTGCTCTGTCTGAACCATCTGATGATAACAAGGTGTTCTCTGACCCTGAATCTGATGAGAACATGACCTACAGACAGCTGAAACAGAAGTGCCAAAGAGATCCTCAGACCGGCCTGTACATGCTACCACTGTCCAAACCCCAGTCTCCAACGATTGTGGAGAAGACATACCTCTACACCGAAGAACAAACCCAGAGTGAACTGGCCAGCACCCAGATTGACATTCCAATTGAGGGTCTTGCTGATAAATCAATGAACCTCTGGGATATTATGAATTCCAACTTACTTCCAGAGCAGGAGAGGCAGAAGCTCCTGGATGAATACCGCTCTGGAAACCTCACCAAAGAGCGCATGATAATCATTATCATCGAGATCATGGAACAGAGAGAGATCATCAGAAATGAGAGCCCAATGACATATCAGACAATCCGCAGGAGGATAACCATCGAGGAGCTGTACAATGCCCGCATCATTGACCTGGAGACATACAACCTCCTTAAACAAGGAAAGAGAGACATCCGGGACATAATGGAGATGACCAGTGTGAAACAGTATCTCTACGGTACAGGATGCGTAGCTGGAATCACAACTGACTCCACCTCCAAGATGAGCATTTACCAAGCAATGAAGCGAGATTTCATTAAACCTGAAGTTGCCCTTAGCCTCCTGGAAGCACAAGCTGCTACAGGATTCATCATTGATCCTGTGAAGAACGAGTCACTCACTGTTGATGAAGCTGTCCGTAAGGGTGTAGTTGGCCCTGAGATCCACGATAAACTCCTGTCAGCTGAAAGAGCAGTCACAGGATACAAAGATCCATACAGTGGCAAAGGTATCTCTCTTTTCCAGGCCATGAAAAAGGATCTGGTTCCAGAGGATTATGCTCTTAAAATGTTGGAGGCACAAACTGCCACTGGAGGCATTATTGACCCTGAATTCCAGTTCCATCTTCCAGCAGATGTTGCAATGCAAAGAGGTTACATCAATAAGGAAACCAATGAGAGACTGAGCGATGATGTTAAAGGATTTGTTGATCCCGTCACCGAAGAGAAGCTGTCATATGCTCAGTTACTAAAGAGATGCAAGTTGGAGGGTGGGTTACGCCTCCTTTCTCTGGGAGACAAGAGGCTGATGTTCAAGGGTCTGAGGAAGCAGATTACCATGGAAGAACTGATCCGCTCACAAATCATCGACCAGCAGACCGTCACTGAACTGAATGAAGGTCTGTTGTCAGTGGAGGAGGTTAGCAACAGGCTGTCCAGGTACCTCGAAGGTACAAGCTGTATTGCTGGTGTCTTTTTGGAGTCTTCAAAAGATCGTCTATCAATTTACCAGGCCATGAAGAAAAACATGATCAGGCCGGGCACAGCATTTGAACTCCTGGAGGCTCAAGCAGCTACAGGTTATGTCATCGATCCAATCAAAAACCTCAAACTGACCGTCAATGAAGCAGTTAGGATGGGAATTGTTGGCCCAGAATTCAAAGACAAGCTTCTGTCTGCTGAGCGAGCAGTAACTGGTTACAGAGATCCTTATTCAGGAAAGACCATCTCCCTGTTCCAAGCCATGAAGAAAGGCCTCATTCTGAAAGACCACGGCATCCGTCTGCTGGAAGCTCAGATCGCCACAGGAGGTATCATTGATCCAGAGGAAAGTCACCGTCTGCCGGTTGAAGTCGCCTACAAACGTGGATTTTTTGATGAGGAAATGAATGAGATCCTGACCGACCCATCTGATGACACTAAAGGGTTCTTTGATCCCAACACTGAGGAGAACCTAACATACCTCCAACTCATGGAGAGATGCATCACTGACCCTGACACTGGCCTGGTGTTGCTGCTACTGAAAGAGAAAAAGCGTGAAAGAAAGACATCATCTAAATCTTCTGTTCGTAAACGTAGAGTTGTCATCGTAGACCCAGAGACAGGAAAGGAAATGACTGTATATGAGGCCTACAGGAAGGGACTCATCGACCACCAGACCTACCTGGAACTGGCTGAGCAGGAGTGTGAATGGGAGGAAATCACCATGACTTCCTCTGATGGCACTGTCAAATCTGTGATCATTGACAGAAGGTCTGGACGGCAGTACGATGTTGACGACGCCCTCTCACGTGGCCTTATTGACCAGAAAGCTCTGGATACCTACAGATCTGGAAACCTGGCCATCACTGAATTCGCTGACATGCTTTCTGGAAACATGGGAGGCTTCCGTTCCCGGTCGTCCTCCTTTGGTTCTACCACTGGTTCCACCTCCTCCTATCCCATGAGCCCCATCCCATCCATCAAACCACCTGCAGTCATATGGAACGACCCATCAGAGGTGACCTGCCCCATCGCTGGAATACTGGACATAGACACTCTGGAGAAGGTGTCCATCACTGAGGCCATGCACCGGAACCTGGTGGACAACATCACAGGGCAAAGACTCCTGGAAGCCCAAGCCTGCACCGGTGGAATAATTGACCCCTCAAGTGGGGAGCGATTCTCAGTTGCTGAAGCAACAGAAAAGGGTCTCGTGGATAAAATCATGGTTGATCGTCTGAACCTGGCTCAGAAAGCTTACAATGGATTTGAAGACCCCAGAACCAAAGTGAAAATGTCTGCATCCCAGGCCCTGAAGAAGGGTTGGTTGTACTACGAAGCTGGCCAGCGTTTCCTTGAGGTCCAGTATCTGACTGGAGGACTCATCGAGCCTGACATCGAGGGCAGAGTAACACTAGATGAATCCATCAGGAAGGGCACAATCGACGCCCGAACCGCCCAGAAACTTAGAGACGTCAGCGCTTATTCCAAATATCTAACGTGTCCGAAAACCAAGCTCAAAATCTCCTTCAAAGATGCCATGGACCGAAGCATGATTGAGGAAGGCTCCAGCCTCAGGCTCCTGGAGGCGTCGTCACAGTCCAGCAAAGGCCTGTACAGTCCTTACAACGTCAGCGGGTCCGGGTCGGCCTACGGGTCCCGGAGCGGGTCCAGGACCGGATCCAGATCGGGCTCGAGGAGGGGCAGCATCGACGCCGGCTCCAGCTTCAGCATGAACTTCTCTTCGTCCTCCTTCACCTCGACTTCAACTAGTTACGGCCGCAGATTCTGATCCGATATTTGTCTTTAACACGTTGAAAAAAAAAAAAATCCCAAATATTCAATATTAAATCCAACATTACTAATGCACTTTACTGCTGCATTTCAACCGGAAACATAGTTATAGTAACAAAAAACGCATAATTTATTTATTCTACCCAGCATGTGTCACCATAGAAACGGCTTCAAATTTTGAGTTTTTCATATTTATCGATATTTTGTCAAAACATGTGCCTCATAAATTGAGACAAAACCCAGAACTTGTTATTCTTTTATAAAAAAAAAGCATGAATTTTCTGCAGTTTTGTAAGTGATAGTGTCCATTTTACACCTGTTAAAGAGCTCTTAAACTAATATATACTATATATTAAATGTCCAAGAAATTTGTAGTATTCTTCTCCTTTGCGATATCAAGTCTATTTTTTATCTTTTTTGACATAACTACTTGAGATACTGTGCGTCAACATAGTTTAATGTTTTAACAGATTTTCCGATACATAGATGCCTTCAACTCTGAATGTTTGTATAGATTCTGGACAGATTCTGTGTCGATGCTGATGTCAGATGTTTCTTGGATAAAAGAGATTCGGACCCCGTTAGATGCAACGACACCAGACACTAAGGATTAAAAAAACACTGAAAGCAGAATTCAAATGGAGACTAGTTTTATGTATGTTCATGATGTGCCTGTTTATATTCAGTGGACTCCATTTGATTACACCATCGGGTCATACACTCCCGACTTTCACCTCCAACCAAGTGTTCCTGATAAAACCCAAGATGATGTCAGAGTCCATGCCGCTCCGTTACAGACCTGCCTGCTGTTGTTTTAGTTCTTGTAAGTTGAAATGGCTTTTTTTTTTTTTTTTTTTTTTAACCCTTTTAACCCGTTTGTGTCATATTTACTACACCAGGTTCTGTAACCTTTATCTGATCAGGTCAGACTTTCTTTAAAACCTGTTTTGTATGAGCCGATAAGACTCAGGGGTCACCAATCCTGGTCCTCGAGGGCTACTGTCCTGCATGTTTTAGATGTTTCCCTCCTCCAACACACCTGATTCAAATGATAAGCCTATCATGGAGTTCTGCAGAAGACTAATAACGACCATCAGGTGTATTGGAAGAGGGAAACATCTAAAACATGTAGGATAGTAGCCCTTGAGGACCACGGTTGGTGACCCCTGCGATTCGTGTTTTCTGCCCCCCTGGTGGATTATCATCCCACTACAGCCAGTTGAAAGGATTTTTTTTTTTTTGCCTTTTTCAACATGGCTGCTAACATTAAATCATTCAACATACATTTTGTAGGAACGTCTTCATTATTTTTCAAAAAGTTATGTTAAGAAGAGCATTTATATTGTTATTTGGTTGAAAATTGAAAAATATGTAAATTGTGGTGCCATTAAAGAGAAATAAAAAGGTTGTAAAAAGTTTTATGGGAAAAAGAAATACTTCAAATGTTCTATATTTTCGAAACATTACTGGTAAAAATGTAGTTTTGTATCTCAAGTTAACTTGACCAAAAAGTTGCCAAAAATCCCAATGTATCAAATATAATACAAAAAAATATATCAACAAAAAGATACAAAAAAATTTGGGAGGGGGTGGTACGTCAAAAGGGCTAATAAATATTTTAATTTCAAACAAGTGATGCCAGGCACAATAAACCCCACCCCTCGCACATATTATAGCTGTTTTGGCATTGATCTGATTGATGTCATATCATTTTTCTCTATATATGCACCAACTTTGGAGCAATTTGAAACTAACTGAATTATTTATTATCGAATTTATAATTTATAGACAATTATAAGTAAATGGGGAAAAGAAAAAGATTTCAAAATATTACAAAAAATTTGAAAAACAAGCTACAACTTAGATATTTTACAGAGTGATTTCTAAAATTAATCTCTACATCTCTAAAATGTTTGAAGTAAATTGAGGTAAAATTGACGTTTTTATAGTAATTTTAAGTAAATGGTATTTTTATTTATTTTTTTACTTCATAAAACATTTGAACCTTGACCTACTTATTCCAACATTTAATGACCCCTATTCATGGTCACTAGTAATGTCTAAACCCAGTTTGGTATGAATTCAACCACTAGTTTCACTACTAAAGTGTAAGCCAACAAACAGAATTAACCAAAAACAACAGCCCTGGCCCCTCTTTTGGGGGCGGGGTTAAGATGAGGCTGGTTTGCTGGTTTGGAGCGGGTCAAGCTGTCCAGGGTTAATCTCATTTTGTTTCTTGGTTGTGCTCCGGGGTGATTCCTCTTTGGTATCATCTCTGTAATGTTGACTGACCGTTGCTTGTCGTTGCTTTCAGCCTCCACAGACTTCCAGAATCCAGACTTTAACGACAGGTTCGGAGGTGACTGGAGTGCCCCGCCCTCCGGACGTGGACACGTTGGCGAGTCCTCATCGTCCAAACGTGGTCGCTCAGGTACGATGTTTGAACCGTTCATCCACACATCACACATCCTGCTTCATCAACATTTATTTTTGCAATTTTCATTTCCTTTTTTCTTTCCCTCAGTGCATTGTATGTTTTCTTTTCCTTTGAATTCATAGTGATTTTCTTTTGTTTCTAGATCTGTCCTTTGTTCCGTTGTTCATCATATTTGAGGAGATTCAGGCTGAGGCCGAGGCGTCATCTTGGGAAACATCTAGAAACACTTTACATCAATGTTTTTCATGCATTATTCTACGGAACAGGATTAGGGCCACTGGGAAAAATAAAATTAAAACTGATGTCCAACATATTTTTTTATTATTCCAAGAAAAAAGTCAGAATTCTGAGATTTAAGTCAGAATTGTGAGAAAAGTCAGACAAGGGTATTGACTATATGACTTTTTTCTCAGAGTAATAATTTTAAAATATATTGGCTCCTAATTTTGTTTTTATTCTTTTCCATGGCCCTAATCGTCTTCTGTATATTTCACTTCTGAAACATAAGATTTATTAGATTTCTCTGATGTTGGATCTGGAGTCCACTCATTATGTTTTCATGGTGTTTTATTGTAAAGGATCCAAACCAAAGCTAATGAACAGACATAGCGGATTTGAATGTATGTATCATATCAAATCAAACCATGTCATCAGACTTTAACAAACTCAAACCTGCTTTTTGAACCTTTATGTTCTCCATTTGGTCTGTTTTGCATCTTTAGTGTTTTACTTCTGTAAATCTTTTTATTTGGCTTATGTTTTCATTATGTTTTTTTTAATATATATATTCTGAATTTGCTTTGCATGTTTTACTAATGTTCCGATACAGAGGATATTTGGGAAAACTGTAAAATAAAGACAAGTGCCTTTGGAAAAAGTGTTTAGCAGATGTTAGAAATATATGAAATCACAAACTAACTGGTTGGTTTTGCTTAAGGTTCAGAGGTTTAAAAATACTGTATGGTGAGGTGGTTCTGTGGTTTTTCTGAACATAACACTATATTGTAAATAAATATACTCTGAAGAGACCCTGTTGTGTTTCATACATTTGTTTCACTGTAAAACATTATGGACAGTTGACAGGATTTATATATTTTTTTCAATTATCTTAATTGAATTTTATTACATTTTACAACAACACCAGCACAACACCAGGGCCTGTTGTACCAAACTATGATAAGGGATTAAGCCGGCCTATGTTGCTCATCCTGGCTAAATTAAAGCATCATCCGGTTCCACAAAACTAGCATAGGTGACTAGCAGGGTATGTTTTGACATAAGTTACCATGGAGATCTAGCCTGTGGGGTTAACCCGGTCCAGACCAAGATCAGTTCAGGATTTATTTAACCTCATCCCTTTTCTCTGTGAACTGTCACCACAACAGTGTGATTCACTGAACACAATGAATCACATTCAACTAGACCCACTGCCATTATTTAAACATTTGTGATCATTCATTTACATAATTTTAGATCATTGATGACTTAAATAATTTTACAATCATTAGTTCAGTTTGTGTTCATTTAAAGCATTACACATTTATACAAGATACAATGTTTGAAAAAGTCAAAGCTTAGTCTGCCCACCCCACTATTCATAAAAAATGTAATAATCATATTCATAATAATCATATTCACAATAATTATAATCATATTCATAATTATAATTATATTTATATTGCCAAACAAAATAAAATAAAATATCTACCAATACATTTTGCTTAACAATAGCAACATGACATTTCTTTTAAATATAGTTCATTCATTCCTTCATTTTGTGATCCCTCTTTCACCTCACTACGGTCACGAGGTCACATGGAGCCTATTCCAGATACTTAAGGGTTTTGGGTGGGGTCCACCCTGGACATGTGACCAGTTCATCACAGACTGACATAGAGACAAACAACCACTCTCACATTCACACCTATGGACAATTTAGATGAACCAATTAACTTATCAGTGCATGT
>JAPTGZ010000009.1:33817804-33834358 GCA_029814645.1 Fowleria isostigma | reverse complement strand
CCCCCCCCCCCCCCCCCCCAGTGTTGGGATTGAACCCAGGACCTTGTTGCTGTGAGGTGACAATGCTAACCACTGCACTGCTGTACCACCCATTTTCCCAGTGATGTTGCCCCATACTATCACACTGCCTTCACCAGAAGATGTTACCGCAGTCCATGTAGTGTTCTCCACGTCTTCTCCACACTTGGACTCTCGGCAGAATCTGCACTCATCGCTAAACATAGCATTACTCCGCAGGTTCAGGTTCCAGTGTTGCCGACATCAGCGCCAATGGACCTGATGGTGAAGAACAGTCAAGGCAGGCATCCTGCTGTCCTATGAGACCCTATAAGAGCAGAGATTGGATTTCAATTTGTTTGGACTGTCTGGACAAAGAGCCGTCAGATCTGTTGAAGATCCTGCAGATCTGTAGAAGATGGCCTACGTTACCAAAACACTGACCAGTTGAGGAAATGGTCTTCTTGGTGTTGTCTTCTTGAGATGCCCACTTCCCTTCCTGTCTCTGACGTCCACCGTTATATGAAACTTGGTTGTCAGAACACCAGCTTGAAGATGCCCAATGTGCTGCCAGTCTGGTGTTTGATTGGCAGCACCTGGGGCTACCAGAAGTTTCAAACAAGGCTCAATACCAACAGCAAAATTAGCTGTTTGGCCTTGGCAGAGAATATCTGGCAAAATAAAAAAATTTTTTTAAAAAATCTACCAAACACAAATGTTCTTACTTTTTGTGCAAAGGTTATTTATAAACCAGTCTTTTCTTTCTTCTTGTATCTGTATTTTAACTAAGGTATAACTAAGAACACCAGTGGTAAAGTTCATTTCTCTCTCTTGTTTTCTTCTTAACATTCCACTGAATCTCCTGGCGCATTCTGGGAGAAGCTGCAGGTGCTGGGCTCTGTTTTTCTCATTTGCATCGTTGCATTAATACAATCGGTCTGAGTTTGTATGGGCATTTTTACTGTACACTCATGCATCAGTTGATCAGCTGATTGGTTTCATTTTTGGTCAGCTGCAAAAAACACAAGGAACTGGAACAAACCCCAGGATGTGACTCATAACCATCCTTTTTCAGCTGTTTACCTGGACTCACCCCAACTGTGTGTGATGTCATTTCCTTATGTACTGATTAGATGTGACCTGACTGGGGTCTTCTCAGAGCAGATGCTTCTGTCGTCCTGTTTGCAGACAGTCCACCGGTTCTGCCGTGGCTCCAAGGCAAATATTGTGACTCACTGTAATGGGGCATGATAGAGTTTCACCATAGGGGTTCTTCCTTCACGTTCCCAGGCCAAAAGCACAGAAAAGGCTGCATTATCGTCCCATTTCTGCCTATTTTGTGTTTGTTTCCCGCTTCTTTGTTTATCGTCCGAGGCTGCAATGGCTGGAAGTGAGTTGAAAAGTAATCTGAGATGTTTTACAGTAATTAGTTGTCTTTGTTGCTGCTGTGGAGACTGCTGTGGGGGCTCTGACTGGGGAAGGGGTTCGGCGGGGGGGTTGGGGGTGAATGAGGCTGGGGTGGAGGAGGAGGAAGAGGAGGTGGGTGTGGGTCTCTTCTTTTGTAGCCTTCACTTCTCCCTCTCTGCGCCGCCGTCCTCAGAGGGAATGGGCCGAGGCAGCTGTCACTTAACATGTGAATGTTTCAAGGACGGCCCAGGGGTCTTTAGAAAACTCTCCTTTTTTTTTGCCCCCCACCCAGCCCATTTTTCAAGCAGGAGCGGCACGGAGTTCTCTGAGTCACAGTCGGACCCAGAGGAGGGGCTTTGTCGGAGGAAAAGGGGGAGATGGTGAGGGTGGGAAGCCTGCATGGGGAAGAAGGTAAAGAGGGCACGTTAACACCCAGTCCGCCGGCGCAGGATCGACCTGAACCAGATCCATGTGAACCCAGCGTTGGAAGGTCAGCTCAGCCGTTGGGAGACATTGTCCGTATTTGGGCGCTCTGTCCCATCGGTGGCGTGAACAGGGAAGGAATTCCTCTATCGCAGCTCCCACAACAAAGAAGAAAGGGAGAGGAGCAGAGCTGGTGGGAGGAGAAGTGAAGTGAGAGGAGGAGGGAGGAGGAGGAGGAGGGAGGACATTGTTTGCCTGTGACTGTGGGCAACGGAAAAGCATGAGTTATCAGGGCATGTGTGAGTGTTTAGAAAGTGTGTTTGCATGTGAACATGTGTGAGTGAGTGGCCATGACGGAGTGTGTGCGAGTATGAGTATGTTTGTGACGGGGCTGGAGTTCGGATGTTGGGGCTCGGAGGCCGTTCAAAGGATGCTCAAACAAAGCTGGATTTCTCCTCTTTCTCTCCCCTTCTGAATGGCGACCGAGGACTTTGCTGAATTCCTTTACTCATGAGGTCGGTCTCGGCGCTGCTTCAGGGTAAGTCGGGTTCAGCCCAGCTTCAAACCGCCAAAAACCTGCCAGCAACACAGGATTGGCTCCGGCAGAGTTTGCTTTTGGACTTTGCTGGTCAGTGATTGAACCAGAGAAGCATGTGACAGAATGAGCTGTGACCAAGGGGTTCAATAAGACAGAACAAGTGAAAGCGTCCCGTAGAAACCACATCCATATGAATGGATTCATTTGGAAGTAGCTGGATTTTTTTGTTGTTCTACTTTTTATTGGTGTCTAGGTTCCTCTTATCTGTTATTTCTGACAGTTTTCTGCAATTTCTCTGTGGTTTCCTGCTCCTTTCTTTTAGATGTAGGGCTGACCCTGTACTACATCCACCTTAAAATGTTATGAGTCTCATGGGTGGGTGCACAGCTGCCATCTTTCATTAGAGACCACTACCATGATTACCACAACACGCAGCAGTGACACAACCTTACCCGGGTCTGTACTGTTGTGATGGATGATTATTATGCTGCTGCTAATTAGGAATTCACCAATAAAGTGCATCATAAAAGTAGGTCATGCAACTAGGTCAATCAAGGCAAAAAAAAACTAAGTGAACGTCAAGTCTTTTTTTAAAAATATTCTTTTTATTAGGATTTTCCATGGTTCATGTGTTTATTCATGTAACAATTGACCGATTGTCAGCTATTCAGCTTGAAATTACAACTTAATCACAACATTATTTCTGTGACTCCATAGACAGTTCAGGTAAAGATGATTGATTGGTCCTCCCTCAATTATACAAACAATGTAATTTATACAATACAAAATTAAGAATTAAACTCCCTAGAGCAGGAATGCTTGGGTGCACGTTTGTGATATAAAAAAAAAAAAATTAAGAGAAAAAAAACATCAATACAAAGGGGTTAAAGAGGAAAAAAAGATGTGAAATGAGCACAAGACATGGCCCTATATAAATAATGGTCAGACAGGTTTGACATACCCAATCTATCTTTCCATCTTTTCAAAAACAGACCTTGTAGTTGTCTTATTGCAAAATTCTTTCCATTTTAAAAATGCTGTAAATGATGTCAGCCAACTCCTCACTGTAGGTTTTTCCAGTTTTAGCCACTTTCTTTCCTAGAAGATCATTTGTTTCTAAGTTCAAATGCTCCATAGTTAGAGTTACAGGAGTTAACCCTGACATGATATTACCTTTATTAGCCTTTAAGGAGTAACATTAGATTTTCTTTTTATACTATGGTTCTAATTAGATTCATCAGGAAATGGACTGCAGCCACGTATCATAAATCACTCTTGAGAGCTTAGAGAGGGTCGGCTTGAGCTGAGGGCCATTTCAGACTGGGTTAAGTGATGGGATGGTTAGGTCATCTGCAACATGAGTCACATAGACGCAGTTCTCTGGTTGCCAGTTCTCTTTCTAGTTCAGCCAAACAAAGGGTTGCATCATTTTTGGAGGCTTTTACTGGCTTCGGATCTGGGAGATGTAGGTCATGTGTAAGAAGTGGCTAAAAGATAAGTGAATAAGTTAATTGAATTGAGGCGGATGTTCCATGTGTACGGCCTGTTTTGACCAGCATCTCACTATTTACATGTTTGTTTTTAATGATTTCGACGCATGTGCACTGCAGAACCAGGCATGTCATTTAGCAAACGGCCACACATGCAGAGCTGTAACCAGACACGACACGCCCTCACGCTTAAATTGTTAACCCATGTGGACACGGACCACAGAGCCTCCTCAGGAGACGCTGGGATCTGAGATAACTGGGTAATCATTGATCCTGAGGAAGGGGCTTTGTCTGGGCACCACTCTGATCCGACGCTGTACTCCCCATGGGTCTATGCATGGCATCATCTGCTCTGCACTGAGATTCATGGAGGTAATTACCCCCCCCCCCCAATCCACATGGAGGCATCGCATCAAACCGGATCAGTGCAGAGACTCATTTAGTTAAAAGGAAAAGTATAATTTGTTTCATATGTGAAGGTCACCAAATTGGATTTGTGTCAGATATGAGCATATTCTCTTTTGGCTCTTCATTCATTTTTGATAAAAAAAAGCAGCAGAGTCAGCATAACTGAACTCCCTGAACACATATTGTAACTAAAATTACTGACGGAGATAAACTATTAAGGATTTAATGTAGAACATGAAGTTCTTATTTTGAATAATGGTAAAAAGTATCAATTTGGAAATATTAAAAAGCCTAATATAAGAAATAAAATTCTTTTACACCCTGCAAAATGCAATTATTTCTTTCATTTACTATAAAAAGCAAAATGTTAATTTGATGATGTGGTCAGAATGTAGTCTTACAACTACAATTAGGTAGAAATAGTACTTAAATACAAGTAACATTTATTTGATAAAAAGGCAACAAGTAGTTTTACAGAATATTATAATGATTTAAATATGGTTTAATTTATTCTGAAAATTTACTTTGCACTCCTGTTTCTTGACTATTAAGTAAGTATTTTACAAGCATTTGTAACATAAATAATAATGAGAAAATTAATTCTGCAAAAAAAGAAAAAGTAATTCATACATTTACTCATTATGTTATTTTATGTCTTGAGAAAATGAAAGATATAATTTAGCCAACTGGGGAAAAAATAAACTGTGACAGCAAAATGACAAAAAAATTCACTGATGGAGACACAAATGCAAAAAAAAACCAAAACCAAAATCAAAACATCCAGCAGCTTGACAAGCCAACATCCCAATTTCCTCTCGTTGACCCACATTGGCCCCCCACAGGTCTGAACTCCCCAGGCGTGACCTGAGGTGACCTGTGTGATTGGACCGGTTCAGCCTCGCCTCAGGGAGAGGATGGACCCGACAGGATCCTCCCTGTGATCTCCTGATGGGTTCCCCTCCAGCCGGATAATTACCCTCACCTCCAACCCGTCCGTCACAACAGGACACTCAAACAGGCCGACGCGCAACATCAGGTGGTTTTGGGTCAGGTATAGGGGGGTCAGATACAGGGGTGTCAGGTACAGGGAGGTGAGGTACAGGGGTGGCAGATACAGGGGTGTCAGACTCATGTTAGTTCACGGGTCAAATACAGTCTAATATGATATCGAGTGGATCTGACCAGTGAAATAATATAAATAATAGAATAAGAACTGATCAATATTGTCAACTTCAAAGTTTTCCTCAATGTTTTTTTTTTTTTACGAATAAATGAATGAATAAATGAATGAATGAATGATTTATTTTTTCTATTTTTGGTAAGTACACATACAAATAAAGAACATACAACTGACACAATTATTAACTGACAAAGGAAGAGGCTGAATCCAGAGGTTATTTCTACTTCCATCCTTTGAATGACTTGAAACTACAGCAAATAAAACATAAACACAATTTGATCTATGTTCAAGTTCTTAAATCACTTAGATACATTTATAGCCTTTGAGAATTTGACAAATTAAAGCCTTTTTAAAACTCAACAATGAACTACGCACTTTAAATTTATCATCCAGCTGATTCCATAATGTGACCCAGTAACACGAACACATCCATATTCAACATTTATTTTTACTTTACATGTTTCAAACATCAGCAACCTCTTAAATTATAATTCCCTTCTCTTAACATTGAAAAAAATTCAATACAGACAGGAAGACTTTTATTCTTAACATGACAAATAACTTCCATTGTTTTTAAATAAACAATATCAGGACATTTACAGATACTAGATCTACAAAAAGTGGATTAATAATTGAAAATAACCAGCTTTATTTATGACTGATGGCTTTTTTTTTTTGTTTAATTATAGGATCTATGTCAGTTTTATACACATTTCCTCATATTTCCACACAGTCTGACATATATGGCATTACAAGTGAACAATACAGTAAATACAAACATTTAGGATTTAATAAATCTCTGGTTTTATAAAGAATCACAACAGCCCTGGACATTATGTATTTGATATGTTCTATTTGTGGTTTCCAACACAGTTAAAACTCAATAATCACTCCCAAGAATTTGGTTTTATACATTCTTTCAGTTTCAACCCCATTCATTTTTAGTTTTATATCATAATTTGCCCTAACATTACCAAAAAACATACATTTTGTTTTATCTCCATCAGGTGATAACGTATTGACACCAAACCATTTTTATCTGGATCAATTCCTTTTCTAGTTTCTTATATTTGTATATATTTCTAATTTGTGCATTATAATGTACAGATCACAGTGGATCTACAAATACACAAAACATTTAATAACAGGCAGAATATTGGTACAATCAGACACTTCACATTATCCTCATTTTTTATAAAAGGCTAGTCTGTAATTATAAACATTTTTGTGTAATTTTACCTTTTTAAAACTAAAACAAACACAAAAATTAGCATTATTTTTAAATTTATAAGTTGTTATGATAGTATTTGACTGGTCTGACCCACTTTAGACTGAACTGACCTAAAATCATTTTAACGTCCTTGACTGTTCAGGTTCTTCAGTGTAATTCTTGCATTTCATAGATTCATCCCATAGACGACATTGGACCCTTTGGTGGGCCAGTTTTGGCCCCTGAACCACATGTCTGACACCTGTGGTCTCATAGTAGAAATAGTGGTCAGACTTAGGTGTCAAGTCACAGATTTTCTTGAAGGTTCTGCTGCCATTCACCGTCGCCTCCTAAAAAAGAGACGTCTGCGTTTTTATGGCTGTCATATTCCATCAGGTCCTTCGCTGGTTTTCCCGGCGGTTTTCCAGGCCGAGTCGGAGAAAGCACTGGCTGTTTGCCACGGTCACCCATGCCAGGCCCAACAGTGGGATTCTGGGCAAGCCTGTCACGTTGATTTGAAAGCCCAGAATATTTCAGTTGGTGATGTGAGATGGAGGGAGCATGTGTGCATGTGGTCTACAGGAAGACAAAGGGACGGGATGGCCCATGCCAAGTGTCTCTGCTGGGTCTTTGGCGCCAATAAAAGGCCAACGTTGGCTCAGAAATGAAGTAGAAATGAGAGGCTGGTTTCAGTTAGTGTCATTAACTGGTTTTACACAAAATAAAAATGATATTTCTATGATTTCAACAAAGTATACTTCCAACTTGTAGGCGTTTCTATTGAAGAGTGTTTGGTTCCGACGCGTGATTCTAGTCCCGTCTACTCGTCTGTACGTGTCATCGTTCTCACAGAGAAAGGTGATCGTCTCAAGGCACAGTCTTACATCAGCGTCTACGTTTTCAAGGGAACTGATTGTCTCAACTCAATCTTAGTTTTGTTTAGTTTAGTTTATTTGGGGCTTATGCACTCCATGTACAGCACCAATTCTATTTACATTTACAGTATTCATACTGGTCATATACATGTCATTATGTTTACACAGATATACATGGAAAAACTGCTGTAAACACCATATACACAAAATTTACATGAACAAGTATGCATAGAAAAATATACATAGGGAATACACATGTAGAATTATACATAGAGTATATGAATAGAGATTATAAAGTGTACATAAAAAAATACCCATCTAGTTATTGTCATGTCATAAACTAAGTTAAGTTAAGGTTAAGTTGTGTAAAGAAATAACTTCAAGTGTACACTGTAAACCAGGATAAGTACAATCTACTTTAAAAAAATCAATGTAACACGTTGAGTTAAAATTTTTAAGTCATAAAGCATTAATTGAATAAGTGATGAGGACTATGTTCAATATACTTGAGTCCATAATGGAACAGAACATTTAAGTTGAATGTCCTAATAACTAAGTCACAGTAACTGAAGATACTTAGTTCAACAAAGGTTAACAAATGGGGCAGGCACAGGATTATTTCCAGAAACCTCTTAATGTAATCCTTGAAGTAGATGAAACTATTTAAGGGAGTACTTCTCTGTACACTGAAAGAAGGATAGTGATATCGTCAGATTCATGATGCACAGAAAGTACTTTGACTTTTAAGAGTAAAAAGTGTTATTAATATAAGATGAACTACAGCTGAAGAGTGACAAACAGTGTTGGTCAGTATTGGTCAGTGTTGTTAGTGTTGGTCAGTGTCAGTCAGTATTGTTAGTGTTGGTAATTGTTGGTCAGTGTTGTTTCTGCTGGTCAGTGTTTTTAGTGTTGGTCAGTGTTGTTAGTGTCGGTCAGAAATGGTCAGTGTTGATGTTGGTCAGTGTCAGTCACTGTTGGTCAGTGTTTTTAGTGTTGGTAATTGTTGGTCAATGTCGGTCAGTGTTGTTAGTGTTGGTAATTGTTGGTCAGCATTGGTCAGTGTTGGTCAGTGTTGTGTTGTCAGTGTCAGTGTTGGTGTTGGTCAGTGTCGGTCAGTGTTGGTCAGTGTTGGTGTTGGTCAGAGTCGGTCAGTGTTGTTAGTGTTGGTGTTGGTCAGTGTTGGTGTCAGTCAGTGTCAGTCAGTGTTGGTGTTGGTCAGTGTTGGTGTTGGTCAGTGTTGGTTGTACAGGTTAAATTAATGGGGTCACAACAAAAATAAACATAAAAAGTCCAATAATTAAATAAAACAGACATTTACATAAATCAACTTTAACATAACCCCCCTCGAACCCCTGTACATAAAACAGAACACAATGAGTAAACTGTCAAGTACCCACAATGCAATGTGGTTTCTGTCGCCCCTCCCATACCCTTGCAAAAACACATACTTCTCTGCTGTCGTTACTCATCATCAGTTCACTGAGTTTGTGTTAAAAATAAGTAAATGAACTAATTGTTTGTGGAAGTGGGGTTGCTATCCACTAAAACAAATACACATTAGTAATTGTAACTAAAATGTTTTAATTCAGAAAATTGTGGGTTTATAGTGTGGATTTCTGGGAGAGAATTGCACAGAATTCACCAGTGAGTTGTGGATCCAGAATTTCCGAATGACCTGGTAACATTTAATGAAGTGTTCCGTTATTGAACCTCTGGTGGACTGGACTGGTCATGTCCTGACTAGTGAAAATGTGCAACATGTGTTTCCATTACACTTTTGTGCAATACTTCTATATTCAAATGTCTCCAAACCCCCTTCATGAGAGTGTAAAAACTTTTTTGTGATCTTAACAGTTTTTGCGACATTTCTGTGTCTTTTACCAGCTTTCAAATTGCACAATTTGCATTTTGCGCATTTCTGAGGATAATGGAAACCCAGCTGGTTGAATACAGTGGTTTTAAAGGAGTGGCAGTAATTTCTGTTGGTTTGATGTGAACCTTGTCTGATTGTAGGTAGCTGAAGGAGCTTCTGCATGCATGGCCACAGGGCCTTACCTCACCTGTTACCTCACTAGCCTCTGGGCTGAAGGATTATGGGTAACCTCATCAGCCGGCCCAGCTGCCTGGGTCAGAAGTCCAAGCATGTGAGGTCAGACGAGAACTTCCTGAAGGAGTGTTACCAGCGTCGGAGGGAGTGGCAGCCAGTGGAGCAGCACGGGGAGGCCAAACGAGAGGAGGCTTTGAAAGACAAACCCAACGAGGGTACGATCAAGGAGACCAAGGAGGAAAATGAGAAGGAGGCGCAGGAGGTTGAATGTAAGAGGGAGGATGGGGCTCATACTCCTGTTTCCGACAAACTGCTACGTAGCTCCCCTGCCTCCACCATCAGAAGCACCAGCACTCTGGAGAACGCCTGGCACAACACACCGTCGCCCATAAAAACTTCCCGCAACGGGACGTTAACAAGGATCACCGTCCCTCCGGAGTTCACCAGGTCCCCCCTCGCCCATCTGGACAAGACCGCTGCTGAGAGGAGGGCCAGCTTCCAGAGGAGGGACTCCAGGGAGGGCAGCCCCTGGTCCTGGAAGACCGTGGCCTCGCGGGAGGTGACCGAGGTGACAGAAGTGACCGAGACCATCGTGACGGAGATCGTGGAAGTCACCGAGTATCCGTCAGGAGACAAAGGAGGCGACCCGGTGGTGACCAGGACCGTTAGAGTCCTGAACGGAGCCGCTGAGGAGCTGGCTGAGGTGGAGACAAGACAAACTGATCTCATGTGTTTTTCCATTTTATATCTGATTTTCCTTTCAACTTCACCTTTGTCCTCTGGTCTGTCTTGTCTGACCTGTCAGTCTTGTACCTTTCCTGTCTTTGTTACCTTTTTGTACCTTCTGCACAATGATTCTATGAATTGACAAAAGTGTTGACATCTTTTCTGCAGCTTCAAAGCAATGGCCACTCCAGCTCAGAGCAGGACTCCAGTCTGGATCGATGGAGGGTGCGTCTACCTCCGAGTTACAATAAAGTCAACCCTCCCGTCATTCTTTCATACAACATTCTATGATGTTAATTCAATCCATTTTATTTGTAGAGCCCAGTATCACCACAAGGTTGCCTCACAGGGCTTCACAGAATTTGGTCAGTTTGATCTAAACAACAGTCAAATAAACAATGAAGCAGATGGATTAATGAACATCATAAATATCCAATGAAGAGCGCATATGCCAAAACAGAGAGGGAAACATGGTCTCGTAGTGGGTAAATGAGTACCAAATACTAGAATGGAACACAAACTATGCTTTTGTTGTGAATCCAATATTCACTTCAATAAGCCCCGCTCACTGTTCAACCCTGTTTTTGCTCTCACTTTAATTTTTCCCAATCAGATATACGTTACCAATTTAAGGCATAACTAGACAATCACAGATACCTGCTGAAGCATGACTCCTTGATATCCTTTCCTGCCAGAGCCAGAGACATTAACAATTTGTATATGATTATGGTAACGTTTGTTGATGTAATCCACTTTTATTTAATTTAACTTCAGTAAACTTGGTCAAAAATCTGTTCAGATGTTTTACTATTCCATTCACATAGGTTACCTGTAGTGTTGGGATGGTTCTAAGAAGGAAGACTAAACAACTGGTATTCTGTAGAAATTCAGTTAAAATAATATAATTATAGAAATATTTATTTTGTTCATTTTGGTCCAAATAAAGGTCCATTTATTTTTACAAATATAATGATAACACAAATATCTGATAGTAGTTTAAATAGAATTATAATAACACAAATATCTGATAGTAGTTTAATTTAAATAGAATGATAATAACAAATATCTGATAGTAGTTTAAAAATAATGATAATACAAATATCTGATGGTAGTTTAATTTCAGAGCTGATATTTATCCATTTAACATAGTTTTATAGATAATAACCAAAATCACATCAGTTCAAACATTAATATCTATGACATTGTTCTGATTAAAACAGTGACAAACATTTTCACTGTTTTCTTTTGTCTGTTTTAGTCACATGATCCACAAAAAAGTTAGACTGGATAACATAAATACTGTTTTGATGACTTTGGATGGAATAATCATTTTTCCCTCAACTGTATATGTAAATACCTATTTTATCAAAATGACCAGCAAAGGAGGAAAAAGTCAGTAAAAACCATTTCATGTCTTTTCCTCCCCTTTATACCGTCTCTCTCCTTTTGGCCTTTTTCTTCTTCCCCCCTTCTCTTCCTGTCTTTGCTAGCACGCATCTGTGATTGTCTTGTTAAGCCTTAAATTGGTGACATATGTCTGATTGGGAAAATTACATGGAGAGTACGTAAAAGCTAAACATTGAGCGATAGTTACTGAAGTGAGCGGTTGGATACACAACAAAACCATGAAATTTGTGCTCATTATAGTTTTTAGCGCTCATGTAAACTATGTACCTGCTACGAGATCATTTCCACCTCTCTGTTTTGGCGTTTGCACTCTCGATTTCTGTATCTGTGCTCTCTTTATTATCTTTATTATATTTAGAATCCAATATAACATCATAATATTCATTTGTGTTTCCAAAGGGAACGCGATCTGCCTTGGCTCTGAAAGATGCATCTACAGATTCTACGGAAACTTTCCTCCTAAACCTGGAGACTCTGCTGACATGGGTTTGTGAAATAGAGGAGCTCACAGCCAATCAGAAGCCCCCATCATCAGAGGTCAAAGTGGTGAAGGCTCAGCTCCAAGAACAAAAGGTGTGTGTTATCAACAAACACATCACTCCACGTCTTCCCAAAAAAGTTCTAAAGCAGTTGACGGAATCCACCTGAAGAGTCTACCTATAGAGAAGGGGCTGAGTCATGGACAATAGTCAATTGCTCCATTCATAAGATAAATGTGGCTGTATTCACCGGTGAGTGGGCGGCGTCCATGTATACAATGCGCTGCTTTGTGGATTTTCCCAGAGGACATGAAAAAGGCAGGGATGTTTTTCACCTTTCACACCCATTGTTGTTTGGTGGAGATGAAACCTGCCTCAGTCGGAACAAAGAGAGGTTGACATTTGAGACACAACTTCCTCCATACAAACACAAAGGCACAAGAAACAGGAATGAGCCTCTGTAAATGTTAAGCACCTGCAGAAACTGTTTATCTCATACAGTGAAATGTTATATTCAGCATACACACACCAATATCCATCCCATAAACCACACTGGAGCTGACTTTCAGCGGTGTTCCACAGCTCCTGCTGCGCCTCCTAACTGACCGCCGCCGCAGCATGGACGCCATGATGCTGGAGGGTCCCAGACTGGTGGAGGCCCATCCGGGGGAGGAGGGGGAGCAGGTGAAGGCCAGGCTCTGCACCCTCCAACACAAGTGGAGGACGCTACAGCTGGAGGCAGAGCAGAGGTCAGAGCATCAGCCATTCCACACATAGGGCGACGCATCACAGTTCATATGTCAGCAAATAATGATGTAAAACAGGCCTATTCAACTGTTGTTTCCCATGGGCCAAATTGTGGGAATGCTATGGGCGGGACCCCTTTAGCATTACTCTGGTATTGGATGTACTATTGACACATATGACAATCACATTTTCTTTTTTTCTTTTTGAGGAAGGTTTTGTACAGAAAAAAGTAAAATAACAAGAAGACTTAAAGAGGAGTGTGCACAATCAAATAAATTATAATAGAAATGTACAGGAAAATACAGTTTCATAAAGAAAAGAAAATATATAAATGAGATAAAAATTACACAAAATCTGGTCATCTTAATAAAATATATGTCCCGAAATTTAGAGTTTGTTACCTCCGCCAAGGAGGTGATGTTTTTGCTCACATTTGTCTGTCTGCCTGTCTGTCTGTCTGTCTGTTTGTCTGTCCGCTAGCAACTTTGCACAAAAACTACTGGATGGATGTTGATGAAACTTTAGGGACATGATGGAAATGACATAAGGAACAATTGATTAGATTTTGGGAGTGATCCAACATTTTACTCCCGTCCAAATGCGCTAATTCAGTTCAAATGGGTCTCTCCTCTCCTCCATGAGGGTGTGGGCGGGGCTACCAGCACTTCACTGTGTGTGTGAGGAAGAGGGAGGGGCCAGGTACGAGGGCTGTCTGTCTGTCTGTCTGTCTGTTTGTTATCAACTTTACATAAAAACTACTGGATGGATTTTGAGAAAATTCCAGTATTTTTTAAAGGATTCTTTAACATTGGAGGTCGGACCATTTTCAGCATTGGTTCACATAACTCCACAAAAACCCAAACAGTCATGGACTGATCCAAATAAATGTCAATGATTTCTTTGGTGTGAGTCATAATGGGGGGGGGGGACTATGATTCTTGGCGGAGGTCTGCGCTGTCCCAGTGCTTTTCTAGTTGTAGATGTGATTTACACTCAGGACCATCCCATTGTCAATGTGTTTATTGAACTGAATTGAACAATGAATACCCTATGGGGTATTCATTGAAAGACTCTGAAATTCAAGGCTTCAACTTGACTGTGTTATTGGACATCATCATCTATCTCCCCCTCAGTTGCCATGACAAGCCTCCCTCTTCTAGCCATAAAACATCCAAGTAGCACTCGCTAAAAAGTAAACACACGCAGTAAAACAACAGTTAAAAGGTCATAAAAAATCACTCAAATTCACTATTTACAGCTTCAAAAGTTGTATCAAATCTGTGTGAATCGTTATGTGGTTTAATTCAAACCAACATAACCTCACTGAGGCTGGGCCCATATTTAATGTTAAGGAAATTACCTAAAATAGTCACTTTCCCGATAAAAGGTTAACTTGTACCATCCCAGTCACCGTAACTGTTGAGTTTTGGTGCAGGTAGGAAATGTAAACCTAACATTTAAATAATTTTAAATTATCAAACCATCATTCTCAAATTGTATGACATTTTGTATTTTCTGCGTCATCTTTGAGTCTCTTCTTTGTTGAGTGTTTTCATATTGACACCATCTCTCTGGTGTAAATAGGCATATGCACTGTTCAGGGACAGTTCAGCTATTTATGTTTTCTATTTGTGGGTAGAGGGGTCAGTCCAGTTGGACTGATGGGCCGGTTCTGGTCCACGGGCCGCCTGTTGAATGACCCTGATGTTAACCTTGTTCCTGACAGGAGGGCCAGGCTGGAGCTGATCCGTCCCCGGGCGGAGGTATTCCAGGACGGGGTGGACCACCTGCAGCAGTGGCTCATATCTGTGGAGCAGGTTCTGGCCCAGTTGCGGAATGCAGAGAGGGTGATGCTACATCTGACGGAGGCCACGGAGCGTGCCAAGGTGGGACGCTGACCCCCTGACCCCCCTGTCCATTCAACTATACATTACCCATCATGCATCACTGTGGATGTTTATGTCCATTTGGACTGTCCAGCTGTTAGTCAGAGTTAATAGTCACTAAGTTTCTGTCCTAAAAAAGTTTCTAATAGTAGTTTTACTTTTTCTAATAGATCAACAGAAGTCTGAACATAGAACTGCCTCTAGTCATTAAGAGGAAAACTCTTCATTTCCCAGAGACTGCAACAAAAGTTTACAGATTAATGTTTTTTCTGCTTCTTTTCTGCAAAAATCACTTAAACAACTTCAAGACTTATCTTATCTTATCTTATCTTATACAAAGTCAAAGAAAGCAGAAATCAACCTGCTATATTTTGTTTCTATACTTTGTTTTATGCAGTTTTTGACATTGTTGTTCTTTATGACGGGGGGGTTTAAATCCTTCCAATGTCTGAGGGTTACATGTGTTGTTGCGTCCACATGTATCTGACATCTTTTCATTTTAAGGCCATTGTCAAGGAGATTCAAGTTAAAACTGCCGTTCTGGGGAAAATCCAACAGGCCAGTCAGGATCTGATAGAGGCCATTTCAGGTAAATTCACTACAGCCTCCATGATAAAAATACAATCAAAATGATCATGACTGGGGTTGAAGGAGACAGTGGTTCTCTGCTTCTGCTGATATCATCACTACTGATGAAACTGTTGATCACAGTTACTATGGAAACAGAAAACGTTAATGTTTGGTCGACCATGTGAATCCAGACGGAAGTAAAGAATAATAAATGCAATTCCAATGTCATGCAGATATGGATATAACACACAGGGCCAGATTTACTAAAGGTCTGCGTGTATCAAAACGTGTCTAAAAGTCATTTTACACACAAAAACAAGTACAACCTGATTCACTATCAACATGCAATAAGGGTTGTGTCTTTCAAAGGTGCAAAATAGTGCGTCTGAGCCGGTTAGTACATTTGGTAAAATGAATATGTAATCTGAGGCGTTCATCTACAAGTGTGCGTGAACTGAAGGAAAAAATGTAAATATAGTAATGCAGCACACGCAACGTGATTTATCAAACCCTAATGCAATTTTACTGATAAAAACTGTGCCTATATTTAACACATGTAAAGGAGGTTTGTGTGCATTTGTGAACACATTTTTCACCCTCTTCACCCTTCTCTGAATATTTGTGAAAGAATGAGGAAACATTATTTAAAACATATCATCTTGTCTCCAAAATGGCAGCCTTGTGAATGCATTACGCACAGAGATCCACGGACCGGCATGAATGAAGGGTGGACTTATAAGTGTTCCTACCGGCAGTAGTTCGTCATTTGTCAGCACAAATTGTGCGGATGGAGACCGGACTCAAATGCACGGTTCACACAGAGAGAACAAAGCCCAGCGCGGTGTCTGATGCACTCCAGGCGCGGTGCTCTCGTTCTGAGCCTCCGCTGTCTGTCCCGCGTCACGAGATTTCACCCTCGTATGACCCCTGGGCATTTTTGTCCATTTTCAAAATCCAAAGCTCCCTCACTGACAATCACCTTTCTCACCGGAATTGATTTTTGGTGAGGGAATGTCATTGTGGGTGAGATTTCCAAAGCCCAACTTTCAGTGTGTAAATCCATTATTTGACCATGTAATTCATTTTTACCGATCCATGACCCTTCGTGGACAAAAATGTCCACTTTCTAGAAATGGCCTGGAAGGGGTTAAAATCTTGAAATCC
>JAPTGZ010000009.1:33710003-33722567 GCA_029814645.1 Fowleria isostigma | reverse complement strand
TTCTGTGAAGCCCTGTGAGGCAACTTTGTTGTGATACTGGGCTATATAAATAAAATTGAATTGAATTGAATTGAAGATCAGTAGATTCATTTGTTGCCTTATGGTTGCTTTGGTCTTTGAGTTAAATCATGAAATTTGCTTAAAATATTAAAACTCACGATGATATTTTTAGTTTGTTTCTATGCTACGCCTTAGGAGTGAGTGGCTTTTCCATTTAATGTCTATGCAAAACTTCACAGATTTTTACTGAATGTTGAAAAAACAGAAGTGCGTAATGTTGTTATTTCCATTAAATCACTAATGGAATGATTTATTATTATCGCGAGTGTCACGGGAAGTCATTCTGTAAACATGGCGACAAACATAAACATCATATTGGTTTACAGATATATTCATTATTAATATAGATTACCCCTCGATCTTGTACTAAATTAAAAAAATGATTCAGTTTCCTCATGTGTTCATATATACAGTGCTGTGTTTCTTTAAAAAAAAATCTCCTTCGCTTGTTGTAACATCCATCAACATCTGTTGTTTTTTGTTCATGTGACTCTAGTTGTAGAAAAAGGTCTTTTGAATGGAGTTTTGCACAATATGCCCATTTTGCTGCGCCCTTAAAACTACCGTTTGCCAGCGCATAAAAGGAAAGGAGCACTAGCCGCTTTTCTTTTGACCCTCAAATCGCGTGAATAGAACTTGGCATAAAAATTTACCTAAAATGACAGTTTTGCCAAAACTCTTGTTTTTCGATTAGGCAAATTTTTACACGCGTTATATTTGCGCAATAGGATAGGATAAGACTTGATTGATCCCACCATGGGGAAACTTCACAGTTACAGCAGCAACAGAAGTACAAAGACGAAGACGGGTAGAAAAAGAAAATGAGAGATTTGGTAAAAAATTACATAAATAAGAAATTGACATCTGAAATCTAAATAGTTATAATGTCATGCAGGGGGCCAATTTGAGGGTCCATGGAAAAGCGACACGTGTTCCTTCCTTTCTTTTCCAGAGTAAAATAAAAGATGAGTGAGACGGTGGACAGTATTGTGAAGGTAACTAAATCCTGCCGTGTACAGAAAGCAGAGTCTGGGTTTCCACATTCTGATCTCCAGTGATCGGACTCTGCTACAGCTGAGTGCCATCTGATTAACACTCTGTCTGCTGACCCCGAAAGCCGCCCTCCAACTCTGAATCCTCGACGCCTGCGGGGATTCAGACACCGAGTAGGAGGTCAGCTGAGGGCGCATCACACCGACCGCTCTGGAAGCAGGAGGAAGGCTGTTGGCGAACGCTCCATTTATCTCATCTCCAACAGCCGTCAACCCCGCTTTGATTTTCATAGAACAGACAAACTCTCATACATCTGGAGACTGTACAGTTGTCAAGAAACACCGACCGTCTCTGCACTCAAGTTGGAAACGGAGCTACCCTTTAAGAGACGGGCGAGAATGAGACGTTCGCTGTCACTTGTAAATCACACAACTGTAATTTCACGTCCGTGTTGTTTCATCACTTAGTAATTGGATATCTTTCACAGGGAACTTTCCAGCAGAATAATTGAATAAAAAGAGAATCGTATTCTATTCTAGTACGCAGTAAATCTCACTGATCAAATTAAAATATACGTGACGTTTTCATTTACACAGTGTTTAGAGAGTGTGAGCAGTCCAAGTCAAACTTCCCTCAGATTTAGCTGATTTACTGCACATGAACAAAGAATGGTCTTTCCTTCTAGTACTCAAATGTCTAATTGATTTCAGGGCTGTAAAGTAAGAATAAATTGAAAATATCACAGCATGGAATCAGTAGTGCTGCTTTCTAATAGGATCCAGTTATATTTAGGATTGTAGAATAGAATAGAATAGAATAGAATAGAATATAGCTTTATTGTCACTGTTACAGGAACAAAACAAATCAGTTTAGCAGCTATGTTTCCATTTAGCAGTAAGTACTTCACCCATATAGACCCAGGGTTACTTTTGGGACAGTGGGGAAATATTTTTTTTTCTATTTTTAACTTTTCCTAAGTGATTTGTTACCATTTATTCTAATATTATTAGAATCAGAATTAGAATAGGCTTTACTGTCATTACACATGTTAAAGCAACGAAATTTCTTGCAGTACACCTCCAAGAAACATGTAAGACATGACAATTACAAGGAAATACAGGATAGTATACTGGCCACATTAGAAAGGGTAAACACGAGGGTCAGGGAGATGGAAAAAGACCAACAACATATTACATTGACATTGTAATGTCCATAATGTGTTGTTTGTGTTGGTTTTGCATTCTTAAGTGACGATCAGCTGTTTCCCCTATATTTACTTTACCGATTATGCTTGATGTCCATAAAAGCTCAAATTACAGTTAAGAGTTATTATATCAAAAACACAGAAAATTGAAGTAAATGTGACTTTTTCTGAAAAAAATACATCATTAACTGTTATTATTTTCCTTCTGAAAATGGAACCCAGGGGCAGCATATACAAAGAAAACAAGATCCAGAATAGAACCTTGAGGCACCCCCAAAGCCTTCAAATTCAACCGTTGTTATATCAGAACAGAGAAAACTGAAGGAAAAAATCTATTATTAACTGAACATAAACCCAGTGTGTCTATCCACTGTTATTGATCCAACTCCATGGGTTTTACTGGTGAATCAATACTGTAGAAGATGATGGTGTTTCTGCGGTAACTACGGAGCCTCTGAACATCCAAATGGGTCATATCTGATGTTTATGAAAAGATGACAAACAGTATTTTACACCAATTATTTACATGTATTGATAGAGTTAGTCAATCAACAGTTATTTAACTTTTTATGTTGGTAAATGATTTTGGTCACCAGTGTATGTTTGGGGCTTTATGGGTTTAAGTGCAAAAAAAAGACAGTATAAAAATATCACAAAAAATTATACTGAAAATTGTATTTTTTTTTTATTTTCATTGACTGTTATGTTAATAGTTTTTTTGTGTGTTTTTGTGTTTTTACTATAATGACAGTAATGGTGACTTATCTAATATAAGCAGATGTTGTAAGAAAGGAGGTATAAGTTTTCTTCATCTTGTTCTTTTACAATCCTTTAGATTGGAATGATTAAATTAAATGAAATAAATGAAAATAAAATAAATATTAGTAATCCATAATCAAACTACTGATCACTAATGTTTTTTCATGCCCCTGGCAGCAGTAGTTCTGTGGTTGGTAACATTGTTCTATGTCTTCAGCTTAAAAAACTTCATTTTAAACTTTTCTTACTTTCATCATTATTTCTCTATATCTCACACTGTAAAAAAAAAATAAAAAGGAAAAAAGCTTACTAAGCATGAGAGGATTTTACCTGTTTGTTAGCACATTGTTTTGAGAGAAGCGGAGCTCAGCTGAGTCCAATCGGGGGAGTCGGGGGACCCATTGAGGTTTAACTACCATGGGTTGTATGTCAGCAGCGGGACACTTACAGTTCAGTGGTTATGATCATTCCCTCCCCTGAAGTAAAGCCTTTCACCCACGGCGCGGTAACTCTCCGAGCTGCGAGCAGCCGGCGGTGGGAGAGGAAGAAAATGTGATCTTTAACTTCAGCCGTGTTTACCTTCCTTTGACTTTTAGTGTTTTGATTTTAACAGCTTTAACTGTGAGACGAACACGTAGCGTGCACGCTAAAGAACAGGGGCAGCGCCGGAGGCTGCCAGGGAAAATCACCAAGATCGCACACAACTTTCTTCCACCTCAGATTTTCCCCTCTTTCCCTTCGTCTGTCTGTCTGTCTGTCTCCTTTATTTCTATGGCTGACCTGCTTCTTCTCATGCTCGCTGAATATTCCTGGATGTAAGGACACGACGAATCTCCCAACACCGAATTCTAAAAAAACCCTCACCCAAGTCCATCTCGCGACTCGATGCTGTCTGTCCCTGTTAGACTGATGGTCTATGACAGGGGTGTCAAAAATACAGCCTGCGGGCCAAAGCTGGCCCTCTGAAGGGTTCAGTCTGGCCCACAGGATGAATTTACAAAGTTGTGTTGACTATAAAGTTAAATTCTATATGTTTCAGTGTCAGATGCCTGTTTCTAAATTTTGTACTTTTGTAGATCCACTGTGATTCTATGTTATAATATACATGATTATACCATCAAAAGTCATCAGAAACAATGGTTATGTAATCCAGTCCTAACTCCTGTGTGTATCATGTGACTAAAACAGACAGAAAAGAAAACATGAAATGTGTAAAAGCACTGTTTTGTCAGTATAATGTCAGATATTGATGTAAGAACTGATGTGATTTTGGTTATTATGTATAAAATCATGTTAAATGGATAGATATCAGCTCTGAAATTAAACTACTATCAGATATTTTTGTTGTTATCATTATATGTGTTCAAACAAATGTACTTTTAGTTGGACCAAGCATTAAAATGAGCAAAAAATTGAAGAAACTAAGGGTGGTGTAATCATTTTTTCCACGCCTGGACATGTGTAAGTAATAAACTGAGGCATAATATTGTTAAAATAGCACTTATTTTACTTAAGAAATCACAGGTTGTTCATGGAAGTTCAGGTTATTCACATAGGATAGTTTGTAAATGTAAACATTTTCACACTGCAATTTAACTTTTTTGCACTAAAACGAAGAGAAACATTTGGAATTGTCATTATTCGTATGCTATACTATTTTACTATTTTACTGGGCTGAATATGGAACCTGAACTGAAATGAGTCTGACACCTCTGGTCTGTGACAACACATACTGTACAACATAGGAAATTAACCCATAAAAACCCAGCGCTACTTTAGTAGCAGTTCCCAAATGTATTTTTCCCTCTATTTTATCTTCTTTAAGTGTATTTTCCTCTTTTTAACTTACTGACCATGTAGATGTTCATAAAAGTTCAGATTAAAGTTGAGGGTTCTTATATCAGAAACGGAAAGCTGAAGAAAAAGTTTTTTTTTTTTTAGTGAAATATGTTATTAATTAAACATAAACCTAGTGTGTCCATCCACTGTCATTGATACAACTCCATGAGTTTTACTGTTGAATCAGTGTTGAGATGATGATGGTGTTTTCATGTTAACTATGGAGCTTCTGAACGTCCAGACTGGTCATATTTGATGACCATGAAAAGATGACGAACTGTATTTTACACCAAATATTGACATGTATTAATGGATCAACAGGGATTAAACAGTTTATATCAGTAGATGGTTTTAGTCACCAGTGGATGCTTGGGTCTTTATGGGTTAATAAACAAAATTTCATTTTAACTGATTTAAATGTGTAAGGAAAATGGTCAATAGAGTGTAATATTTCTGTACTTTGTTTATATGTCTGAGTTTAGCAGAGTGAGACATCAGTGTATGCCTTTGGTTTATATCTGCGAGGGGTTTACATCTACATCCTCTGATTTTCCTTATCTCCATACCTTCTCCTCTTCTTCCTCCTCCTCCTCTCCTCTGCTTCTCTCTTCATGTCCGTCCTTTCAGTCCTTGTATTTCGGAGGTATCCGCACATGGAACAGACTGTAAACTCTGCCAAGAGTTGCAAAACCCGACGGCTTTCCCCATCGCTCTCGGCTGGATCAGCCTTCTCTGTTGACATCCGTCGCTACAGGATACTATTACACTGAACTAACAAATTTCAGATGGGGAGCTGTTATTAAGTGGTCTGGGATGGAGACCTGCTCCTGTTTACTGGGGCCGCAGGTATTTACATCCCCTAAACACCGACCAAAAACACCGGCAACTATCTCAGTGTGGTTATAGTGTTAGATGGAGGATTGGGTTTCTGAACATCTGAAGTCCTTCTCTGCTTTATTGTCTATAAGAAAGCCACCTATAATTAGGATCTCTATTTTATACTTAGTTGAAATGATTTTAGGTATTTTCAACTGCAAATAGTCTTTGTGGAGTGTTTAACCCTTTACTGGACAAGTGACTATTTTTGGTCATTTCCACATGCATTACAAGTCAGTGAGAACAACAGTTGGACAAAAGACAGTGAGTCACCAACGACGGTCCCATGTGTCCTCTAGGGTCTGCAAGGTCCACCTCTGCATGAACAGTGAGTGGACCTGCTTTGCTAGGTACCATGAAGTCATGGTACTAATGTAAGGAATGATGTTCAAGGGTTCATGTGGATGTGGGCAGGAGTCTGGATCAGCACACATGTTGGTCTAAAACACATTACTTTCAGAAGACATGTATTTTTTAAATATATACACATTTCTTGAATATTTTTGTGGCCACTTACGGGCAAGGGACCAAATATGGTAACTTCATTGATCTTGACTTTCTATAGGACAATAAAAAAAAATTGAAAAAAATTCCCAAAATAATAAAGTTTTATGTCTTCCAATAACACATTAAGGTTGAAATTTTGGATTTTATAGTATTTCTATTAGTGCCCTATAGAGGGTTAATATTAGGGCTGTCAAAATTTGCACGTGGATTAATCCATCATCATGATTAATCTGATTAAATTTTTTTAACACAATTAACCCATCTGCAACATAGAATGAATCTGAACACCTCTGCCAACGCATTTGGGTCAGTCTGTCCAAGTAGTGTCAGCCTGGCACATGTCCACATGTTCAGTTGATCGGGTAGTGACAGGCAGCAGAACCAATCAACAAAGATGGAAGACACTAAACAGCACGTTGGCACCAAGGATGGAAATATGAGGATGAAAAAACCAAGACGCAGAAACTGTTGACCCACATAAAGTATGATACACACTCTGCAGGAAGAAGTTTTTTTTACACTGAAGCACTTCCAGCTTAAAATACTACATTAAAGCGAAGCATATGTAAGTCAGGGATTCTGCTAGCACTTAGGCTAACATGTCGCCCAGCTACGACAAACATGTTAAGTGCAAATATATTCCCTTCTTTGAAAAATTAAACATGATTAATATAAATTAAAAATGAATGATATTTAGTTGTGATTAATCGAAATTAATCCACAGGACCCTGTGGTTAATCTGATTAAACATTTTAATCGTTTGACAGCACTAGTGTATATACGTTTTCCATGTTGTCATGTTATATTAGTGTGAATATTTGCATCTTATTTTCATTACAGATCTTGTCTTAATCACAGTTATTAAATTATCTCTGAGATGACATAAAAGACTTGACTCTTGACAGTCTGAGCACTGTGATAACATAATATGATCTTACATATCTAAATATTTAGGCTGGAGTGTAAGCAGATAATAGAGCAGATAAGGCTGTGCTCATTGCTTAGATCTTTGCCTCTCCGATGCACAGATAACGACCTCACAGCCCAGCGGAGGAAGGAGACTCGCTCAGTTATCCTGTCAAAGCACTCAACCACGCTGACATTTGTCATATTATGATTCAGTAATGAGAGTGTCTGGCGTGAGGTGGTAGCTCCATGATCACAGATATACACAGGGCGATCGCAGCCAAGCCACAGGCCCTGTCTGAGTGCTGACCCGCTGTGATCTGTGTGGCTTGGTGGCTTTTCAACGCGTGTTTCCTAAACCTCAGAATGCGAGTCACATAGATGGAACCCTTAAACGGCTGTGCCAGGAGAAACTATACATGGCACACAGTGTACTGAAGGAATATAACTTTAAGCATTAGACTCAGGATTAAAAAAAGCACATGTCTTAAGGCTTCAGTCAGCCCTTTCTGTTTACATAATATTAGACTTTTAATGCCAGATTACTGACTTTGTTCACAATTATGCACAACTTAAAGCAGTGGTTCTCAAACTTTTTGCAGTGGAGTAGTACCCCCTGAAATACGCTTTTTATTCCAAGTACCCCCGACTCTCATTTCAGCATTTATGATTGAATTTAAAAATTTGCTCCTGTGCCAAACAAAGGTGTGTATATTTTCAAGACTTTGTAAACAAACAACATATATTTAACTGTAATGTATAAAAGTTCGCAAAGTTTTTGTACGAAATATAAACTGAAAAGTGCCCTCTTTCATCGATAAGAAAAAATAAATTGATCAATAATTAATAAATTAACCCTTCCTCAATAAAAAGTAATTAAACAAGTATACCAAATTTTGTTCCGATTGAAACACGTTGCATGGAGTAGTGGTGGTAGTTGTCTTAGGGGGCGGTACTGAGCTATTTTTGAAGGTTTGATAATGAAAACTAGAAATAATAATAAATGTTGCCACCACTCATGATTGTGCCAAAAAAACCCTTGTCTTTTTGCCCATGGTCAGGCCCTCAAAAATGCTACGGAAGACGGAATAAAATAAAAATAGAAAATAAATAGAAATAATAATAAATGAAGTAAATTCATCGCATGGCTACTGCTCCAGTCCTAATTACTCAAACTTATTTTGAATAATATAAAATAGAAATGTTCTTAAAATGTTACCAAAGCTGAAACAAGATGATTGACAACGAAACTGTTATATGAATGTATTTATTGTGTTTTATATTTCACCATTAATTCTCATTATTTTTTTTATTTTGTATTCAGTAAATGATAACTTTTTCCAAGTACCCCTAGGGGTACACGTACCCTCATTTGAAAAAGACTGACGTAACATACAGACGATAAATCAGGAACCCCGCCTGTATTGAATGAATGCACCACAAAAGCCACTTAATATCAGAGCGAAAGTCTTCCATCTTAACGTGTGCGTGTATCGGAACCCAGACACAAAAGAAACCCAATTTGTTTAGATAATTTAGTTGCACTTTTTCAGCAGACGCATTCTTTCTCAGTGACTGTGGATATTATGACGGAGCGACTGAAACCAGACCAGATCCTCAGTTTCAGCTGCCAGGGTTTAGAGAGCACACACGCATAGCAGAACTGAACCGATTCGAGCCCCTTACATTCATCTTGCTGCACTTATCAACAATAATAATATTCCCCACGGTTTTACAAAGAGCTCAAATCAAACACCAACACTATGACCCCATTGCCACTGTCATATGTAAACACTTGGATCCAATTATTTGCTAAACTGCAAGCAATTTTGGTGCATATAATTTAGTGGGTTTCATAATATGCATTGAGAAAAATAAAGCTGATCGCAACCAGGAATCTAGATCATATGTTCAGCCAATGGGAGAGAGAGATAAAAGAGCTGTAGGATGAAAACAGGAGGCGCTAAGGTAACCCAGACGTCTCCCGCTCAACGGTATTCTCATTCGTTTGTGACGCAACAGTATTCCCTGGGTTTCGCAACTTCCATCCACTGTAGACGAACAGAATGTTATCTTCCGAACACATTTCATCCTGAGGCTTTCCAAGTTTATGCCGCTTCAGGGTAAATCAATAGTTTTTTTTTCATTTGAAATGGGGGAAAAAAATCAACTCATATTTCCAGGTGAATTAATGAGTTTATCAGGTGCATTTTATAAACTAATCATAGACATGAACCTCGGACTGAGTGAAGACTTTGTGGTGTTTGTCGAGGCTGTAGCTGCTCACTTTGCCTCATAAAACCACTGATTTTGATCCTAATGAGATGAAACTGAATCAAACCCACTGCTGATCCAACAGCTCTAGCTGTTGATCCGTAGCATGGAAGTCGTCGACTCAGAAAAGGCCAAAGCTACGGTGCAGCCACCTATTAATTTTTAATTGTACTGACAAAAACAGTCTTTTAGGCATTCCATGTTTTCTTTTCGGTCTGTTTTAGTCACATGATACACACAGGAGTTGGTAGTCGATTGCATAACCATTTTTTTAGATGACTTTTGATCCTCTAATAATGTTTTCCACGACCTTATACACTTTTTGGATATTTTTTTGGCAACTTATGGGCAAGGAACCAAATACGGTAACTTCATTGACCTTGATTTTCTATGTGCCAAAAAATTTCACAAAATAAAGTCTTACGTCCTTCAATAACCCATTAAAGTTGACATGTTGAATTTCAGAGTATTTCTGAGTGCCCAGTAAAGGGTTAATATACTTTCAATCAACTCATATTTCCAGGTGAATTAAAAAATTTATCAGGTGCCTTTTAGAAACTAATTACAGACACGGACCTCCATGAGTGAAGACTTTGTGGTGCTTGCCGAGGCCATCGCTGCTCATTTTGCCTTATAAAACCACTGATTTTGATCCTAATGAGATGAAGCTGAATCAAACCCACTGCTGATCCAACAGCTCTAGCCGTTGATCCGTAGCATGGAAGTCATCGACTCTGAAAGGCCAAAGCTACGGTGCAGCCACCTATTAATTTTTCCTTTGACTATAAAACTTCCTTCGCAAGCCCATACTTTTACTTGTACTTCACCATGTCGGGGGCTGCCAGGAAAACAGGATTCCTAATATGAGAAGGCGGCAGTAACAACAATAGTAAAAAATCCACATCCTCTTTGTATTCATAAATAATAAAAAAGCCATCACCCTTTGTCTTGTACCTGTCAATATACTATGTCTAGGAGGAGACTTTGTTCTTGGCATTGCACTTAACCGCAAGGCAGCCTTTCTTTCTGGCCACTATTAGCTGGATCTTGACCTGCTCCCAAAAGGCCAGAGGGTCAAAGGTGGAGTTTGTGAAAGCATATGCTGTTAGTGCTACAGTGCTTCCATATTGTGCTAACTAAAAGACAGACACATGAATACTATTTTAACATACAGGAGCAGCTCTGCTTTAGCGAGTCCCATTAGACAGTTCAACCTCGTCTTTAATGAACACCCTGGACCCCCAAATCCTCTCTCCCTTCTACACCCAACCCCCCCCCTCCCAGAGACAGCCTTGCGGCACACTCCAATGTTAGCGACTCAGCATGTTTTCAACCGGTGCGGACGCACTCTCAATCATCATTAGGGGCACACACACACAACACTATATTTACATATATATTCTGTATAGACTTTCTCCTTGGTAAGCCTATAAGGCAGCTTATAGAGGATTTATGACAATAATGTAATCTTTTTTAAATGAGTTTGAACCTGATCGTGTCAAAAACTTCAGATTCCTGAGTCTCAAGTGGGTTCAGACTCCTGAGTAAGACAATGGTGACATCATGGCTGGCTGGATATGAGAGGAATCTAAATGTTAATTATGGCTCTAAAAAGTCAAATCGCCTAAATGTTAAAGCCAGAGGTTTAGTGGCCATTGGGAAAATCCCATAGTAATCCATGGTGATCTGAAGTACTCCAGCTCCCAGACAGCGCAGACCGACCGCAGCCAACTGTAGGCAGACAAGCCTGCGTCTGTGTGTGTTTGGTGCTTTCGTCTGCATTTGGGGCAGGGAACGAGAGGAGGGAATTACTTTAGATGAATTCAGAACGTTTTAGGGTAAGAGGATACGATGTGTTCGTGGTCCAAGGCTGAGGAAATGAAGTGGTGGAGAGGCAGAAGTCTGCCACGGCGTAAGGCCCAATTCTCATTTTCACCCTCACCCTTTCCCCTACCCCATGGCCCTTGTACTTGGCACTATCTTTTGAAGCAGTATGGGGTAGGGGTTGAAATATGAAATGGGACAACCCTTTGAGACCTGTTACGTCATCAGCAGTCATCGATGCCGCTATAAACAGATGCAACAACTTTGTTTGCAAGGGAATTTACTACGCCGTCAGCAGCTGTAACCGTCTCTGTTGCGTGGGCTTTGGTCATCTTTTTGTGGCTATCAATGGCAAACCGCTAAAATGCAATCTATAAAACCTTGAAACAGCATTAAATGATGATCAAATGATGAAGTTATTTATGAAGAAAATATATACATTTGTGTGTCTCTTTCATTACACTGGTGCACTTTTTTTGCTGCGTTTTCCTCTATCGATGGTTTGAACAGAATTATGTGAAATTCCTCATATCCCTCTGTTTGGCTTGAAAATTTTTCATTTCAAGGGTCAAAAAGCCGAGAATCGAGACACCCCTACCCTACACCTACCCCTTCATATGAACATGCAAAATGGATGTGTAGGGCTTAGGGGGAGGGGCCAAGGAGTGAAATGGGATTGGGCCTAAATGTGTAACCTATGACATTGCTCCCATTTTCCTGTCAAAAGCCATATTTTAGTTGTGAGGCTCCCTGTTTCTGACATTTTAATCCATCCGTTAGCTCCTACCTCTTCATCTGTCCTGTCTACACCTAGAAACCTCTTCTTCTGTCATGCAGTTAGGTTTCCTGGGGTTCTGGTCTGCTGTCTCAGCAGCACAGCAAGGTTAAATCTCCCAAAAGCAGAAGGCTCCCTGCAGCTCTGCCTGGTACCACATACAGTGCCCTCACCTTGGAGGACTGACAGTGTTCAGGCTTTATTATACGTTTCACACACAAAAGGGGCAAACAAAGGTGAAGTGCAGTGAAATCATGCACCATGGGAAATGTCCTTGTCCTGATCAAACCTTCAGTGTACGATCAATGCACAGTCAGAGGTGCTCAGTGCAGTTTCTAATGTAGTGCTATAGTGCACTCAAGTTTAACCCTTTTCCAATGCAGACTATCTGGACCAAGTTCTATACATACTTTGCTGTCATTTAGAGATACCATACATGAAAGACAAGCCCCACATGGTGGTGTTAGGTCACTGTTAGGGATCAAATGGTAAATCAGCAAGGAGACTGAGGTAAAGGTTTCAAAAAACGGGTATTTATTCACCCAAC
>JAPTGZ010000009.1:33671761-33701005 GCA_029814645.1 Fowleria isostigma | reverse complement strand
TGTATGGGGGGGGGGTCAAATGTCGTATTTATGAGGGAAAGAGTTAATTTAAGGACATTTACATTTGTGGGGGGAAAAAAATGGTCCAAATATTTTTTTGAAAATTAAAAACTATCTAATCAACCAAACATTTTTCGACTCCTCTGCAGTACCTCCATGGACCCCCTGTTGAAGACCTCTACAATAAAACATAAACAAAGAACAAAGACATAATCCTATTTATGAAATTATTTAAGCTGCATATCTCACCGTCCAGTCCACAAATGTACGTAAGTCCTTGTTGGGGCCGTTTGATGCTGGAGGCAGGGACGGTTGGGGTGGTCCGAGGTGCTGGAGGCCGGAACGGGAAATCGCTTTTCTAAAAACAGCAATGAACAAACAAGCAATTACTTCACTGCCACCCAACCAAGTCAACACATAGCATGCCTGATCCAAAAATCAGCACTGTCATCCTTTTTGGTGACACAACTCTCTTGCCACAGAGCAGCTATATCACTCAGAGAACTAGATTTCAGTATAATTTAGTACATAAATTAATTATTCATGTTCTGAGACCACATTTCAGTGGGTTCAGCTGGAGAAATCTGGTACAAGAGAACTGGGAACAGCTTGGAGGAAAGATTGCCAGCAGCACTTTGGGGTGACGAGAGAGACAGAGACAGAGACGGAGCTGTTGTGTCGAAGGATGAGTCAGCAGTCAGCTCGCTCTCCATGTTTCAGTCTATGACTCTCGCCCTATTACTCTCCCTCTCCCATTTCCCCAGAAATTTCTTGCATTTACACACGATACATCCATTTCTCTGCATCTCTGTTTCTCATGTTTTCTGCCCACAGTAAAAGCCAAGTAGATAAGCCATTCCATCTATAGCAGTAAAAGATAAATTATTCCACTTTACTAGTATATTATTTTCTTAACAGTCAATTTAATTTCTAATATAACACTGATACTGACTGTCTGAGCCGCGCAGTCATGGTAAATGCTCTATAAACACATTCCTGTCACTGTATTACCTCAGTGATACGGAGCTTGTTTTAAACAACAACTTGTTTGAAAACATTTACTTTTGATAAAGTGAGTGAGCTCAATGTGGGTGAACTGAAGAGATTGAAAGTCTAAAAATAAAAGAGACACATTGAAATCAGTGACAGACATACTAAAACTACATACACTGTGATAGAATATTTTAGTGCTATCAACCAGCTCTAGTCTGCAGCTAAATCACAGGCACTCAACAGAAGAGTGTGTTCACGCTCTATAACAGATGTTTAAAAAAAAATAGTCCATTCAGTGTGGCAGCTCCCATCCATTACATCCAGAATGCCAGGACCAACATTTTGTTTCTGTTTTCAGAGTCCAATTAGCCAAGAGATTCATCATTTGACTAAATCCTGTAAGAAAAAAGTGACCCAAACACTATTTTTTTGAACTGTTATGTTAATTATTACTTATTTTGATATGTTGTATAGTCAAACTGGTGTATTTTGTTTTCTTTGTCATTAATTTTTACTGATAATTTTTAATTTGTGCTTCAGGGACAAGTTGATGAATTCATCCATTTTCTCCAGACCAAGGACATTAAAGTGTGTGTTTTAGAAGCTGTACTTCTTAATAAGTATGACTCTGGTGGTAAATTAGTAATTACGGGAATGAATGTGTGAGTGTCTGTAAGTGGAAAAGGTTCCACAGAGCATCTGAGCCCCCTGTTGAAAGTTTCAGTGGCTGTCTGTCTAAAATTATCAACCAGGACAAAGAGGAGTCCACTTACACACACTGTAACCTGATGACACACCCTGACACACACACATACATGCACACACACTCATGACTCCTGTGATAAAAATAGTAGTGCGTGGGTGACAACAGCACAAATGCAAGGACGTATGGTGACTGGACGTATGCCACATGGGACAAGGGACCACACAATCACATACACACATTCATACACAAATAGACGGAAGTTACTTGTCAAATTACATGCATCAGATTTGATAAATAGATAATATAGGATAATTTTCTTTTGTCTGATCAATGTCTAATTTCCATATTTTTGGTTGGTATGTGTTCAAGCGTGATTCATTGTAATGATAAACACTGTTAATGTCTGAAAGCACTGCAGCTCTGCAAACACAGTCCATCAGGTGAGATAACACAAGGAGATCTACCAATCAGCTGAACTGTGAACTGATCCACGGTGTTAGAATTAGTTCTTAAAACCACATATTTGGAGGTAAAATCTGAAGCAGTAAGTGAATGTTTGAATGTCTATTAAGTAAAATATAGGATGTATAAAGCAGTCTCCTGTGCTTTTTGGTCATTTTATTTGTGTGTATGATCTACAATAATGAACATACAAGTTTTTAAATTTTTATTAGATCACTATGACAACTAAAAACAGTTGTTTTACTGATTTCTCTCACTGTATCTATCTTTGTTAAGCACCAAAGTGTCTGTTTATTCTCATCTTCCAATTCTCTTCTTCTGACTACATTAGAAATTAGTACTATAGATTACCTCAAACTTATAGCTGTTGCACATAATAATGGTGTGTTTTGTTGTGTAGAGTAAATTTTGGAACCTATGGAATGCACTCTGTTATTATCAGATTTCTTCCAAGTCTGCTGTAAACTACTGTAATGATTAAACCACTTTGATGAATATCATGAATGAACAATGTTGAGGGATTATTATATTGAACTCCAAACAAAAAGTCACAGGGGAACTAACGGTTATTTCCAAAGCTACTCAATATTTCTTGTGATTTAATTTGCTTGTATTAAAAATGTGTAACATTTCTTAGAACCCTAGGTTTAGGGTTATGTTACCAGCACTGTTCCATTAACTGTGATACAAAGGAGGTGAAACAATGACATGAGTTACAACACAACCAGAACAGAGCACAGATATTATATCTATTAAATGAGTAAAAAGAAAGAGGGGAAAATAACAACTTTGTAAATTTAATGTCTTGTATAACTTTTTAACAACTGTGAGTCCAGCTGGTTAATGTTGAACTTGTTTTGTCTTGAGGTTTTTGAAGGGATTAGATGATGTAAAACAGACACTTCTCTATGTATATTCTCTATGTATATTCTACATGCATATTTTCTATGTATTTCTATATGCTCTTATCTCCTTGTATAATTTGTTATGTATAATTTTATAGACATATCCTCCATATTTATTTTTATACATAAACTTCCATATGCACATTCTTCATGTATACTTTCCTAAGCATAATTCTACATAAAGATTCTTGATGTATAATTCTTCATGGATATTTTTTGCGTACATTTGCCATGTTAAATTCTATATGTGTATTTTCTGTGTATACTTTTCTATGCAGACTTGCTCACGTAAATGATGTGTATTTTGTGCATATGGTGTTTTTCTTTGTTTTTTGCAATTTTTCCATGTATATCTGTGCACACATAATGAGATGTATATGGACAGTATTTACATGTAATTAGCACTGTACATAGAGTGCACAAGCTCAAAATAAACTAATAAACTAAACCAAACTAAACTTTTTTTTCTACATTTGAGTAAGATTTAGGAGAACTAGTGGGGTAGTTGGGGGTGCCCCTGGAGAAAGGCTGTTTTGTTTTTTTTTAATTATACAATTTTTGATTATTATTATTATTACCATAATTAGGCACTGACATTTGGAGAAGTCAGAGTAGGAAATAAAAAAAAGAGGACCCAGAACTAACTATTAGATGTGGGGAATGTCCCTTAGTAAGCTTTGATGATCTTGACTCAGGTTTTGCATTTGGCTTAAGCTCTGTACCTCAGCCTTATAACGGGAAAAAAATTCTGTTCATCATAGCTCTGGTGGCTTTTTCAAGTCGAAACTTATCTTGATAACATCCTGTTTGTTACAGTTAGACATTCAGGATCTTTGTTTGTGTGTTAAATAGATCACACTCCAGATATCTGGATCTAAATGAGCGGGCTATGTGTATTACATTAATTGTTATGATACAATCCCTCAATTGGAGTCTACACCTGAGTGCATTTTATTGATAACAAGGAAGTCAGAGCTTGTAAATGACATGCTCCAATGCTCCAACACACACATAAACACACAGACACAGTCTCATTCAGGGGTCATGGGGCACCATTATATTTGAATGAGTCCTAATCTGCTAAAAGCAGACAGGATCACAGGCATTAAAACTAAAATATAACCTAAAAAATCTACCGTGTGAAGCTGCACTCAGCAAGCATGGCACACTCACACTCACAAGTAGATCTGTCCATAAAAAAGTCCATCAACCTAAAAATAAATCTTATTTAAGAGCACTTAAGCAAATATGTGTGACAAAACTTGTGACAGATCACACACACTAAACCCACCACAAATTTTAAAGCTTTGCAGCCTTAAAATGCAACAACTTGTTAAAGTGAGAGGAAGAGTAGAAAAGCAAAACACATACACAAAAAAACATTCAAGTATGTGAAATTGCATATTCTTGTGCACCCAAAAAAGAAAGAGAAAGAAGATGTAGAAGGACAGAATGGAATTATGACAGTTGTAGAAAAAAATTCAATATCTAGTTGTCACTCAACCTGGATTCACAGATGCTATAATAAAAAAGTGGCTGTTTCCTGAAGCTACAACGTAGTGTTAAAAACCATTTAAATAGAGGCTTGTACCATGTCGGGACAGAGGCAGTCAATAAGCTTGTCCATTAGGGTCAGGGAAAGGACGCAGCCACTACAAGACTGACATTTACAAATAAAGTACAGTCATATACAGTCAACAGACTCAAAGAAGACTGATTAAAGAAAAAATAAAAGATAATATCTGATCAAAAAGAGAGGAGCATATTTCCAAGGCACAGTGCTGGGTGTCTGGTTTTTCCACCTGCACTTATACATAACATGCATGGTGGGACTGTGACCTGCGAAAAAGTGTTTTACATACAGTCAGTGAGGTGTAAAGATGTTAAAGATTTTTTTATTATTATTATTTTTACATATTTATATAATACAGGTTATGCTTGGTAGTGTCTTAAACTATACACGATGCACTGCAGTATTTATTTTGTGTGGGATGTAGGAGATGAATATATCACCACCATCAAGTACAACCTGTCATTAAATACTTTAAAGCCGACTGCCTTTTACAGACACGTGTTCATTTACATGTGTTTGTGACATGTTGGGATGCTGCTGTCAAGTCATGACATCTGAAAAGGAAGTCAGATCATCTCCTGTCATCTTTACTGCAAAACTAACTCACATCATAGATAATGAGCTCAGGAAGACAGTGAGTTGAGTTGAGTTGAGTTGAGTTGAGTTGAGTTGAGTTGAGTTGAGTTGAGCACAATTGTTTACAATATTTTGTGACTGAAACCCTCCTCTGTTTGCTGTCTCCTCTCCTCACCTCACCATGCAGTTCTTTACAATGTGGCTTATGCTACCGCTTCTTAGTAACTTGTTTTTCAAACGGAATATATCAAAGACAGATACTTGTTTTTGGCATCTTCAATAAGTTTTGAACTGCAATTTAAAAACAGCTGGCTCATTTTTACCTCCGCCAAGGAGGTTATGTTTTCGCCGGCGTTTGTCTGTCTGTCTGTCTGTTAGCAACTTTACACAAAAACTACTGGACGGATTTGGATGAAACTTTCAGGACATAATAAAAATGATACAAGGTATAATTGATTAGATTTTGGGAGTAATCTGACATTTTACTCCCATTTAAATACGCTAATTAGGTGACTGTACTTATCTCCATTGTCTTTTTCAAGAGTGCCTGGCCCCTCCCCCTGCCACACACAGGCAGAGCAGGAGGGGGGAGGGGCCCCCCTTCCTATGTCACTCCTGCAGGACACTGGGGTTTCTGTCTGTCTGTTACCAACTTTACACAAAACTACTGGATGAATTTTGAGGAAATTCCAGGATTTTTTTAAAGGATTCTTTAACACACAGTAAAAAATGCCAGTGTTAATTTAACACCCACAGTGTTAATGTAACACTTATAGTGTCTATATGAGCCCACTCTATATGAGTGTCGGCTCATATAGACACTGTGGGTGTTAAATTAACACTGGGGTTTTTACAGTGATGGGAGATAGGACCATTTTCATCATTTGTACATAAAATTCAACAAAAAAACCACAACAAAACAAACAAAAAAAAATCAGGGCACTGATACAAATAAATGTAGGATTATTACTTTGGTGTGAGTCACAATATGGGGGCACTATCATGCTTGGCAGAGGTCTGTGCTCTCCGAGTGCTTTTCTAGTTTCTTAGTATTTTGTGACACCTTACAGTTGCGGAAAAAAATGATTAGACCACTCTATGTTTTCTTCAGTTTCTCTTCAATTTCTTGTTCAAGTTAATGCAATGGTATAAATTTAATGATAACAACAAAAATAGCTCATGAGTTTAATTTCAGACTTGATATCTATCCATTTTCCATGATTTTCTTGATAACAGCCAAAAGCACATGTTCTTACATCAATATCTATGACATTGTACTGACAAAAATTGTACTTTTAGCCATTTCATGTTTTTTTTTCTGTTGTTTTTAGTCACATGATATACACAGGAGTTAGTATTTGATTGTATAACCATTGTTTTTGATGACTTTTGATGGTCTAATAATTTTTTCTGTGACTGTAAATTAATTTGGCTACAACTGACATTTTTACCTACCCCATTTTATCAAAATCTATCTGGATTTGAGCTGGGTAACATGGCCAAAATGTTAGATCTCATACATATTACAAGAGGCCAACATTTTGATCTTTGTTGAGAATATTGGAATGATCTTAATATTACAATTTAGGCATTTCTCACTATTTTCAAAAAGCTAGATCTGTATTAATCAATTTGATATATTTCACAGTCCTAATCAGAATAGAGATTTTTTTTGCTTATATCACCCAGCCCAAATATAAGGTTTCCTCCTAGGTTTGTGGAAGGCTTCAAAATACTGGAAAACTAATTTTAAAAGCGATTCAGATTCATATTTACTTTATTTCTGTCTTTTCTCTCCAGTGTGGTGGAGACAGTAAAACTGTAAAACTATTCACTGGTTTGTTTGTGTGTGTTTTTTGTATTTGCTGTTTTTTTTCAGTCATCTGCTAGCTCAGTGTTGCAAATGGCATAGTGGTGTGTTCTCAGCTTAAGATGCACTTAAACAAGGCAGGTGATGGAGATGTTAGCAGAGAGATTAAGGTGAACCCTGAAACATGGATTTGAATACAGCTGCTGATGTGAACACAGGCTGCCTCTGCTCTGTTCCCAGTTTTAATGCCACCTACTCTCTGTCTCTGTAATTCTGTCTCTTCCTCCCTCCCTTTACTGTTCTCTTTATCTGGACATTTTAATTTTCACACTCTTTCTGTCTTTTCTATCCAAACTCAATCACCCTCCTCTTCTTCCTTCAGTCTCTTCTTTTTACCAACCAGGCTCTCTTCCTCCTCCTCCTCCTCCTCTTTGTCTTCTTTATGGCTTCTTGTCTCTACATCCCCCTCTCCCCTCCCTTCACCTCCTCCTCCTCCTCCTCGCTCATCTTCTCTTTTCTTTCCCTCTTCCCCCTGTCCTCTCGTTCACTCCTGCCATCCCCTGCCCCTCTTGTTCATCCTCCTTCTTGCCTCCTCTTCTTATTTTCCTCCTCCTCCTCTTCCAGCAGAGGTGGGTTGTCAGTGTTGCTATGACAACGGCACAGCGGGAGCATCGGCAGCTCATCCAGTAATTATACTGGTAGAGAATCTGCTTCGTGCGTGTGCGTTCCAGCAACTTTAAAGTAAAGTGTGAATGTAGTTATTTAGACCCTGGTCACCCCATGTGGGAAGGTATCACATACGTGTGGACACTCTCACATGCAGGGCCAACAGAACATCTTCATTCTACAGCCCCCACAAACCAACTGATGTAATCCTGTGTAACTTCTCACCTTTTAACTCAATACAAACCACTTGTAAACAGGGAGAGGTCAACCGTTACTACAACATTTGTTGTTTATGGGGTTTATTACTATTTAAGTGGGCGAAGGCTTATCAGGTGGGTGGAACACAGTACAGAGAATAACATACAACTCTGAAACATATAATTTTCTACAGTCATTGAACAGCATCTTCTAAATAAAACCCTATGTATTCAACATGCTTCACTGCAGTCATGTAACACTAACGATTAAGTTAAGTAACATCCAGAAAACACAAAGCAGCTGCAAGTGGGAGGAACTGAATTTAACATTTTCTGACTCTTGTAGGAGAAGATGCTTGTGGGGATTTTTAAAATTATTATCTATTTAGAATGTTCTTGTAGATCAGCGTAAACTGTGCAGTACTGTGTCTTAAAATGTTCCCAGACACACTGTCAGAATTATTTTCTACAGATTAAGTCTAATAGGAGTTATTTTTAACAGTGGAAACAAGTATGTCATCATGTCTTCTTCATGTGCTCTCCAGAATTTTTTTTTTACACCTTTTCAACAGTGAACTTTCGTTAATGCTCATTAAGTTATATTTAAACTACAGAAGATCAGTGCATCAGTTTTTTCAGCAAGTTAGGAAGACAAGACATGTTTCAGTTGATTAGCACTAAACCAGTAAATTTGATATTTTGATCATTTGATAATTGTTTCAGTCCTTTTTTGTCAAAGACAAACATTTGGTGTGAAAAAATGTGAAAATTTGCCTCTTTTTAGACCCTCTGTCTTACAAGAGAAGTGACAAATGCGGAACGTATCACTGGGTCTTACAGTACAAGGGAAATTTTATATTTTTACCTTTTGGTATAATGATGAATCAATTAAAAAAGAAAGTAATTGATTGATGACAAAACAGAATCATTGATTGCAGCCCACATATACTGACTTAGGTTTTCTGTAAACTTGTAAATGCACTAGACTGATAGTAATTGATAAACAATGGTTGCTCCCGCACCTACATTTTTTTAGTTAGATTTGTGTTCAGTTCCAAATTTATTAATGAATTATTTCTGTCTTATGTTCACTGATTTAAATGTATTTAAGTATTTATAACTTTGACTTAGATGTTCAGTTCAACAGTCATCCAGTTTCTAATAACGTGAACCTTGTGGTAATTTTGGTCATGCATACTGTCAACACCATCTGACATATCTAGGGATGACACTGGCCGATTCATCAGCGATCTGCTTTTCCTGATGCAATCTATACCTATTAAATGGATCTAAAAAATCCACTTGTGGTTGACCTTGAATAGCACTTCAGAATAAAGAATAAATAAGCTACCCTAAACAACAGTTTTGGAATCAATTATATTTTAAATTCTTTACACAACTTATTCATGTAAGTTGTGTAAAGAAATTAAACTATAATTGAATTAAACTTCAAGAGACTCATGCTGTGTTTGGGAAGTACACATAGCACTTAGCTAGTATGTTTACCACTGCATTTCCGTGCTTTAGACCTATGAGTAACATCTTCATTTGAAGCTTACATTACTTACAGTGACTACACACCAGTACAGAAGTCAGAGTGGGATTTCTAAGGCCACAAGCAGAGCCAATTATCTTTAACCTGACATTTCAATTGTTTGACAACAAATAACATCTCAACAGGAAATTTGTTTCCATAATATAACATGTTCCACTTGTTGTAGGCAGAATTACAAACACAGAAGCTATCTAATAGTCTCCTCTCACCTGTACCCGAGAAGCCGCTGAAACCAACGCACTTTTTTCGCCCTTCCTCTTCTTCCACACTGACCCCCAGCCACAACATTTGTCATCTTTACTCTCCTGAGAAACTGTCTGTCTGTTCCGTTACCCTTGTGTTTTAAGTAGAAGACGGCACCTTCACTGCATCAGTTAACAGTTGCTGAACTTCGCAGCACACTCAGCACGGGTTAGGTAATTATGCCAATCAACGTGACAGGCAGCGGAGACCTGACACCAGACATCTGAGCTCTGTACTCTGTGTGTGTTCATGTGTGTGTGTTTGATTCAGGTAATAGCTGCAGGTACAAAAAATAGTAAGATTTGGATTTTAGGTTGACATTAGGTAGAGTTATAGGTGAAACAGATGATTAAGGTAAGGGTTAATGAGTCCGATGTGGATGTATTCAGTGGAAGATCAACATAAAACAAATTAATTCAAGTGCGCGAGTGCGAGCATGTGAGTGAGTGTGCATGGGTGTGTGTGTGTGTGTGTGCGCGTGTGTGTGCGCACTTGCGTGCGTACGTGTGTGTGCGTGTGTGTGTGTGTGGGCACAGGGGTGTCCGATGAACTATGACACTGGATCCACAACACCTCATCTCACCTCCTCACCTCACCTCTCCTCTGCTTCTTTTGGTTTATGGAGATTATTCTAAAGCACATGAAAAACAGCACATTCATCAGTGAATCACAACATAAAACAACATTAACGTGGGAGGGAGTAAAGAGCTGAGCGTGTACATATGATGTTGAATTATTAATGTGATGGGTAGTGATATTATTAATTATTTTTACAGGAAATTCACTTTTCCTGGTTCTAAAATAAACATCAAATCTTTCTATTAGTCCATGGCTGACTGGTCAAAACAATATCAACAAATGCATCCAAAATTATGCTTATTTGTCTATTATACTGTCACTTTATATGATAATATACTATAATAAAACATTAATTATATCAATAAATAGATGGCATAGTATCTCATCCCATCACTCAGTAACTTTCAAGTTCTTATATCATCCTCTGACTGTCTATTTTTTACATTTCTCCTCCATCTCTTTGCCTCCTTCAGTCCTTTACAGGTGAGTCTGCTCTATTTCTGGAACATTACGTAAGAGATAAGCAGGCAAGGGCAATCTGAGGAGCACACACGGACACACACAAGTACATGCACACGTTCTTGCATATACACTTGCAAATGTGCACACACTTTTATCAGTCTAATGAAAACAGGCGTTAGATGAATGTTGTGGACTGATAAGGAGATTCTCCAGCTGCATGGAGTGTTAAATTCCCAAAAGAATTTTGCTCTTGGCAGGTCAGGGGGAAAAAACGCTGACAGTTTCAGCAATGAAATGAATGCACATTCTCAGTAGTAAAGATTTCTAGCATGCATTTAGTGCATTTTAGTATTGCTGTATACTTGAGTCAAATGAAATTGCTAAACGATAGTTTTGGATTCAGATTGTTTTTGTACATGGGTAAAGCACTTCCATGCTGAGCTGTGTAGTTTTACCTGTCAATGTGACAGTGATAGTAACTTTGGTTAAAATGTGACTTTACCCCTGTTCTGGGTGTAATTCCACCCATCGCATCAGAAACAGGCTGTGATGAAGGTGATGTCTCAATGTCCAGGTGTGGCAGGAGCAGTTTAAGCTCAGAACTATATGAGACTCTGAAAGGGTTAGTTTAGTTTTTATACCGGTTTGACCACCTATTAAAGATCACCCAGAAAATAATGTATGCTATATTTTTGTTCCATTTTCTCACTGTCATTCAATTCTTTCCCACAGAGGAAAAGCGTCCTTTTAAAAAGTGCACATCTGTACAGTTGTGTCACTGTGGCGTTTTAACACACTACATCATATTGAAACCAACAAACAAATTAATAGGTTGAAGAAATTATTTTATGTACCAAATCACTTTACTTGTTTCAGTTTAGAAGTTTAGAATAGGTGGGTGGGCTTCAATTCAACATATTGGAAAACAAAACAAGGTTTGGCAGAGTCTGACTCAAGTAGAGGTGGACTGAACACTGTGGATTAAGAAATGGTACCACTGATTTATTTTCATACAAATGTTATGACACAGAGTCATAAAACAATATTAAAAGTATGCCATGAGTGGGGAAGTGGCAAGTTGAGTCATTTTCACCTACAAAATGCAGATTTTTACATATTTGTCTGTTTTTGCCTGTATTATCACCAACATAGTTATATGTCATAGGATTCCATTTCAGCTCAAAAAAGTGTTTAGAATCACAACAAACTTCACTGAAAACAAACAATGACGCAGTGAAACAAGTTTATAAACTAACTCTGCATTTCCTGCCATAAAAGTGACGAGACATTAACTTAATTCCAGAATCATACATCTGCATATAGACACACAGGCACACACATATGACACCCATGATCTATGCTTCTATTGCTCCACTTGTGTTCTTTATAGTTCTCCTTTCAGTCTTCCCCTTTTGTTCAATCTCATCCTGATTTCTCTAACTCCTATTATTGTCTCCTTCACTCTCTCCCTCTATGTGGGTCAGTCTGAGAGGCTTGTTCGTTGCCGCTGGTGACACAGCATGTCCAGAGTGTGTACATGTGTGCACAAGTATGTGTGTGTTCATGTGTTTGTGAAAAAACAGAACTGTTGTAGTGTCTCCACAGGCTTCCTCTCAGTGCCTCAGGTAATGGAGTGTGATAAAGCCTGATCAAAAAACACACAGACCTTATGAGAGAGGGGACAAGAGTGTTTCAGCATCCCATAACACAGCTTCACAAATTTATGCATGTGTTGCTCCAAAGACAGAAGGACACTGGCAAAGATCGCAGACATTCATCTTACTCTAGCGACAAAGCCTCTTTCCTTTAAAAGTTGACTCCGATAGCTTAAAGTGAGATAACAGACGCCCTCAACACTCACTTGGTGATAGCAGGCCAAAGATAATGTCTGACTGACTGCATCCTGAGGCCCGCTGTGGTTAAATCCGCCACCTGGAGTCAATGTGTGGCTAAAAAGTACACAACGTCCCTCCAATGCCTGTGAAATGAGGCAGAAAAAAACTATCTGGGTGACATTCATTCTCTCTCTTTTATAGTCCTTTTACTGACCTGGAATTATTTTAATCCCTGATCACAATTGACCAGGACATAATGATTCATAATGCCCTGGTACATCATGCTGTAGAAACAGAGAAATATTTGAGAGAGGAGGACTGCAGAAAGAGAGCAAGATAAGTGACAGCAAAATGTTGGCAGTTTAACAAAATGTCGGTTTAACTATGTGATGATGATGTGAGTAATTTACTAGATCACATTGGAACAAGCTGCTATATATTTGTTATGTTTATACTCCGCTCCTTTTTGTTTCTCTGCAGATAAGTAAGAATGCCAAACAGTAGTCTTCAAAGTAAAGTGAACGGGAAATAAATACATTCCAAAAGGAAAATCATAAAAATATGTGAGCACTATTAAAGCTGCAGGGAACACCCCTGTGAGGTTTGACTCGGCCTCCGTCTGACCCCGATCACACAAGAATACACACAGGAACGTAACTACACACATACAAGTAACAATAGCAGGAAGAAATCAACATACAAATGACACACACAGACAATCACTGTTGTGAGACAGACAACAGTTCTTGTGAGGTAAACTAATCTTGATCCGCACAATACTATTTCTTATCAGTACATTCTCACCAATAATCAGGCACAAACACTGGCCATCTCCATGTATTAATGTGCCAATGTATTTATGTGTGTGTACATGTGTGTATGGGGGCAGGGTGCGAAGGGCAGGGTTGTCATGGCAACCTCACTCCGACTTCCTTCCCAGTTTTATCTGAGCATACAGCATTCCACTCTCTGTCTGTCTGTCTTCCTCCCTGTCTGTCTGTCTGTCTGTGCTGCTCCCACCCTGTGTGTGTGTTTGTGTGCTGTTAGCTGCTAATGGCCCATGTACTGTAGCTGCAGATGAGTTAGTTGTGTTACGAGCTGGATCTGACCCAGCAGTCAATAGCACCCAGCCACCAGCCTGAATGATTTTTGTCGGCTGTTTACCCGCCCTGCTGAGCCACACTGATTATCGACCAAATAAAACAGCTGATGCACCTGTGAGCCATGAAAGCCCTAAACCTGCACTGTTTATTACCACACTTACAGAGGTAACACAACCTTTCAGTCCTTACAGATGGTCACATATAACAGATTATGTGATGTTGGACCTCATCTGACCAGGAGGACAGACATCTGGGACTACATCATGAATCTTGAATGGTCAGCAGCACTGTGTGAAGCATGATGAAGCACACTGGAGAGAAACTGTGGTGCAAAAAACTCTTACAGCACAAAGTTCTTGTTTTAGATCTTAAATAACTTTTGCCATATATCATTCTTAGGAAATGCAGGGTTATATATGAAACTGAGAGCCTACATGTAGAATTTTCTATTTTTGTGGACAGAGCACTCCACCTCCAAACTGTGATTTCCATCCACATGTAATGCAAATTTCAACCAAACACTGCTAAACTAGAAAAGCACTTGGAGAGCGCAGGCCTCCGCCAAGCATGATAGTTCCTCCATATTGTGATTAACACCAAAATAATAATCCTACATTTATTTGTATCAGTGCCCTGACTGTTTTTTTTTTTTTTGTTTGGTTTTTTTTGTGGAGTTTTATACACAAATGCTGAAAATGGTCCAATCTCCCAATGTTAAAGAGTTGTTTTTTTAAAAAATCCTGGTATTTCCTCAAAATCCATCCAGTAGTTTTTGTGTAAAGTTGCTAACAGACAGACAGACAGACTGCCCTGTACCTGACACCCCCCCAACACACGATGAAGCGGAGGTAGCCCCGGCCGCATGGAGAAAAGGAGATACATAGAACCACATTAGTGCATTTGAACAGGAGTATAATGTCGGATCACTCCCAAAATGTAATCGCTTATTCCTTGTGTCATTTCCATCATGTTCTGAAAGTTTCATCAAAATACATGCGATAGTTTTTGCGTTATGTTGCTGACAGACAAACAGAAACGCGAGTGTCCCGCACGAGTGGCAGAGGGAGGCCCCCCCCTCCTGCTCTGCCTGTGAGTGGCAGGGGGAGGGGCAGGAACTGGAGACACAGAGAATGGAGGAGTAAATCCAGTCACCTAATTAGCATATTTGAACGGGAGTAAAATGTTGGATCACTCCCAAAATCTAATCGATTGTACCTTGTGTCATTTCCATCATGTCCTGAAAGTTTCATCAAAATCCGTCCAGTAGTTTTTGCGTAAAGTTGCTAACGGACAAACAGACAGACAAACACCGACAAAAACATAACCTCCTTGGCGGAGGTAACTACTGTAATTTAGACGATATTATGCCTCAACTTATTATTTATACATGTACATTACAAAATGTTACACAAACATGTGGTAACAGGCATTACATTGTTAAAATTGCACATTTCATCCTGTTCATATTTGTTTTTATTTATGTATTTATTTGAATTTAATTGTGAAATGATAGTTTGTAAATGTAAATATTTTCATAGTGTAATGCTTTTTTTTTTTTTCACGTTTTTTTTTTTTTTACATAATTTTTTAAGGAGAAAATTTGTAGTTGTCATTAGGTTATTATGTTATGATTTTACTGTAGATCACATTAGTCTGTATGTGGAATCTGAACTAAAATGATTTGGACAACCTTGGCTGTTTTTGTCTTCTATGCAATTTTTGCACTTTTATTCCGCGGGCCAGATTTGAATTGTAGGCGAGCCGGATTTGCCCTCAGGCTGCATGTTTGAGACCCCTGCTCTACTTGAAATAATGTGTTTGATTTGAACTGAAAGGAAAATTAAGTGAAACTTGTCTTTGTTCAGTTGCCGAAGTACAAAAGGTACCAACCACATTTGTATCAGCATCAAAGAATAACAAGACAGTCACATGACCTGAATGGAAAATAAAGGTGGTTTTCACGAGCATCTGTGTCCCAGAGAGTGTTTGCTTCATCCTTCCGCTGTTTCAAACAAGTCGGGCTATTTTAAGCTTTGGGTTTGCCTTTTTATAGATGAGCAGACACCCGAGTGTGAAAGAAATGTTCTCTCTAAACAACGTCAGCGACCGCAAATGTGCTTGAAGTGGGACAGCGGGCCGGAAACCCCTTTTCATACAGCCAAGCAAAAAAAAGTGTTGACAACAGTGTGTGTCTGTGTGGGAGTCCTGGTCCCAGCCCACCCCGACTACCTGGCCACAACGTCGCTTGTTTCAGTCGGTGTTGACACACACACACTGAAACCCTCAAAAGCAAACAGCTTCACGAGGATTTCCTCTGTCTTTGTTTCTATAGTGGAACCAATTGAGTCTGTTTACAGTGTCGAATAGATTAAATATTTTTCATTTCACTCCTTTATATATATTAAATATATACTTTAGTCTCAATAATAATGCTGGAGGTATAGCATTAACAAAAAGCGTATTTGCAGTTTGACTTCAGTTGTGTCTGTTTTGAGTGCTAAATAAAGTCAGATCTACAAGTACTTGGGCAGTGACATAAAGTGTGGATTTCTGCCTCTGCACACCCACATAGTAGCTTGTACCTGAATGATGATGAAGGAAACGAACAGCTCATGATCCAGATCAGAGGACGTTATGTGTCCAACATAGTCAACACTGAGCCTGTTTACATGCACACCAATACTCCGTTCATTATCCGATTTCTGGAGTTTTCAAATTATTCAAGTGACTATGTTAACGGTTTAATCTGATCTCTTATCAGACAACAGCAGTGATCTGATTAGGAGAAATCAGATTAACACACCTTTAGGGCCGCACAATATTGGAAAAAAGTGACAGCAATTTTTTTTTACCCTGTGAGATATATAATGCGATATGAAAAAATACTCAGGAGGATATAATAGCTGTGGTAATGAAACAAATGGTCAAACAAATTAGTCGTGTCGTGGCAACAGGTGTAAAACACTGTCGACACAGGGCACATGTTTCAATGTCATCCTTCTTATAGCCAAAATAATTTCAGATAACTGAGGCTGCTTTTATTTTTGGTACCAAGTCTTTGTTTTTCAGTGATTTTCCCGTTGATCATTTATTTTCAGTGCTATTACCAGTGACTCACTCCATGTGCAGGGGCGTGGTCTGGTTCGGCAAACTGATTAAGAACAATTGTGATTGGTGGATTGATTTTCTTCATTTTCTGTTATTTTCTTCGTGTTCTGTTATTTTCTCTTGTTCGTTGCTCATTTTTCAATGTTGTTACCAGAAACTGTGTCAGGAAACCTTGAAATTAGATGAAAACATATTGAGTTAATTTACCTCCTACAGTACAGGACCTGAAATGTGACTATTGTGTCCATGTACATTGTGGTGACAATGCTCAAATAATATATTCTGCAGCTCTACACATGTCTTCCTGCAAGTGTACAGGTTAAAATGATTTATTTCATTCTTTTACATCTGCACATGTATAAACACAATTAAAATCATAGAGAACAGAAGTTAAACAGTCAAATGTGAACAGAAGACAATAACAAGAAGTATAAGTCTACCATCACTATATATTTACATACTCTGAAAGAAATCCAATAATGGACCGAAGCATCCAAAACAGGGATTTTGAATTATCACATTTCTTAAGTGCATTTAAATGCATTAAATCTGATTACTACAATTATTCGATTACTTGCAGTGATCAGACTTTTATGGTCATGTAAACAGGCTCACTGTTGGGTCATTGATGATGGGATGCTGATAAGAACAGAATAAATCATACATTACTATCCTACCTGTTCAGATTCATGCAATTGTTAAAAAACTGATGGGCGGGGCTTGATATTGCAGAAGATAATGACCTAAAACATACTGCAAAAGCAACCCAAGACCTTGTCAGTCACCTGATTGCAACCCAATAGAACAGCTTTTTCTGCAGCTGAAGATTAAACTGAAGGAAAAACAAAAACCCAGAAACAAGCAGCATTTCAAGGTGTTTGTAGTAACGGCCTGGAAAAGCATCTTCAGGAGGAAACTCGGTATTCATTGTTTCCAGATTTTTCTCCCAAGTATTGAAAACAATCCTTACATTTACCACAGTCCAGTTACTTTTGAACCTCTGACAATGAAGAGACTATATTTGAAATAGTTGTCCTTCCTATTTGTGCTGAACTACCTGAATTAAATTTGAAAGTCCACACTTCAATTACACCTTTATTGCTTAATTTCTGATCGACTGTAGTAGCGAACAGAGGCAGAATTACAAAATCTGAGTCACTGTCCAAATGCTGATGACCCTGACTGTATTTTACAAACCTGCTTGTATGTTTTAAAACGTAAACCAAATCTGAAAATAGTGCTCAATAGCTTGTGATTCATGGGCTCTTTGGCTCTAACACCAGTGAGTTAATTATGCTCCTTTGAGAAAACATCGGCCCGGCCTGTGTGGTCCACACTGTACTTGTGGTTTACTTGGCAGCAAAAGAGAGAACACAACAAGTCATCTTTTAATTAGAGCTGTGTTTATGCTCAGGGAAATGACTTAGAGATGCATGTTGAAGACTGATAAGCGTCTCCATCTCTTTCTTTCTCTCTTTCTCTGCAGCCGTACAGTATATGAAATGGATATGCTATATATGGCCACAGTTCGTCTGCCCCTCTCTGGTCCAGTTACCCACAATGCACTCTTCATCACTGGTCTATCACAGTAATCAGCCATCTCCAAATAGGGCCCTGCTCCACTTTCTCTAAGAGCCTCATCCAAAAATCCAAATCACTTATCTCCTGCGGCCATAAATACATCTGCTGATAATCTAAATGTCACATCTTATTAACAGCTGTGGACTTATAAAACCATGCATGCTATCCCAGCAGCATTACATCCATTAGTCGCTGATCAATGAAAACAAGATAGCATTCTTTAAATCTAATGGATTTCACTAGTTATCAAGAAAGGGGGGTAGGGGGGGTTGTAAATGGAAAGTTGCTGACTTGTTTCAACTAAACCAACTGGGATGAGGGGGGAAGGGTATCTGAGAGTAAGAGCATCACTAAACCTTTCCTCAGGTGCCAGATAGTCGCTTAGGGCCTGAGTTAGTAAAGGTTTGTTTGTGTAAGTACGTGTGTAAAACTTGACTGTTCCCACAAAAACACATTGAAGTTAATCTACAGGATGTTTTGTTTCTCAAATGGGCAAAATAGTTTGTGTAACCCATTTACCATGGTTCCCTTGATGAATATGCAATATGGGTGTTTCTGCCAGAACGCACAAAATTATTGGGAGAAATAAATGCTAATATTTATTTAGCATGCGTAATATGATTTACCAAACCTGAAACTGAGAGCAGCGGCTGATTTTGTGTCTATATTTAGCAAATTTGAAAGGCAGGTTTTAACTAGGACAGCTTCACACAAAACTGGCTGCAGTTGTTGTGGCGAGGAGACCAAAGACAACGCACAGAACCAATCTGTTCTGCTTGCCTCAACATGCTGGAAGAAAAAATAATTGAGACAATAACCCCCCCACACTTTATGGGACTCTTGTAGTAAGTACTTTTCCACTTGATCTGATGATTGTGATCAAAAATACGCACCAACATTAGGCTATGGTGGGACTAAATTATGTGTGCCTGCGTCATTCAATTCACACATCCCCCACCTCTAAAATGAATCCGGGACGGCCGGGATGGCCCAGCAATGCCATTTTATAACTTCTAAATGAACTAGGGCACGGGTGTCAAACGCTGGTCCTCGAGGGCTGGTGTCCTGCATGTTTTAGATATTTCCCTCTTCCAGCTGTAATATCTCAAACATGTAGGACAACGGCCCTCAAGGACTGGAGTTAGACATCCCTGAACTAGGGTATGATTTGGGGTCGATCACAAGGAGGAGTCATGGGATACCTTCTATGACAAAACTCCTTACGACTTTACATTTCCTTGCATCTGGATCATTCCACTGTTGCCATTAATGTTGGTGAATCCCAGAGTAGTTTTTCCAGCGTGCTGTCTCCACGACAACCAGTAGTGCACGCAAAATCTTCATTTAAATAGGGCGGTCTCCAAGACTTTGCACCTGTTGTCATTTGTGTAGGCAATCTTTGTTGATCACTCATGACAAGCAAATCAATAGCATGCACATTTTTAGTGCGAGCAAGCAAATTTGCGCCTATTATTTGCAATTTTAAGAAATCAGGCCCTTCCTGCCTTGACAAATGTGCCAAATCCTGACTGCCTTAATAAATCTGTTCAAAAGACAGTGGAGGACTGTGGCTCGTATAAAAAGAGAGCATTTTGTTGAGTACACATGCTTAGTCAACTGTGTCTGGATAAATAAAGATAGCAAAAGGTCTAGTTTATATCCACATGATGAAAACCAATAGAAAAGCCGATACTTCACCTGTGGCTATTGTTAAAAGTCAATAGCTCACGATGTAATTTTGAGCCCAAACGCCTCTTTAAACTCTCACCAATGCATTCTTTGAATTCCAATGTGAAAGCCATCTATAAACATAAGCCCGGGACTCATGATAAACACACACAGAGGTATTCCTGGGTTTTCAGGTTGCTACATGAATGATAGGGCAAGGTGTGTGCCTGGCCAGAAGTGTGACTGCGTGTATGTGTGTTTGCCGATGTGTCGGTGAACCGAGGTGGGGTGTGAAAGTCAGGTCGCCAGGGGATTGACTTCTCTACATCAACACCGCTCGGAGGCTCTGTCACTCAGCAGGTACACCTCATCGCTGGGGAACGTGGTCTCACTACAGAATAAACACACCTCACATCTTCTGCTCTTACTCACAGGCTGCGGTCATGGGATGCCAGGCAGAACGTCAGAAACACTAAGAAATGGCCACAAATTTCATGTGACACCTTGACAACTGCAGTAAACTATCACGAATGGATGTCAAGACGGGGAGAAATCCTCAGTTTGATGAATCCAAAGTCTGTAGCCTGTGAGAACTATGCATGTCACTCACTGTCAGCGGTAATAAAAGAGAGGGAGATGGTTGGAAGGGTTACCGTTTGGAGGCAGGTAGGTGAAGCGCTGGTACTGGCTCCTCTTCCTCTTGCCGTTGCAGACGTAGAAGTTGACCTGCACTGGACTGGATATTCTCTGGTTCCGGTAGGGTGGAATTTCCACAACAACCGTATTCTGAAATTGAACCCACAGGACATGCTCAGTGGTGAAATGTAGCTGACTATATTATCCATACTTAAAGATTTGAGAAACTTTGGATAGACTTCATTTCAACTTGATCCACCTTTGTATTTTTATTTCTACTCAACCACATCTTTTTACTGAACTGCATTTGTCTGACTTTGGTTACTTTTCAGTGAAAACTATTAGGTCTATAACAATATTTAAAATAACAATTTGACCTATTTCTTTATTTTGTTTTTGTTTTCTTCATTTCTTAACTAAAAAATCTTCATTATTTTGTAGTCTTTCAGTCCATCACCTTATTTACAAATAAACATGGATTAAAGCATGCATTTTTAGTAAAAGAAAAAAAAAGTAGCATAACATGACAGATAAATTACTACCATTGGTGAAATGATGCCTTATGTGACAAATACCAACATGGGTCAGTGTCAGCAAAGATGGGCCAGTGCCAATGTACAGCTTAAATATAGTGCATCACATCCATCCATTGTAATGATAATAAACATTTGTGATTGACAACAGGATTATGGATTAACAAACTTCAACAAATGACAAATCTTGCATTAGCTGGAAAATGCATTGAAAACTGGTCTGCCTGAGCTTATGAAACTTAAAACAAACCTTTATTGTCACAGGACAGAATATTATAGAATTCCTAGATAGATAAAATAAGCTCAACCTAACACTAAAGTCAAAAAATGCAAAGTAAATGCACATTAATGAAGCAGTAAATCAGAAATACACTTGGACATTTCCTAAACAATAGCTACTTTTCATATTCTCAGTGTTTTTTTCCTGAACACTTACACACTTTTCCTTTTCTAAAGTCCTGAACAGATAAGTGTACTTGTATAGTATTTTCACAGTCCATTACTAGTACTTTTATCCAAGTGAAGGCTCTGTAGTCCACAGTACCACCACTGTGGACAATTTCCCCTCAGACAGCTGCTTAAATTATTACAAAGTCACATCAGAATCCCTTAATTGCATTTTTCATCTGAGTTTATCTCACTCTGCAAATGTGGTAGACGTTCCTGCAGCGTATTAATCAACAGCTCTGTTTATTTTGCAGCCGGTCTGTATTTAGGGTTGTGTTTCCAAGAGGCTGGGTCTGGGAAGGCGTCTAAATGAGCTCGTCTGGACAGTGTAGATGCCGCGGCAGAACCCCCGAGGTCTGTCCAGAGTGTGTTTGTGTCGGAGGAAACCCCAGGGCTTTGGCCTCATCCCCGTTCAGCACGAGAGCCCAGAGGTACCGGGCTCTTTTGTTTGCACAGCCATGCCTTCCTATAGAAAGCCCCCCCCCACACACACACACACACACGCACACACAAACTAGACCTTGGCAAGTCTGGACGGATGTGAACTTTCAACTGCTTTCATGCTGTCAAGGGAACACAGGGAGAATTTGTCTGAGCGTTTGTGTCTAATTCCTGGGACGGCTGTCACTCTGGTGGAGGTCTGTGACAGGAAGCAGGTTTTTGTTGGTTTGCTGTGGGTGTAAGTGGGATGGAGGGGGGGGATTGGAGGTGAGGGGGTCTGCGTCCTCACCGCTAATTTGGCCTCCAGATGATGACAATGAAAACACACAGGTGGCTGATTGAGTGTTTTCAGTGTGTGCGTCCACATGGTTTTCCCTCCTCTTTAGAACCAATCAAAGTTTGTGCACTCTGAGCGGCAATGAAAATAAAGTCAGGCAGGCTGACGGGAGCACTAAGGCTCAGGGTTCCTACAGGTTTCCAAAAGTTAAATTTAAGACCTTTTTAAGAATTCTTAGAACAGAATTTAATGCCCATTTCACGGCCATACTGGCAAAATTTGCGACTCTTAGAATTTAGGGAAATGTATTTATTTAGTCCAACGCCTTGATTCCCACCCTCATTTGATTTGTTTGGTGTTTTGTTAAGGAGTTGAGACTAGGGCTGCACAATATTGGAAAACGACATGAACATTGCACTGTGCATGTAGAATTCCACTGCTTTGATTCCCATTGTGCTGAGTTTTAAACATTTCTTGTACACAATACACCGTGCCTTGTATAAAGTGCCTGGTGCCAGTTTCAACCAACAAAAAAATTTTTGTTGGACCGCCAATTTTCATAAAACTTGCACTATCCCATATGGTCTGACATGAGTGATGTGCAAAAGAGTCATGACCACACCACTGTCTGGGTTTCCATGACAGTTTTCTGCAAAATATAAGCAATATTTCTACAATTTCAACAAAGTATAATTACTTGTTGTGTTTCCATTGAAGAGTGTTTGGTTCTGACGCGTGATTCTAGTGAAGTCCCATCTACCCATTTCATGATATGTCGTAGTTCTCGCAGAGAGAGAGAGAGAAAGGAGGGGGGGTGTGGTCTGTGGTTATCGCATGTCACTCTGCAGACACACCTGATCATCTCAAGGCAAAGTCTTATGTCGGCGTCCACGCAGAATATATTTATGGGAGAGAACTGTACAGAATTCACCACCGAGTTGTGGATCCAGAATTTCTGAATGACCTGGTAACATTTAATCAACTGTTCTGTTACTGGTCTTTTGGTGGACTGGACTTGTCATGCCTGTGACTAGTGAAAATGACCTAAATGCGTTTCCATTACACTCTTGCGTAATATTCTGTATCGAAACATCTCAAGAACCGCCTCATGAGAACACAAAAACTTTTTGGGGATCTTTGACAGTTTTTGTGACATTTCTATATTTCCATTACCAGTTTTCCGCTGTGCAATTTGCATTTCGTACATTTCTGAGGGTAATGGAAACCCAGCTTTTGTTTTGTTGGTTCTGCCCTCGTGATTGCGTGACATTACTGCTATTCAGCAAATTATTTAAAAAAAAAAAAGTTTCCTTATTTTTAGATTTGAAACTAATCATAATCATAAAATCATACTGACCAAGTGTTAACATTTTTAAGACTTTTGTGGATCAATTTAAGACATTTTAATGCCAATTAGTGCCTTATTTTTAGATGAATGAATAAGACTTTAAGGATCTGTGGGAACCCTGAGGGCAGCTTGGTGGCCAATGACAGAAGAAGAGAGCCAGGGATTTAATGCCGTTTGTTGCATCTACAAATAAACACACTGAGGTATTTGTCTTTCATTGCCCCCCCCCGTACTGCCGCCCAGACCGAGGCCTGCACGCCCGCTAATTTTCCAGCATCTGGGACTCCAGCCATCGCACATCAGCCAACCCTGCAGGCCAATTAGGCATCACAGTCCACATCTACCCCCCTGATGCAACCGAGTCATTTACCTGAGCGAAATAACATCAACAACAACAACAAGGAGAAAAACACCCTCAAGTTGCAGCATTTAGATGTGCGTGGCTTATTTTAGACACCGTGCAAGTGTAAATTGCCTCGGTTAGTTTGCACAAAAAAAGGGGGTGGGGTGGGGTGAGATGCCGCTGATGAAAGGCTTCAGCAACTCAAAACACGCTGTCATCACACACAAGCAAACAGATTTTTGCGGATCCTGTAGTCGACTCTCCACGCTAAAGGCAGAGCTAACGAACCTCAGTGAAATGTTAATTAACTCCAGAGCACAAGAAGCTTTTTGTGACACGTAGAACAACATTTTCCTCTCTGGCTATTCCCTCTCCCTCCGTTTTATATTAACAAAATCTGAACGTGTGATTGAGCGTCAGTAAAACGAGTGCGCTGGTTTATTTTCTCATTACAGCTCTCATGAAAACCAGCAGGTAAAATCAGGGGTGTAATCCGCTCTTGGCTTCGTGATCCAGCACAGATGAGGTGTTTAAGTCCAACCCGCCGCAGCACAACACTTCACTGTGAACTAAACGTCTGGCTATGCCGCGAGGGCTGTGGCATGTGCGTGTGTGTGTTGCTTCCACTTTGTTACCTTTGTGTGTGTGTGTGTGTGAGATGCAAAAACAATATGACAGCTCGTGTTTACTTCATGAGGTTACAGAGATTTTGTGAAAATTCCACTCAGGATTGCATGGGCTAATCATCATTGTCTGTGCTGCAACTTGTAACGCCTTAGCAAAGGTTACATCATTACAGGGGACAGATGAGGAGTGAAAATGAGAAAGTGTCAAGGGAGGGCGGGACTGAAGATGGCAACAGCATTTCCAATCCGTCCTCAGAGTCTGATGTCTACTCACAGATTTGATGGAGTCCTTGTCAACTTTGGCTTCTGTCTCCCACAGATGATGTCCATCTAGAAAGAAAGAATGCAAATAATCAAACAAATAATATGGAGTTTTAATTTAACGTTGTCTCCGATCTGAAGATGATACTCAATGGCTACGTTAAGACTACGGTTAAATGTGGCCCAAGTCAGATTTTTTTTTTTTTTTTTGGTCCATTCCTGACCTGTATCTGATCTGTTAAAGACAGTTTAAACAGCACTTATCTGACCCAGGACACTTTCATATGTGGTCCTAAATCCGATACGTATCCGATAGTTTGCAGCGCGACTTAAGTTTGAACAGCTAGGTTGCATTTATTCGACCTTTACGTCATTGAAATGCGGCAGATGTCACAATTCTGTGTGCCAAGAGAAAAACATACTCACTTCCATAAACATAGTGTGTGCCTGCATGGTCATGTATTACATCAGGACCTCTTGTACATGTGGGTCCCTTCAGGGTCACATTCAGTTCATACTCAAAACTGTTGTAAGTCGCATTTAATGTGTAATAAGAACTAGCATGCAAAAAAATTGGATTTCACCAAAACATTTGAATTGCGCATTAAGCCCTGCTGTCTGAACGTTGCCATGCTGGTACAGGGTCTGGTCTGAGGAGTAGGATTAAAGCATTGGTAACTTCAAGTTCTGTCAGTGATACGTCAGGGGATGTTGTAATAAACAGATCGAGTATGCATAAAAGCGCTAAATACAGGCTAATCCAGTCTCTTCTGGAGGTACTATTCCAAAATGATCTCATGGGGCTCAGTGTGTTGATAGTTTAGAGAACATTGGAATCCTTTGCTTTAGTAGTAATTTTAAAGCTGAACCTGATTAAAGTACTAAAGCCTTGTAGTCATTGACAAAGTCAGAAAGTCTCCTCCTGGATTGAACTCAGCCAACAGGTGAGATCCTTCTATTAGATTATTACTGCAGTGATATTAGTACGTGTCAGGTCTTTAACCCATGAGGAGCCTCTTATTTCTTAAGCATCAGTTTAGAGACAATAAAGATTGGACTGTGCTTCAGTGGAAATGGATCATCTGATGGTCCTTCAGGGTGAGAAGATAGACGGATGACGTGATTACCCATCATGCCAAGTGCCTACAGCACAAGCCTGTGGGGGCAGTGTTATGATCTGGGGTTGATTCAGTTGGTTCAGATCTAGGTTCAGTAATGTTATGTGTCCAGAAAATGACCGAAATAAACGTTATGTGCACATATTTGTTGTCAGTCCAATGAAATATTAGCATGTTGCACTTTTTTTTTTGGCTGTGGATGATTTGAGAGTAAACCTGTTCTCCAGTTTGAGTTCTGTGTTTGTTCTTTACTTGGTTCCACGTGAAAGAAAGTGGATTTGATTGCGTTAGTCATTCTGGATTTTTTATTACCCTTAGGCCTCACCAAGGAGTATTGTCATCAGTTCATTGTCTGTCTGTCCATATGTGCAAAACCTTTGGTGTGGACTGAAAGCCGAGGATTTTCAAGTGTAGGGATGTAATGTTTTTTAAGTTCGTCAAATTTGTTCATTTTGTGAGACACAGGTGAATGTAGTTTTGGCCTAATTTTCTAAGGAAGAAGATATTTGTTGAATTTGTTTAGAAGCACAAGATGCAAGCAAAATGAAGATGTTATATTTAGGTATTAGAATATTTTGTTAAATTTTTTTTGTAACCATTTGATGGATTGAAATATTAATTTGACAGATTATTTGTTAAAAAGTTAAAGGTGACCTGTATTTGTTTTGATTGAAATTGTTATATAATACCGCCCTGCGTCATTTCTATTCTTAACTCGGCTCTGTGAGTTTAAGAAACCCAGATGCTTTCAGTTGTTCTCTTTCTTCTCATCTCGGGCTTGTTGTGGTAAGGAGGTTCCCTTTGCTGCCATGCAATAAAAGGCCTGTGAGCTACTGCAGCTGTTCGGAGCCTGCAAAAGCTCAGCTCACATTCTTTGGGTTTTCTCTGTGATTTCATGCCACACCTTAGCGAACAGACGCTGTGGGCTCTGCTAGGGCAATCAGCACAGACCACAGTGCCAATTTTTTCAGGACTGATGACTCATTAAGGCTGTCAGAAATAGAAGTGACACAGAACAGTCTTTGTGTCAGTGGCACACCATGTGAGGTAATAGCATGGACGCTGTGGCACTGCTACTGTATTCCTGCTTCACCTTTATGGATTCGGTGCTCGGTGGTTGCTGCGTCTCTGCCTCTGGGACAGGAAGCCATCAGATAAGATAATCAGAGTCAGTTTCCAAATAACCGATAGCAGCCGTCCGGCAGCTCTGGAAGATGTAAACCTCCGCTCCTCTTTTAAAGCTTTATGTTTTTCACATTATTTTCAGATCTTGCAGTAAGTGAAAGAATAAAGCATCTCAGTCATGGTTGGCTTATTATTGGTGAGCTGTGGCGGTGGGGGCGGGTGGTCAGCTTTACTATTCAGAGAGTGAACATCAGTAGATATCTCTTTCCAAAATGTCCGTCTTAAAACCCAGAGAAGCAGAAAAACAGATGCTAAAGAGATCAGATAAGGGTTTGTATTTGAACCAGGGGAAATAAGAGTTGCATATGGTGAAATGTGCATCGCTAATGGAGATGATGTGAGCGACCGGGGAATAGAACCGGGGTGATGCCTCTATAGGGCGGCTGTGATAGGCTTCATTACATTTCATTTATTTGTTTATTTATTTAAAGAGAGACAATGCACAATAAAAATTGCTCTAAAATGGGAAAGATGCATTGTACCAGGTTGTTGCACTAGTGCTATTTTCCAGCTAAAAAGGGGGACTCGCATAATTTGATTAACTTGAGTACAAAAAATCTTTAATAACTTTTACGTCTTTTTTGCCTTGAGTATTTGTTTAAATATAAATGTTGTTGAAGTTGTCACTTGTGTTCCGCTCCAGAGATTATGTTCTATACAGATTATAAACAGTGACATACGTGACTCGTAGTCAAAAAGTTGGTGCCATGGAAGAGAGTGAGGAGATCGTCCACAAAAGATGTGAACATTTGGGATCACTTCAATGTTTAAAAAACAGAGAATCTTGTGCTAGATGTGTAAAAACTCCTCCAAAGCCAGCACAAGTCGATGCCTGTCCTCCACTTAAGAGTAGCCTAACATTAACCGATTTAACATGAATCCTAACTGAGAAGTGCTGCAACAATGAATCAATTCAATTGATCCAAAACAATTCTTAACTATGTTGGCAACAATTTTGGCACTTGATTTGTTGGGTCTTGAGCACATTAGTGTTGAGGTATGTGCACACTGTTGTAACAGAAGAAAACATAGAGCAGTATAGCTGAGGCTTTGGAGACTGGTGTTCTGTCGAGCCACCTGTTCGGCGGAAATGTTATATACTGTTTACAGAACATAACTTGAATATGGAGGGAAAAAAATGACCAAAATCCCACAGCGCACTGTTTCAGGCAAAGGGGGCTGCTGTGTCCAATGGGAAGATAATGTAAACCTAGCTTAAGATAGCCTACCATGGTTATATGAATACTTTAGCCTGCTAGCCAGTTAGACACTGTTGTCGTAATTGTAACATCACTATTTCTCAGGCCACCAGACTAACATTATCTATCACTGACTGAACTAATAGATACCACGCTAGTTTGGTAGACTATGACTGGAACTGGTTGAAGACTATAACTTTGTAATCTCTGGTCATCATAAGTGACACACTCCACCTCCGACAGTGAGAAGGGAAAAAAAAAAAGCACTGTACGCAGAGTGATGCAGCACCTACGGCCGCTCCATCACATGACTCGTCTGCAAATTGAGCCTTTTGTGTTTATCCGATGAATCAGTGAGTTACAGATTAGTCAATTGTTAAATTCTGGTTAGAATGTAGGCTTTGCATTTGTTGTAGTCTTTAATAATGAGTCTCAATGAAGGCGTGATGATGTAATCCGATTACTTGATTAATTGCTGAAATATGTGGTAAAATACTCAACTTCAGTAGCTGCAGCCCAAATGATAAGGTGTGTGTAGCAGGTGATAAGATTCAGAGTTGGGGAGTATGGAAGGACAATTAGTGAGTGACACAAGGGGAAGGTCAGAGAGAGGGAGACAGACAGAGATGAGCGTTCCTCATGTTACGTCTGAGGGAAACCAAGAGGGAATCACACCCGCCTCCGCACTGGGAGACGCTCCAAGAGGGAAACCTTACACTACGACGTCAACCCAGACTCCACCAGTAAACATGTTTTCCAAACTTTTCCTCCTCTTCTCCTCCCACTGCCATCCTGTTGATACCCCCCC
>JAPTGZ010000009.1:33645234-33671515 GCA_029814645.1 Fowleria isostigma | reverse complement strand
ACACACACACACACACACACACACACACACACACACACACACACACACACACACACACACACACACAGATGCACACACATCAACAGTATCCTGCACATTCATTTGTTCTGGGCTTCAACTTCAATGACAAAAGGGTGAAATGCAGAACAAATAAATAGGACAGAGGTTACTGTTAAGTCTAATCCACGTTAAATAGAAACATATGAGCACGTGCAAGCAGAGAAAAATAGCAGCGAGTACTTCTTAGACTCTACGCTAACGCAGCCATCTGTCATGACTCACCTGTGAAAAAGAAACCGACAAAGACTAACATCAACACAGACAGCCACGACAACAAACTTATTCATCAAGTAATTAGGGCGAGGCCTCTTAGATTCCCTTCTTCTTCAGTTCTTGACAACACATAACAAACACAGCAACCGAGTCCCTGTCATAGTAAATATCACACAAACAATTGGCGACTGTACCATTGTCCTTAAAGTGACCTTGCAAGGTTTCCTTTTTTCAAGTGTGATTTTTTTTTTTTCCTTTTGAAAAAGTGTGATGCACAACAACTTCCATTGAACAGAGAGAGTTCATTTGGGTAGTTTTGAGAATGGAAAATTTGATTCATATGCTTAATTGCGTAGGTCGTTTTGTGAAACAATCCAGCCGTATTTTTGCAGTCTTTGTCTCATTTCCAGATATGATATTCAGGACAACTTTTTTTATTTTCCTGTTTACATTCATGACCTCTACTTTCCATTTTTATAACCGCTCTACTGCTGCTACCGAGGCCGCACATTCTTCAGCCATTTTACACATATCATCCTGTTGTCCAACGACGACCAAAGCCAAGAAGTCAGAGGGCTTCCCTGATGAATGATCCCAGAGGTACAGCTGTTTTCTACTCTGAAGCACCTGGCCACTGCCAATCTGAGGACTGATGAAACTGGAGAAATGTGGGCCTGCTTCAAATCTAGACGCTACAGAATAAATTATTACCTGACAGTAGATTTGTGATAGTTTTACAGTCAGGAAGTAAGTTATTCTTGGCATATAACAGGAAAAGTGTAAGATGACTTGACCCGTGGGTTCAGGGTGAGGACGATGGCGTTTGGTAAGAAGTTCTACGCTTTCATCATTGCTCCAGCTGTGCGGCAGCGAGTCTGAAAATGACCTGAAGACTGAAGGTGATAGCTAGACAATCATGCAGACGTTTACTATTGTGTAGTATTTGGTAATAAAATATGTGGCACACATCCTCCACAAAATAAAGAGCAAGGCTGCCCTCCATGGTGCTCTGCAGAGTACATAAGAACCGAGCGAGGGTCACGGCAAGACCTTGATCCACAGACCCTTAAACAGATGGTGAACAGCAGTGCAGCAAGATGTAGCTTGGTACAGGATGTCTTTAACTGTTTCCATCATTTCGGTTGAAGATACTGTATGTAGGGATGCAGGGATTATGCGGTTTCGCAATTAAAAACATCACAGTTCGTTAATGGTAAAGGCTGTGTTCAACACTGTATTTCTGCTGTCACTCTCAAAAACAGGGAGATTATGCTGAATATGTCAGCAAAACTTGGATGAAGTGAAAGCAAAGTTACACAGCGACACATCATCTTACCTTAGTGAGGCATAACCTACCTATCCATGGAAGAGGGAACATGTAGCCAGACTTTGTTTACACTAAATAATCACCTCAAATTGTCAGTGTGGGAGCATTTTGGTTACACCAGCAACAAGGGTGTAATTGAAGATGACTGATCCCCAACATGCTAAACTTGCCGTAAAAAAAGTTGTGGCTAAACATGCTAACACCTCGAATTTAATGCAGCACCTGCAGGATCATCACTCAACGCTACATGCCCCAGTAATATACATATTAAATGAATGAGTTAAATTACATTAATTGCAAGTCACTTCATGAAAAGGAATTGGTACTGAATTAAATGTTTCACTTCCAATCAGTCATGTAGCAGTGAGAGTTGAGCTCAGTATGAGGTAAACAAACGAATCCGCACTAATGCAGCGTAATGTCAGTCTATGGAAGACAAACGATGGACTAGTCAGTGAAATATAATGATGTTTTTTTAATGTAATGTTAAATAACAAACAAAATAAAGTAACAAGCAGAATTCTCAGGCCACATCATGTTAGAAAATTTGATAAATTATTACAGTGCTTTTAAAAAATTAATTAAAAAACAGGTGTGGATGACATGATGACAATGAAACTTTAGTTTATTACTTTAATCTCCCCATCAGGGATCAATAAATAGTTGTATTAATTATAACAGTATTTATACATATATAACTATTAATGTAACTAAATATTGAACATCAACTTCAGTCATTACTGAAATCAATCAATGCTTAATAATTGTGATAATCGTGAAACCTGATTATTCCTTAGACAATAATCGTACAGACAAAATCCATCATCATTGCATCTCTATCTGTATCCCAGCCTTTGTTTGTATCTGAATTATGTCACTAATCTCATGTTCAGACCAGCCTGAGGTGAGGGCGGAGGACGCAGGACAATCGAGACATCTCTGGTTATGATGCAGTTATGATTCAAGCAATTCCTCTGAGGTCCAGACGTGCCCAAAGCCCAGATGTAGACCTTGGCGTCTTCTGCTGTGTACAGGCCTGCTGTTGACATCCTCAGATTGTCAAATCTAGGAAAAAATAGATTTGAGGGAAATACAACTCTCTGTTCTATTTCACATAAGTTTGACTCAGTGCCTGTTTCCATGGACATAACTTTGCGCGCGACTGAAAATCCTCAGAGTCGAGCATCGGCCAAACAAATGTCATTAATGGCAGCTGCATCACCCTGTATAATACTATATGTTCTATTGTAGTAAACTTCGCGGGGTTACCCAAAGGAGCAACGCTAGTCCTTCCAGCCCTGTCTGATGTAGATTAATAATGTAGAATCTGATTTCAGTGCTGTATGCCATCCTAATACGTCTGTAAGTCATCCTTTAGTCTGTAGCCTGAAGCAGAGGTGGGATTGACCTTATGCTGCCGGAGTGCCAAACATATGAGCCAATAGTCTGATGGTTATCTTAGCCTAAAGCCAAAGGACAGTCTAGACATACCGCTAGAGGTACAATACATCGACCAATTTGTCTGATGTTTAAACTCGCCCAAGGTACGAGCATCGAGCGAAGTCTAAACAAACTCCGAATGAGCACAGACAATACAGATCCCGGTCTGCACGGCCTCGGATCCCCAAGTTTAAAGCCATAAGACTCCAAGTGATTCACCATGTTGCTGAGGAGATTCCACATGACAAAACTAATAGCCCAAGGGTATTATTGTGCATTATGCTGTCCTGATGTTACAGATTACCTGCAAAATTCTTCTAATCTTGGCTCTTAGTTAGATGGGCTTAAAGCAGAGGTGCAAGAGACCAGACTTCTGCCGCTCAAGCCCAGGCTGTGTGGTGCTGCCGAGCTCTAGGCAACGCTCCAATCCGGCCAGATGTAAAAACTATCCAGCTCACCAGGGAATTCCCTTACCTCCTCTCTGACTCACAGTGTAGGCTTTCCCCAGCTCTCTCTCTCTCTCTGTTTGTCTGTCTGTCTGTCTGTCTCTCGCTCTATTTTCCCTGCCTCTAGCACTCATTCCACCCATGGAAAGCAGGGCAAGCCAGAACACACACTGCTATAGGTGCGCCAGGTATGTCCTCCTACTATTGTGCCAAAAGAGCGGTTTGGGCAAACCAAAACGCTAACACAAACTCAGCACATACACATCATAAAAATAACAGAGAACTCAAGCCCAGGGCAGGAATACAAAAGAAAATGGAAAGTATCATAAATCCACGCGTTGCGGTTGTACAATGTGTACGAACCCCGAGTGCAAAGAGGAAAAGATAAGGTTTAATAAAAACATGTCAACAATAATTATTTTTATAAAGGATGTTTGTACTGTAGTAGATATGTGTGGGGTTCACTACTATAGTCTAATTAACTTAGTTTCTTTTGACACATATGTGGTGAAGTAAGAAAGTAGGGATGTTAAAATGTTTCATAAAACTTCTCCAACTGACCACTAATGTTCACTCTCTATACTTTAGACTTTTCCAACAAAATCCATGGAAATTCCATAGTGTCTGTGGATCAATAAACCCCCTCTGGCTTGTTTTTCTGCCCTATTTATATCCTTATATTTACTCTGAAATGACTAAACACTTAAAGCCGCAGATGATTTTTTTGTCACCAATTTTTTATCAAATTTGTAAAACCTGAGTCATAGCCTCAGTATCATGAGTCCATTAGTCTTACTGTGATTACGCATCTGAATCTCTTCTCATGGTGAACGATTTCGAAGTCATTTTCGGAAATTTGTCCGGTGTTGCATTGTGGGAAGTGTAGCTCCATGCAGCTGCAGTAGCAGTAACAAAAAATTTTGACCAAGTGAAAACCAGCAGGTTCTGTCTGTGTGGAACTATGCTTCCCACAATGCATGCAGTGAAAAATTTTTGAAAATCTGAATACCTGCCAACTATGTTTGTAAACACGTGAACTTGTTTATGGTGCAGTTCACTTCGAAATTGTTCACCATGAGGGAAAAGATTCAGGTGTGTAACCACAGAAAGACTTATGGATTCAGGATACTTAGGCTATGACTTAGGGATTTGATGAAAGTGGCAAAGTGGCAAAAGTTATCCATAGTTTAAAGGCTGCATTGAGACTGCAGGCAAATGTGGCTGAAATCTGATTTTCTTGCTCATGTGTGACCTGAATTTTGATCTGTTAAAGACAGAGTGAACAGTACAAATCAGACTTTTTTTTTTCAAATCCGACCCAGGCCACTTTCATATGTGGTCCTAAATTCAGTATGTATCCAATATTTTGCAATTCAACTTTGGTTTGAACAGCCAGGTCGCAATCAGGACCTCTTTTGTACAAGTGGGTCACTTCAGGATCACTTTCAGTTCATACTCAAAACGGATAGAAGTCGCATTTAATGTGTAATTTGATATACCCCTTTCCCACTGGCCAAAAAACCCGTTTAAACCCGCTACCAATCGGTTTTTGGTGACAGTGGAAAAGGTGCACCAACCTGCGTCAAACGACTCTGCAAACGACGCGGGTTAAAATCACCTTCAATCGGCTCGGCTCTAATTGGCATGCAGTGGAAACGCCAGACCTGGGTCAACCCGCTAGTTTACGTGATGATGTAAAGCATTACGTGATGCCTCATAACATTGCGACAGTCACACTTTATAACACAGCTCATTTGAATCAAGACTGGATTGAGAAACATGTCGCAGCATTGGCAAGATAACAAGATTCGTGAATGACCATTTTGAGGACGGACAAAAGTGTAAAACAAGAAAGGACACTGACCAGCGCCTGACTCGTTTCCATGTTGCTCTGCATTGTTTACTTCCTTGAATTCTGTTGCACTTGTGATATCATCAATGCAATCCCAGCGTGGTGACGTCACCAGACGCACAGCAGGGGGAAGTGGAGGCCACGCAGCTTGCCAGCGAGGGCCACAGACTCGGCTTTTTTTGGTCATTGGAGAAAGGCCAAATGCTGATTGTTTGTGGGTCGACACGGGTTTTAAACTGTGGGTCAACCTGCTAATTTTAGTAGAAAAGTGGCTATAGAATGCGCACAAAAGTTGGATTTCACCCAAAAATCCAAATTGTGCATTAAGAGCTGCTGTCTGAACATAGCCTAAGAGTCTGGTTTAGACCAGCTCTGAATGTAAAGTGTCATTAGATAACTTTTGTTATGATGTGATGCTGTATAAATAAAATTAGATTGATTGAACACATGTAACCGAGCCTTACCACAGCAACAGCCGACTGTTGGACAAAGACCACTGCACATGTGCATGAACCCTTAAGGTCACGGACTCTGCGTTGTTTACACTATTCACTGTCTACGTTCTGATACTATGTGTACACGACCACGTGCCACATCTTGCCGTACGAGGTCACGGGTGATTTTCTAAAGATCGTGTCTTTTCCTGCTGCTCCTCTTCCTCCTCTGTCCCTTCTCTCTCTCCATCAATCCTCTGAGGTTCTCGTCTTTTCCGTTTCACCCCTCTACAGGGAATCCCTGGTGAATGACTCACTGAAAACACTTCCTACTGAACAACGCAAACAGGCCTGCAGGCTAGCAGCCGCTGATACACACATACGCCACAACAAACACACACACACACACACACACATGCCAGGGATGCACAGAGTTTGCATCAGTTATCCTGTGGGTGACGAAGTGGAGCAGTGGGGATGGACGTGGCACTTGAAAAGTTGAAGTAATTATTTTTCAAGGCGCAGTGGCAACAGCCATGAGTGCCGCTGATTTGATTCTGGGGACATCTCAGGGGGAACGAGACACAATCAAAACAACACAGACAAAAAAAGTAAAGTGCCTGTGAAAGATGGAGTGAAAGTATAGGGCAACAATGAAGACTGTATGCACAGCAACACGCATCTGCAGTACACAAACTACTTCTGCCAACTATGCATCTTATTAACAACATAACAGCTTTTCAATTCCATATTCACTAGTTTAGTTCTAGCCGTACCTATGATTATTACTATTATTTAGGGTGTAACAGTACAGAACAATTTTGGTTTAGTACGTTTTCAGCACAGGGGTCTTTGGTTCGATTAATTTTCGGCATGTTTTCGGTGGAGGAAACCATGAGGGGGGGGTTATGGGGGGTGCGCTTTGTAATAACCTGTGGGACACAGGACATTTCTACAAAATATAGTTCAGTCATTTGTTCAATACAGAACTCCATGTATTTTTGTATTTTTGAATGTTCAGTGTTCACTTATGGTACACACTGTAAATTACTGAATGTTCTCGAATGCCTCACAGTATTCCCTGAGGTGCTGAGAACATGGCCTCATAGTAAACACTGCAGCAGAGACACAGTGAAGGAGAAGAAGAGCAGGTTCATTTGATTTTGCCAACTTGAGTTAAAAAATAAAAACCTTTTTGCTATAAAGGAACCCATGGACTCTTTTGTGCAACAAAGCTGCAACATACCGAAAACAAAAAAATGAATCTTAACGTTCTTTGACGTCTGACCGGCCTGTGTTCTTCACATTAGCTACATGTAGTCATTCAGTACACATCCATATTGTATCAACGGCCCCAGACTGAAATGGTTTGGTACAAACGCGGGCACCGTTACAGCCCCATTATTCTTATTAATTTTCAAGTTTGATATAACACTGCAACACTGCTGTTCTGTTATCGTTTTCCAGCATCGATATATCAGCTGGTATTTACTGATGTCTGTTCGCTGATGGTGGTGGCAGGTGCTTCTGTCATATTGGGGCTGTGCGATTAGTTGGTTTTAATTTGAAATCTGATTTTTTAAATTATGGCAATTTTAAAAAAGATTAATCATCAAATCGATTTAATCTCTCATGTCTCCGGCCTACCGTTGGCTCCTCCTCCAACGTGAGAGCGATTTTTCAGAGAATTCTGTGTAATGACCACAGACCTTAAATCTGTGATGACATCACAGAATCGCCAAAAATTCTTCGAGTGATCCACAGAAGTGATACCGATGTTGCCCACACATGGATCCGTATCATACTGTCTTGTTTCGCGATCTGGGTGACGGGGGCAGCAGCTTCAGCAGAGAAGCCAGACAGACGCCACCTCGGCCACATCCACCTGCTCCAGGGGAATCCGGAGGCATTCCCAGGAGCAGCCGAGAGACATAATCCCTCCAAGCATGCCCTGGGTCGGCCCTGAGGTCTCCTCCACGCACGTATTTCCCCAAATTAAATATAACTGCATGGGGATCGCTCATCTGACATGGTCCAGCATGACTGATGTTTGTCACTGACTTACATTGGTGGAACATCTGTGGGCCCATTATGGAATTTTTGGTGATCCCATGATACCATCACAGATTTGAGGCAGGGAGCAGTGCTGCACACAAAAACAACATGCTGACTTCTATTGTTTGGGGTAGTTTTACCCAAAAATGTAATTTATAGAGAAAATGTTTGGCCAAAATTGTAGAGTCCAATGTTCTATTAAGGGTTATTTTATAAAATGGCTGAATCTGTATTCATTCAATGATTATGTGATGAAGGGCTCAAAGTAGGGAGCCATAAATTTTATACTTCTTATGATACTGATAATTCCATTGACATTCTGACAGATGCTAATGTTTCTTTCTGTTTATTTTGTTCCTGCTGTTATTTATGCCCCTTAACCCATAAGTCTTCATTATAATTATAAAAATGGTTTCTGTTTTGTAGTCCTATGTTTGAAGGAACACAGATTCAGCCACAGATCTATGAAAAAATCAAACCAAATGTGACATGACGTTTAAATATGTGCCACTGTCATGGGTGAAAAGACATCTTATGGACCAATACTGATATTGGCCAATATCAGTAAATAACTGTCTGATATACTGGTGCATCTCTAACCGAGAGACTTACAAACAGCACCTATTTTTATACTTATAACAAAGACTGAACTGCAAAAACAAAAAAAAGAAACTAAAAGTAAAAAGAATTTTGCAGTAGGTGCATTCCTATTTTGTAATTTCATTCAGTTACCGTACATTTGATTCTAAACCTTAAACCATTGTCCTTAACCTCAGTGGTCTTCAGTGTCTAGTGTCTACTTCTGAATTTTCTGGACCACTTTAAATAAATCTGCCATTATCCAAGTCATCTTCTATCCAAAGTAGGCATTTAAGTATATTTGTGCTAAAAGCAGCAAGTTCCTTGATATCGTAAAAAAGTAAATGGAACCAGTTAAATAAATGCATGCATTTGTGATTTACGACGGTTTCATTTGCTAATCGGCCTTTGTGCTGTGTGTGATCTTGCTCTGACTCAACGTGGACGGCTTTAACTGTTTATAATTATTCACAGTTGGACGGGGACGCTCAAAAGCCGTCTGTAGGATTTGTGGAATTTTCTGGAAGGTGTTTATTGGAGTCAATTTTGGAAAGTGAGCAGCCATCTTGACCTTTGATGGCAACGACGGCAATGGCTGTCACCACTGTGGCAAACGCAGTGATTGGTGTTGTGCTGCAGAACGAGCGGAGCTTTACTTGTGCATGTGTGTGTCCGACTGTGTGTGTTAGCACATGTCTGCGAGTAGTAATTATTGCGGTGAGATGCTCTGTATTTCATGGGTGCATTTAGTCATGAACTTTTCCAGAGGAAAATAAAACCAAAGTTATAGAATAATTCTGTAATATAATTATGATTTTATTGGTTTCTTTTTTCCTTATTCAAGTTTGGTCCTTCTAAATCAACAAGAAAGAGAGATTTCAGGCCTGAGAACCTTCATGAAACAGCAGGCTCCTCTGATTAAAATGCCAAAAGACAATATTTTGCAGTATATTTGGGACATAAGTACTTTTCCACACTCCTACTTGTTCGTAGACAGTTGCCTTCAGTATCGGTGTATCTGCCTGTGGATGTGTGGATGTCTTCCACAGTGTGTACGTCCGTCTGTAATGGGCTTTCTGACTTGGGAGACCCTGGAAGTGGTGGGTCATTAAAGTTTACATAAAAGCAGACTAAGTAGTAGATAGAAGAAAAAAAACTCTTTCGATTCTGCTCTCGCTCTTCCTTGACACCACAGAGACGAAAAACAAACCACTAAAATGTCAATGGCAGGAAAGAGCGTGGGGATCCCGCTAGTGCAGACATCCACACAAGCTAATGTCTTTAACGGGTATCAGGGATAGAGGTAAGAAGAACGCAGAGAGGAGTGAAAACGGAGAATAAGAGGAAGCAGAGTGGTGGTAAATGGAGTCAAAAAGAGGGGCTTAAAAGGAAGGAAATGAAGGACAGAAGGGTCACCAGTCCAACAAACCAGGGTGGGAAAGGCATGAGGGTGGTGAGACGGGCCTTCCTCTACAGGGGAAACCCCCCATGACTAAAGGAAGGAGGAGGAAGATATCTATCTATCTAGCTATCTAGCTATCTAGCTATCTGTCTAGCTGTCTGTCTGTCTGTCTGTCTGTCTCATAAGAAAATCCTTTTGTGTTTTAAGATGTTCACTTATGTTGTTTTGTCTGTATTAAGAATACTTAATTTGTTTATTGTGTAAAGAGTTTTCATATTTCTCTCTCTACCTCTCTCTCTCTGTGTGTTCATTTTCTTGCTTATTTTATCCAGCTGTTATTAATTTAGTCTAATTTTGTTAATTTTTTTCACTAAATTTGCAGCTTATTTTCTTATTTTCCTGACTTTTTTCTATCTATCTTTATCCATTTGTTCATTGTGCTATTTATTTATCTTTATTTTTGTCAATTTTATTGTCTATTCTGTTCAGCTTTTATTAATTTGGTCTCATTTTGTTCTTTTCCTTAACTGAGAACATGATATGTTGTATAGTGTCCCATAGAAAATGTCGATTCTCAAAGAAAACTAAAGCTTTGGTGACAAATCTGGCGGGGTGGACTCATAGTCTATGTTCAAAGCAACATTTGTCTTCAGTTCATGAGGCTAGAAATCAGTAGATGAAAATTAGAAATGACCCTGCTATTCTTTTTTTCTTTTTTTTTTCCATTTTTCTAATTGCATTTTTTGGTGTTACTCTATGTGTGTGTTAAACCAAAATCAAATAAACCCTGAGGAGAAGCAGACCCTCTTATATCACCTGTTAATTTATGCATAATCTATTAGGGCTGGGAAAAAAAATTGATTTAATCTAAAAACTGATTTTGATTTTAGAAAATTGATTTTCTTATCACACAGTCTGCCAACTACACATCCTTCTGGATTCCAGTAGTTCTATGAGGTCGGACCCTCCCTTCGCCCCGCGTGAATCACAACAAACATGGCGGAGACATCCAGCAGTGCAGAGCAGCTCATTCACAACAACAGGTCTTCAATTTCAGTCATTTGGAATTGGTTGGGATTCGCAGCGTCAGATACAAAATACACAAATCCTCGTTGTAAATAGAAGCGTGGCTAAAACACAAACAACTGTCTTACAAAGTTTTTCGAACTGTGTCCCGTAGGGGTTAACAGTGCACTTGTTTCTACTGAACTGATTCGGTTTGCACATGTACCGAACAAATACATGTAGCTTACATGATAAACACAAACAAGGCGACACCACAGGGTTTTGGATTAAGCGCGATGCACAGAAGCTGGGTGGGATGTTCGAAGCATTTTAACTTTCATTTTCTGTTTTGTTGCAGCTTTGTCCACTGGTTCCATTATAACAAAAATGATTTTATTTTTTAACTCAAGTTGGTAAAATCCAGTGGACTTGTTCCTCTACTCTGTCACTATGTCTCTGTTTGACATGAGGTCATGTTCATAACATGTTCATGTCAGAGAATACTGTGAAGTGTTCAAGAACACTCAGTAAATTGCAGTGTTTGCAATCAATGAACATTGAACATTCAAAAATACACAACATGTGGGGTGTCTGTTAATGCACAAATGACTGAACAATGTTTATTATAAATGTCCCACAGGTAGTTACAGAGCGCATACCCCCCCTCACCTTCAGTGGTCTCCTCCATTGTACCGAAAATGAACCGAACTAAAATTCTTCTGTATCGTTACACTCTTAGTGTCCCGTATGACAAGAACAGGTGGAAAACGATTACGGAGGCAATCACTTCATATATCACCATGGATACACTGCAAATCTATTCTGTTGAAAAGAAAGGGTTTAAGAACTTGCTGAAAGTTTTGGATGCTAGGTATATTTTACCTACCCACAAGTATTTTTCTGACGTTGCACTTCCTCAGCTGTACAATACTACTCGACATAACGTACAAAGTCAGTTTTTCTTCAGGTTCCTCTGTTTCATAAATAATTCTCAACTTTAATCTGAACTTTTATGAACATCTACATGGTCAGTGAATTAAATACAGGAAAATACTTAATTTTCACTGAAAAAATGCTAAATACAGAGAATAATATTACTTAATAATATAATATTACTAAAATTGTGATAAAATCACAGAGAAAAAAATAATTTGGGAACTGACACAAAAATTACACTGGGTCCTTATAGGTTAAAGGCAGACATGCACTTATTTTATATTTATACTAATTCCATAAATGCATGTTCGACTCAAGAGTTACCATGGTTACACATCATCAGTCCAAATGTTAATGCCTGAAATGTTTAAAGGGTGCCAGTAGTCAATGTTCATTACTATATAGTTACAGGACCAAACTGATAGTTTTAAAGGTGATCTTTTGAAATGGATAGCAATGAAAATTCACCACTGGTACCCTTTAATAAGAAAATGTGTTATTCTCAGTTATTGTGAAGATGGACAGTGGCACTGTGTTGAAACCAATGACTGCATTTGCTTTATTTTGAAGGTCTGTCTCAATGCACTGAAAACAATAAAGTTAATGTTTTTTCAATATATTTACAGTCTGCATTGTTCATTCATTCATTTTCTGAACCTGCCTTATCCTCACTAGGGTCATGGGGTCGCTGGAGCCTATCCCAGATACTTATGTTATTTTGAGTAGGGAATTAAAAATCCAATCGAAAATCAAGTTTTTCATTAAAAAATCTGAGATTTTTTTTTTTTTTTTAGGCTAAATCACTCAGCCCTATGATTCATTATATAAAACACTTTTCCACTTTCCTTTTTGTATTTCCTAATGATGGACTGGTTTATCATTACTACCAGCGCCTGAAGGACCCTATCAGGGACCATCACCATCTTCAGCCTTCATCGTTGCCACCGGGATCACGTTTTATCAGTTTTCAGAGATGCCACTGTGCTTGACCTTTGCTTTTATCCACTCGGTGCAATCAGGGAAATGATCTCTCACTTGTGAACTCGATTAAACTTGTTTTTACCCACCCACTAAGAATCTGTTCCAACGCTGGACAGACTCATAACCGCGTCAGTGACAGACCGCCGGTTCAGAATCCAGCGGTATTAGTGGAAGAGGGACCGAGTCGAAGGAACAGGAGGGTTAAATGTCAAAAGCAAAGGAGCCAGGAAGGCAGCGAGAGAAAGTGAGAGAAAGAGACGTTGCACATGCCCTGGTTGTGATTCATTCCTTAACTTGTGGCGAGGACCAGTGAACAGGCAATGGAAACTTCAGCAAATGTAAATACGCTTTGGTTAAAAATATAGCGGCTTAATGCACACCACATGTGGCTCGTTTGGCAAGGCCCGCTTTATTTTGACGGGAGGAGAGACCGAGGAAACGCGAAGCAGAGGCACACAGACGTTTGAAAGAGATATTAGAGGGGAAACGGAGAGGCAGTAAACATGGTCTGGTGACGGCAGCTTACCCTGGGCCTTCTCCACAAACACCACCTTGGAGTCGGGGAGGAAGTTGAGGCCGCTAAGGAGCATCATCTTGCCCCCAGTGGCGGGATAACTGTCCACGCTTTGTTTTTCCACCAAGGGAAGCTCCTGAGCCGAGCGCTGGGCTGTGGCAGGGAAACACAGACATGAAAACAGGTGATGACTAGCACATCCAGCAGCTGAAAGGTGTGCATTAAAAAAGTGAATAAAAAATAAGAGGAGGTCCGCACAACCTGTGACAACCTCCCAAGAAAATATTTATTAATTAACACTGGTAACTTTTGGGGCATCAACCCTTCATCAGGCATGGGACAGATCATCACACAGCTGCTTATATAGAACACTAATTACAGTTTCGAATCTGACATGACAGGTATTGCATATTAACTGATGTTCGCAGTAACTTTAAATATGTATAAGTAATCAGATGTTTTCAAATGCAATACACTCATGGAAACACAAAAATCAAGTTTCTGTAAGTTCAGGTCATGCAGTGATCAAATTACTTTATAGATTTTGCAGATTCATAGAGTAATTCCATGCCACATCACCAGATTTTAGAGAAAGCTCCCACCTGACCATGTCAGATTAGCTTCATAATTTTTTAAATTTAATATTCTTATAAATAATAATTACTGTGCAAAATTTTAGGCCAATATCTCCTCCAGTTTTGGAGATATTAAGCCTTCAAAAAGGAGGCGTGGCCCCATATTCAGCATAAAACAAGTGTTCCAATCAAACATCCATAGTTTGATGGCTAATAACTTTTGAATTGTTCACACTTAATGGCTCAAATGTTCACCCATGATTTTTTAACAGGGCTCTGAACACAGGAGAGCTTTGGATGGGATATTTTTCCTACTCATTTTTTTTGTTATATGCTCATTATTATTTATTATGAATAAAATAGTTTTATTTTCAGCACCAGCTTCATATTTGGTTCATATTTCTCTTTTCACTGATCTAATTTGTTTTTTGGTAGACTTTAGAGTTTTGTTACAAGTATTCAAAATAGACGCAACAAGCTTTTTTTTCTTCCTTACTTTAAATACTGCAAATTTATCAAATGATCAGGTAACTTTGAATTTGTATAGGGGCAGTGATCAAGTTACTTTTTGCAAATTCATACAGTAATCAGGGACTTTAAATTCATGTAGATATAATTATCAGGTCTAAATTGTGCAAATTCATACAAGTACCATGATCAAGTATACTGGAAAACACACCCACAGGTTTCAGCTTTGTGTATGAGTCGAAGTAAATGCACGGCCCGATCCCAGTCCGTCCAAAGAAGAACAGACCCAGCTCAAAGCCAGTACAACAGCAGTTCTAGCTTAGAGAAACAGGCTTATCAAGTTTAATATGATGATTTCATGACCCCTAGCTACGAGGGTCTGAGCCAACAGCTGCTCTGTAACTGACACAGAAAAAGAACGACAATTCATCAAAACAATATTTTATGGTCTGATCCTGAGTTATTTTCCATCGAGGAGCCTCTGGCCAACCACCTGTCTACGTCTTCAATAAATATAGCTTGTTACGCACCTTTGACCTGTGGGACTTAGTGACCAAATTCACAGCCAAAGAGACGCATATTTAATATTGCATAGCACTGCATTGAATCTATGACTCCCCTGTATTAGTCTAGAGTAGGTTGAAGCTAAATACTAGAAAAAACCTTCACTAAATATACCCCAGTAATAATGAACTACATGGATTAACATCCACTTTGGACCATAAACTACGGTGCCAGCTCCGTCTCACCATCTAACTTTAATTGGCTTCCTTGGGTGCAAATAACATCACACCTATATACACAAATAAATGACAAAGGAACAGAGGTTTCTTTCAATGCACTCGTTCAACCACGCCAAAACCAGGGCTGGCAAATGACCTTAAGGGAACCTGCACTAATACGTTGGTTTAACCACAATAACTTGTGTATTCACTCATAAAATGTGTATTGAGAAGGACAACACATGTGTCTGGCATCATATACAACACATCTACTGCTTTGGCAAATTGCTTTGATCATATAAAGCTTATTGGGAGCACAGGCGCTGAATGTGTTCCAGCATTCAATTACGTAGTAGTATTTTATTGGATCGCAACAATGGATGCGACCGTATGAGAAAGAACAGTGGATTTGAGTGGGTGTGACTTACAGCATTCGATGGGGTTGGAGGCGGCCTGCAGGGACACCGTCCGCCCGTTGGGTTGGTTGATGTGCACACGAAACACCAGCCTCACACGAGTGTTTTTACGTCCAATGTCTGTTTCCCCTTTGCGAAGCTCAATGTCAGAGTTGCGTAACTTTAGGATCCCCGCACAGTCGATTCTGCACAGAAGCAGGAAACGCCACGATTTAACATCAGAGTTTACATGTACACAATCAAATTATCCAAATGATCTTATAAACAGCACAATCCTGACTGAGAAATCCGATTATAGTTCTGCATCAACAAATTGATTAGATCAATCCAAATCAATTCTTAAAGAGTTGGCAAATTTGGCTGTCGATTCATTGACTTTTGAGCATGTTGGTATTGAGGCATATGTACGCTGTGTAGTATAACAGAGGAAAACGCAGCGCAGCATGGCTGAAGCTTTGCTTGCTTGAACAGCCCTATTTGGCCAAAAAGTAGTGCGCCCTTTATGGAAGAAAACTATAACATGGAGAAAAAAATGGACAAAATCCCACAGCGCAGTACGTTTTGGGCAAACAGGTCTGCCGTGGCCACCGGGACCATAATTGTAACCTTAGCTTAAGATAACCTATGTGTTGTGATTACTTTAGCCCACTAGCTAGTTAGACACTATTGTTGTAATTATATTGTTTTTTATCCATCTCTGTTTATCAGACCACCAGACTAATGCTACCTATTGTTGACTGAACTAATACGTATAACACTAGTTTGATAGACTAGAACTGGAGCTGGTTGAGGAATAGGACTTACTAGTTTCGAGAACATAACAAGACTTGGTAGCGGGCTCGTTAACTAAACCCAAAGCCATTTCATGGATGTAAACATTAGTGACTTGTCTGCAGCCTATATTGCTTTGGGTTAAGTACCGATCTTTGAGAATTGAGTCTTTTGCGTTTATCTGATGAATTAATTGTTATTAAAATAATCTACAGGTTAATCAATTATTAAAATCATTATTTTTTGTAACCCTATCAGATTAACACTCGGATCTCTCCGCTGTCTTCATTAGGGTTCCCGCAGGGTCTTAAAAGTCTTGAATGTACAAATTAGCATTTAATACCTTAAAGAAGTCCTTAACAGGTATTAAATTTGATCTAGTAGGTCTTAAGTTTTCATAAACTTGTTAGCTGTGTTGTGCTTAAATGTGTCCATGCTGCAAAAGAAAGTAACATTAGTCGACTCAGTTACACCCTGACAATTTATATTGAAATTAGGAACCAATTATTGCTAACTTTGCAGCCACCTGGTGTGAAATTTCTTGGAACGGTGCAATTCAAGGTGTTGGAGTAAATAATTACATTTTATTAAATTCTAGCAGTTACAGATTTTTGCCAGTATAACTGTGAAATGGGCATTGAATCATCTCTAAAAGTCTTAAAAATCTTAAATTTAACTTGTAGAATCTGTAGAAACCCTGCTTCAACTATGTATACCGACTAATGTAATTTATTAAATTTTTTTACATTTACAAACAAAGGACGTAGTCAAACATGAGCAGATGACAATAGCAGGAAGTTTGAGTCTAATGTTTACGTACATGGTACCCTGATAGAAATTTAATAATGGACTGAAACATGTAAACCAGGGTTTTTTGATTATCGTGTTTCTGAAGTCTCATGTAAATGCATCGTATTACAATTATTCCAATTACTTGATTACTTCGAGTTATTTTAATTTTATGGTCTTGTAAACAGACCCGTTGTTTTGTGTTCATCATTGAACAGACTGGTGATGACTGGTGTTTAATCCTTGATCGTTTGTGTTCAGGTTCGGTATCCGAGTACAACTACGGGCTCAGATGGGGCAAGGTTTTTCCCTCAAATCTACAGTTGAAACAGAGACACTAAGAAACCCCTCCTAAACGTTATGACCCAATAATGTTAGAGATCATGAGGTGGAAACCCACCGGAGCATAGCTGTGTCATTATTAATACAGCATGTCATCAAAGTCAGAGCTGGACATTAATGACTTCACTTCAAAGGTGTCGAAGGTCACAGAGATCCAGGAGTTATCCAGAACCAACACCTCGAACCCTGTCCTTCAAAGTCCACGTTCAGTAAACATTTAATCACATTATTGGGATTTCACCGGCCCCGTCCATCTCCTTCACACTATTCCAACAGTTCATATATTTGGGATTTAATCATTGCCATGTGTTGCAGGACTCCTTTTTTAAAGCTGTCTGTCTTTATTTATTTCATTTGACAATTTGGGAGGTAAAGGGGTAAAATTTCTTCTGGAAAAAATGCAATCATTTTGAGTCTGGCCTTTCATGAATTTAAATAAAACAAGAGTGGCTGGTAAAAACGGAGGGAATACAAATGGGATATGGTTTGGCATTTCAGTTATTTTACATGGTAGGTTTTTTGGGCACCATTCCTGGAACATGGTAAATGTCAGGTTTTATACCAATCCATTTTTCCCTTTGACTTCGGTTTCGTGTTTAATGAAAAAAAAAAAGAAAGAAATCCTTTTCTTAAAAAACAAAACCCTTTTCTTTCAGCTTCAACCAAGGTTATAATAGTTTTAGATTTTTCATTATAGTTTAGTTTGAATGAGTTTTGACTTTTTTTTGTATAATTCAGTAAGTTTTAGTTTTTAGAGCAGGTTTGCTAGTTTTTATTAGTTTTCATTTTTTTCTAAATGCTTAGTTTTTTTCATATCTTTTGTCTTCCCCTCCGTTGTATTCATATAAGTCCCAGACAGGACTGCTGCTTTAGTCTTCATGTTTCAGGTAGAGTGGGGACCAGAAGACGACTCTAAACCACTAGTCACCAGAAGCGACGGACCATGAAGTGTCTTATGGTGTCACCAGCTAAAATTGTTAGAGCAAAATAAATCGATTTCAAATCAATGGAACTTTGACAAACACAAAAATAAAGGGAATTTTATCCATAATCTAGTTTTTGTCATTTTGTTAGTTTTCGTTAACGTTTGTTACTGTTATCTCATGCGTATCATTTTAAAATAACAGAATGATAGTGGCCACTTACTACTTTTATTTCAGTTTATCATTTGTCCATTTTTTTGTTAAGTCTTAGGTGAATTCAAACCAGATAACTGCTCAGATTCCAGGTTGTAATGATAATGATCAAAACAGTCTGAAACCAAATGAAGCTCCTTTAAGGGAATAGGAGGGACTTTCCAAGAAAAGAGATAAGGAGGACAAATTGAAAAAGTCGGAAAGTTTGAGCGTACTTGTTGAATGTCTGCATCCCACAAAGAAAAAGATCACTGGGACAAGCAAGATGTGTATTCTGTTAAGAAAACTGCTTAAAGGTTCAGTGTTCAGAGATGGGTAAATGCCGTGCTTTGTCTCTGACCTTTTGTTTGGACGGTTAGAAAGACAAAATGTTCACTCCTTCTCCTTCAGTATTTGCACTGACGACAAAAGGGAAAAGAAACTTCCTCTAGAATATTTTTATACAATATCATGTTCATCCTGGGGGACACATTAAGTCATACAGGAGAGGGGCGCCCTTAAATACGATACAATATGAGGAATATTGTGGTATTGGTGGAAATCACAGTGTAAAGCAGTGCAAATGGTAAAGTCATCCATGCCCGACCAGAGGAGCAGATATTAACCCTTAAAGACCTGGAACTATATTTGTGGCCACATCCAAAGGATTTTTTTTCCTACATTGAACCTTTTCTAAGTGATTTATCATCATTCATTATAATATTCTCACTGTGTTTTACAATTTTTAAGTGAAAATCAAAGTTTTTGACTCTAATAGGTGCAGAATATTTAAATAAAAACAAGATATTTAAACTAAAACTGTAAAATATGATGAGATAAACTACTGGAAATGTAACTAAAACCCACAGGAAGTGGGTTAAACACATATAATGTCAGGCACAGAGTAAGTCATGTAATTTTACACCATGCCATGTTTTATGAAGATCTAGAACTGTTTTACAAATGATTTTTTTCTGTAGATTTAACCTTAGGTGATTTATCAGTATTATATTAAAATATTTTTAATATCCTATATTCTAAAAGGGAAGTGGACTGGAGTCTTGGGCATCACCTAAATTCATATAGAGCTGACTGCTGCAGTTTCTCATACTTATGTATTTTTGGTCAAGGAACAGACTAGTGAAAACGACAAGTTGATAGGACCAGTACTTACTTACAATTGCCTTCTAATGGGCAATCACATTGCTATACCCAGAATCACAGAATTATCATTTGAGGTGGTTACCTACCAACAGATTATCAATATGGTCACATTGATCATGTAGATGTTCATAACAGGTCAGACTAAAGTTAAAGGTTATATCAAAAACAGAAATTTTTTAGAAAAAGGACTTTTTCAGCAAAGATATCATTAACTTGAACATAAACCCAGTGTGTCCATCCACTGTCATTAATCCAACTCCCTGGGTTTTACTGGTGAATCAGTGTTGTAGAAGATGACATCCTGCAAATAGTCCAGTAGGACCTGAATAGAGGCTTTTCTATGTACTTGAAGGGGCAAATAGATTAGCACATCATCTGCAAAATAATGAAATTGGATGTTGTGATTTCTGAAAAAGGAATCCAGGGGCAAAGAAAATAGAATTCACAACAGAACCCTGAGGCACCTCAAAGCCTTCAAATTTAACTGTTCAAACTGAAGAAAAAGTCACTTTTTCAGCAAAATTAACTGAACATAACCCCGGTGTGTCCATCCACTGTCATTGATCCAACTCCATGGGTTTTACTGGTGAATCCATGTTGTAGAAGATGACTGTTTCTACGGTAACTACAGAGCCTCTGAACATCCAAATGGGTCATATCTGATGACCATGACAAGATGAACAACTGTATTTTACACCAATTATTGACGTGTTTTGGTAGGATTAATGGATCAACATGTATTAAACAGTGTAGATCAGTAGATGTTTTGGTTGAGGGTTAAAATCTACATTTACATCCCTAAGTTGGTAGAGGTAGATTCAGTTGTTGAATTTTAAAAAAGAATTTTGGATAGGGTGAGTCTGAGGACAATTTAACAGCCTTATGTAACCCATACACTATGGTTTTATCCAGTACAGAGCTCTGGGCCCCGGTCCAACAAACCCAGCGCTGCCGAGTCTGAGCGGAGCCCCAGGACAGGAGCCTCAGCGTGGACACACAGCAGAGCTCAGGCCTGGAGGACGGCGGGTCTGGAGGGACGACCGGAGGCCAACGGTGATCTACACCAGCCCTGTGCACCAGTGCTAATTGTCTGAAAGGTAAGCTTAGAGTATATTTAGGAGCGCGCTTGGTGTGTTGCTGACCACACTAGTAAACACTACCGTTACCTCAGATGTGGAAAACGTGTGTTAGGTGATAAGACGGCAAATGTTCACACTAACAGACACATGTTCATATCTTATTAGCTCATATGTTATTTCTTTAATTGTTTGACCAATTGGTTTATTTTGAGCTTGTGCACTCCTTGTACAATAATGATTATATACATTTCTTTATGTGTACACAGATATACACAGAATTTTTTGTAAACACAATATACATAGAGTAATTTACATAAACAAATGGGGAAATATACATAGAGAATTTGGTTTTTAAACACTCATAAGTAAACCAAACTAACTTTAACATAACATACAGAACACAAATGTTTGCAATAAAGAGAAAAATACCAATAAAATGCAATAGATTATAGACACCAAGATGAAATAGTATACATATCATTATGTGTACACAATATACATAAATATATACAGTAATTTACAATTAATATACAACTCTAGTAACCAAAAGACAGTGAGAAGTAAAACTTAATTTACTCCCACCTCCAAATGTGAATTGAAATAACATTGAACATAGAGTGCACAAGCTCGAAATAAACCAATCAATCAATTTAATCTATTACTTTTAGTATTTAACTGACAAGTGTCATTGCCACTCTTCCAGTTCAGGTCTGGTAAATGCTGCAGAAATGCATCTTCTAGGACTTTCTTTCACCCTTGCCGCTCTGCACTCTTAACCCTTACCACACTCTCATTTACCAAGTTTCTCCAAGTGTCAAAACAGAGTAAAACACACTCAGCGCTCTTTCACTCACTAAGCTCTTGCATCTCCCGGGGTGAAATAACTCAGTTTTCAAGTGCTTTATAGACCAGTGCCCTGTACAGTAGCTATCATCAGGCATTCTGTTTGTAGAGCCAAGACCAAGGTGTTGAGCGAGAGAGAGCGAAAATGTGCTTTTGTGTGTTTTTCAAAGTAGTGGTTCCTAGAGAAAAACGTGGAAAGAAAAAGATGGATGGTGGAGCAGGAGCACTCACATGGCTCTCATGTTGTTTTCAGGCAGCAGAGGGATCTCCAGGATTTTGGTGTTGGATTGCATGACTTCATGGCTGGCGGTGGAGACGGTTTTCCCGGTGATGCGGTGGACCTGGTAGAAGGCATGTGGTCGCAGGAGGCGGTCGTCTGCGGTCCCTATGAACAGCTGCAGAGTGAGCGGCTCGCTTTCCATGTAGCCATAAAGCTGGCGGGACAACAAAGAAACCCAGGTGAGAGCCGACATCAGGTTTAAAGACCCCCCATCTCAGGCAACCCCTCATTTAGGAAATACACATTGAATGCACATCAGCTACCGATGGTTAAAGAGGCCTTTAATGACAGGGTTGACATGGTGGTAGGGCTGCACAAATAAGCCCCTTTTCATTGTTTGTTTTTTGGTTGGGTTGGAGACCCCTTTTCAGTGGTCTTTGCCTCTTTTTTTTTTAACTAGTTCTACATTCCTTCAGCTGAAGGTGAAAGAACTTTTGATGTCTCTGAGGCTGTCTGGGCCTCGGCTCTCCAGGGTAAAGTCGACTCGGAGGCTGATACAGAGGCTGGGTTTCTATCACTTCACTGTTCATTAAAATGCTGCTGCTGCCATTAAAAAAGAAAAGTGTCTACACAGAACCCAGATGTGGACGACTCACAAGAAAGTGACCCTTGTAGAGACGGATTGAGGAACAATTCCAGCCATCTTCAGTCTGTCACAAACTGCACATTGCACACTTAAGAAGGTTCATTATTAATGCACTATATCCATGTTTTTAATATGAGATTTACAGGATGGAAGAAATGTCACAGGAAACTGGATAATCATTGGTTTTTCCAACATAGACGTCGATTAGATATGGGTACTTCTATGAAACTGGGCTCATTTTGGTATCTGGCACTTTTGCAGCTTTTCAGACCCAATAATAAAAGGTAAATTAGAAATACTTTATTAATCCCAGGGGGAAAAGTAGTGTTACCATTCCCCCTCACACAGTTACAGCAGTAGGAAATAAAATAGGGATAGAAAATATAGCAATTAAATAAGCAGTAAGTATCAAAAGATAAGCAATACTTACCAAAACAAATAAGTATTAAGTACCAGAAATTGGAAATAAAATATGCATAAGCAAGCAGTAAGCAAAAATACCAAACTAGATAAGCACTATTTACATTATGAGTGTGACAATGTGAACCACATTACAGGATATTGCACTTAAAAATTATTAAACAGATAATGCACCAGGTCAGATATTGTAGGTATATATCATATAATGTTGATATATTTCCCTCCTGGATGTACCTAATAATGACCTCAGATAAATGCAAAAAATAACATATACTCTTGCTCTGAGCCATCCCATGATTAATGGATTTTTTTGTCAAATATTGTGTCCAAAAATAGGGTCCAACTGTGGACAGTAAACCCTCCCTAGGTGTCAGGTCATTAGAGGTGTAAATGTGTGTAAATGGTCTTCTATAGGTCTATAAATAAACACATCCTGGTGGTTTTTCTAATCCACACATGTGGGTTAAAATCAATCTACGTCTCATTCCAGGTTTGGTGGTGAACCCATCATGTCCACTGGTGTTACATGCTGGACCTGAACATATAAACACTAATAAATTGTAAGTAATTTTGCAACAGCAGTCACTTTTATGAAACATTCTACCTCACGTAATTAGTTTGATTCCCAAAATATACCTGAGAGAAGAAGATATTCAAAAAATAGTAGTGTGTAATTTTTGTGTCCTTTTTACCATGATACATGCAGATTTTTTTTATAAAAAATATAAAAATGTGTTTTGTCCTAAACATTGTTTCTCTTTTATCTCAGCAAATATTTATTTTAAAAATAGACCTGAAGTGCTTCCAAACTTGCTTTATAATATTAGTCTACATCTGGGATGAATTTTTAGCCCTTCTGTCATGTTTTAAGACCAGTTTCATAGAAGCACCCTTATATTATTTTAATAATGTTCCCAAAAATCTCGCTGTTTGTCTTCTATTACAAGTATTAACACATTAAAGCAGATGCATATATCAGTACAGACCATCACTGATACAGTCATATCACGTGTTTTTCAGCAGTTTTTAAATATGTCTGTCATATTTAAGCTTTTTTTTATTGATTTGTGTATTTGACTCGAAAGTTAATGAGGGTAATGTGATGATGAACCGAAACTTTAATTAGGAACTACTTTTATTTCTTTTTTATATGGGGATAACTAAGAACAAAACCAAAATTAGAAGCAGAAATCATTTGGTTTTGGCCAAAAATGCTACGATCTCTACACTAAAGTGGAATAAATCTCCTTCTGAGCACATAAATAGCTCACCGTAAAATTTAGGAAGCTGATGCAGAACAGTCCAGGGCTTTTCTACGACTGTAAATATATTAACTGTCATGACTAGCAGTACAACGGTGAAAGCATAACTTTTGGGTAAAACAGTAATTGTCAACTGGCTAAAACCTCCCACCTGAATATTAACGGTGACAACAGCAGAAACTTCACGGAGCTCGACATGCAGACAGGATCCGGCCGCCGAGCCTTTGGGCAGTTATGAACATGCATTATGATTTCCATTAAGGCTCCGAGACTATGTCCCACTGTGATGAAAGAGACTCCGGTATCAGAACCACCACTTCAAACAAGTACCACTTCCTCTAGCAGGCCTCCATTAGCTGCTACTGCTCTGCTAATAAAAAGATCAAATCTCGAAAAAAAAAAAAAAGAAAGGCAGAAAAAATACTCCAAGGCCATGCATAGTTTAAGAAGTAGTGTTGACTTTGGGGTCAACAGCACTTCAAATATAAACTGGAGCTGCCAATTTACATTAGGCATCCCTGGATCATTTTCTAACAGCGTCTAAAGTAACATAATTTGATGATTTAAGCAAGTGTGTAATGGGTCAAAAGTATGAACATTCAGGCAGGGTTACAGATTCCTCTCTGTGGTGAAGGACAACCGATACTTTGTGTGTGATTTCTGACCAGAATAATTTGCCAACCAAATGTGGATTTCTGGTAGAACCAAGTCTTACACACTACGGACCTCCCAGGATATGCTTGCATTTCGTGGCGCAAAGCGGTCGTATGGTCAAATGGACGGATGTTGGTCAGAGTTTATATATCTCTTCAGACCTAAAAACTGCTCTGAAATTTTACGAATCCATCTGGCAAACGGAGACGGAGAAGACCAGCTGGGCCGCCGCTGATCCACTCAGGTGGCTACTTGACACACATGACATTCTACTGACATTCTAAGGATCAGTTACTCAAGACTGGATCTGACTGAAACCGCGGTCATCTGAAAAATCAAACCGGTCACAAATTGGTCAATTACCCAGCGTGCACCAGTACATCACTTCAGACCAATTTTCTTTGAGCTCCGTCCGAGTGAAAACAGTGGTACCATCGAGTGGAATAAAAGACCTCTGCTGTTTATCTAGCAGACTGAGTCATATAACAAAATGCAGACCACATGTAACCTATGACATAATCTGATTAATGGGTTTATAATTACCTTTTGTGAAGTTGGTCAGGAATAGGGGTATGAGGAAGAGGAAGACTGGTGGAAGGGTGCAGGGGTACGTCAGTGGAAGTCTATGGAAATTAGCACTAAAGTGTCATGGACACCAGGGGAACACATCCGTCTGGATAATGTATTAAACATTGTCTGGCCTGACAATAATCATGAAGATTAAATACTGTTCGTCTATGGATTTGGGACCAGGCCGTGGGTATGTTTCTTTTCTTTCTAGTTCTGCATTTTTCAGGATTAATTGATGAATATGAGCGGGTACGACTTGTCATTGGGGTATAATACATATCCATATGTCTGAATAATCTAAGCACCAGTGGTTATCTGGCTTTCCTCTGATTCAAACATCAAAGAAGGAAAAACTAAGGCTGTCATTCAAGTTTAGTTCCAATCGTCCTATTTTTCTCTGGAGCTCCACATAGTGTCTCTAGCAGCTGTCTTGACCTGTGCGCTAGTCACACATGCTAGTCATCAGTGAGTTAGGCCGAGGTCAGGAGCTTCTTGAAGTCTTGGATTCCCAAGGGACCACTTCATCTATGTGGTGATCTCACCGGCAGACCCCGCTCTGCTTGTTATATTTTACTTATGGTGTCACCAGAGGTAATTATCCATAGCCGCACATGCTACCAGTTACTGGCGTATTGACTCGTGAGACTGCTATGGTGGACCATGAGGTACAAATCTAAAACACCGGAGCGTTAAATTGCATGACGTTCCCTTATGATTTAATAAAATGCAGGCAGCCGCGTTACAAAGCCGTGTCGTCTGTCACTTTTGCCTCAGTAGACTTTTCTGGATGTCTCGGTGACCTCCAACCATTACCTCAGCCGCCACGTGGCTGCATGGAGGCCCACAAGAGCGGTGGGGGGGGGGGTGTCTTTATCCCTTCACTCGACTTGCGGTAGCGCACAATGATGGTGGCGTCCTCACTCAAAGCCATCATGACCTCATGGAGGAGAGGAAGTGATTAATGAGGTCAGGTAGTCCTCC